>JAYRCB010000201.1:100916-131749 GCA_036026315.1 Trachelus stipa
GAGATGCAAGAGATGCAAGAGATGCAGCGAGGACCCACTGTCCCATGCAGATCGCACGTTATTGACAGCAAATGAATTTTTCCTAACTACATACTCCTACGTACGAAGTCTATAAGGATTGATAACATTAATTGCAGCTGATATTGATCATTCCAATGGTACATAGCTACAGCGATCATAGATCGTAGATCGCTAAAAATCTGCATCACAGGCATTGTTGTCATTGGCATTGCGTCACAGTGACATGTGCACTGCTCCATCGGAATTTATTTGTACTTACATTGACACGTGTGTCACGCACTTACTAATTCGATATACCGCACACAATTTCGTGATAAGAACCGCACGACCGTATCATCCGAACGATTATTCGATCGTTTCGTGGGAATGAGATTACTTTTTTTTTTTAAATAGAATATCGAAATATGATTTTTCGTAACGAAGTTATTTCTGTATTTCCTATTGATCGCTCTCGTGTCCGGTGAGAATTGTGATGTCTGATCTTTGGGCGCGCGTGTGACGTCACATTCGGCAAAATCAAAGGAAGTACCGCACCGATGTTTAATTACGTTTTTACGATCGTCGCGAGCGTCGCGAGTGAAAGAAACGGAGATGGAAAATAAAATAGACAGCGGGATCAACAGGCCGTAAAACGAGTCGAGAATTCGTATGGCCGATACGCGAGGCTCGGTGAGCTGCATGACAAAAATTAAAATAAAACAGATAGAGAGATAAGAGGAAAAAAAACAGAAGATAAGTCGAGTTATACTCAAAGAATTTTTACGTACAAAATATTGTAAATATATATGTATATATATATATTGAATAAATTTCCTTCGAGCTGCATCTGCTGCACGCAACGGGCACGAGTCATTGAGGAGTCGTCCAACCAATAAATCGGTATACGTGATGTCAAAGACGTCGGGACGCCGGGCGTCGTCGTCGTGTAAAGTAAAGAAAAAAGTAATTGATAAAAACCGAGATCGTCTCATTCGAAACCAAATCGTCTTTCTCTATTGAGAAAATTAGAGATCAAAGGTTTGACTGAGGACAGGATGGAATTAATTTGAATTGAATTATCGAAAAATTTTAATATCCAACGGTTATATGTTATATGGATGTCAGTGGAATAGCCGATGACGATCATCATGATTATGATGATGATGACGATGATGATGATGATGGACAGCGTGGTGGGGGCAGGATAAACGATTAGAATTTATGCGATAAGAGGCGTGTATCTTTAAGGTCGCGTCGCTGGGTTATCGTGAAGCATTTACTTTCTAGGCTGTACGGACAACCGACGGCGACGCCGGGTGTCCCGACGCTTTTTATATATCGAGAACTGCCGCGAATCGAATCCGTTAAGCGTTTTTCGCATGGGGAAAGTGTGACTATTTTTCTTTCAATTTCCCACCCGACTGTACGGACGGACGGCGTCCCGACGCTTCTCCGCACGACGGGCGGTTCCTGCGAAAAAAACGACCTCTTCTGTCGTTGCTCTCTGTGGACCCGCCATCCTTATCGTTATCACTCGGCCAATTGATACTCGCGAGACAGAGGTCAAGTCTGCTGCGAAGAGTTTCAATATTCGCGGAAACGTGAAAATCGAACGAAATAGACAAAAAAACCTGAAATTGAGATAAAAATGGAAAGTCTTTTTTTTATGAGTAATCGAAATTTTTTTTGGGAAAATTTAATTAATTTATGCAAAATTTATTAAACTATATATATATATATATGGATATCAAAAAATGCTTTTCTTACGCATTGCATATATCATCCCATCTAATACCTCCGGCCATAAATTATACACGCACGCCAACACACCCGGGTTTCTATTATACTTGGACTGTCATCCGAAATGATATTCCGCTACTGGTCGTTTCAGAATCGGCCTCATAATAAATTTCATCCACAGGGCGTAAATAGTCCCACCGCCCGAGAGCATTTTGTTGATATCGCGTCGCCGTGGTATTGATAATAATAATTCATAACTGTTTACTTATATATCCCGGGTCGACCGGCAATTTTCTTATTATCGCACGTAGACGCTCAGCACCGAGACGCTCAAGTCGTTTTTTTATCGCAGACAAACGAAATGCATAATAATCATGAAAGTCGATATTGGAATGTCGCTGTTTATAAAGTTTCGACGCCGAGCGTCTCTCGTGAGACAAAACGGCGCCGAATTGACTGCTGATTAAACATGACAGTGACAACAGTCTTCTTGATAAACTCGAAAGATTAGTTTTTTCAATTACCTGCAAGCACACATTCCGCGCGTTACCGTAAATCAACGTTTTCAACAGGTTTACCTGATTTTACCAAAATTCATTAACGCTGTGAAAACACTGTCAAAATTGGGTATTTCGATCAATAAGAAATATCGACATTTTCGAAATTATTTAACGAATTCGATTAAAACGACAATTCCGTAGCGAGCGAGAGATACGATTTTATTTAATTTATTTTTTTTCCTAATTTTTTAACCCGAACTGATTAAAGATAAATGACCCCCGGGGCAGATGACCTTGTTCTGCAAATCGATCATTAGGTACCAGCAGCGCCGCTTTAATTATTCGAGACTTACGGGCAAATCATGTCGGCCTGAGAGGAAGCTAGAGCTCGGATTCAAAACAATCAACAGTTTCGAATTACCAAGTAAACTAAGGCGACCCAGTGGAAATACAAGAAATCAGGTTAAGTCGACGAGGAAGAAACAAATCGATGGGAGTGTGTACCAGGCCTTAAGAAAGTCCATCGCTGCTCTGCACTGATCTGGGCGACCAAAATCGTCCATAAAGTTTATATTAATTGCTCAGTATATTACATTAAATAGTACTGGCCAATTAATTAGTCAAAATATATTGTCCGATTGTACGACTCTTCAATAACAACAACAACGAATCGTGCACGTGTGCCAATAAAATAAATTTATTTGAAAATATAGCTTCTGCACTTTTAACCACAAAACGTTCTCCAGTCTGGGTGGTGTCACCACACGAAGTTCTTAAAATTGGAGAGAACGCTCTTGAAGTTGGGTCCAATGTAATTTCTTAATATGGAGAAGATTCTCCGGAATGGACGTGGTATCCATTAGATACTATTCCTCTATCTTAATATGCAAATGGAGAACATAATAGTGCAGCCATAAGAAAGTACATGGAAGGTCGTTGTACACCTGCTTCGGGATTCCCATTAGTTTCTAGTAACCCGGTGAAATTCCCTAGACTTTATTGAGAACAGATCGAAGCATTCCGAGCGTCGGATTTCAAGCCGAGTCCACATGGTCACGGTTACTACAGTGATATTACTACAGCTCTTCGCTATTACCCCCCGAGAAATGCATCTCGATAGAAACAATGTAAAACGCGTCATTAGACTCCTAACAGGCATTCGTCCTCATTTCCAAACTGTCATTAATCGGTACCCGTAATGGAGACTGACTGCCTACATTCTCAATGACCATTTCACGGTTTCACGATTACGTCGAGTTTCTACGGCAGTGATCCGCTCCCGTCGAAGGACTCCCGAACCTTAATTCAATGACCCGATAGCAATTCAATCCAGAACCAAACACGAGGTCAAGCGACTCTCGCTGTCAAGTCGATCCTGCCGATGACAAGTGCAACCCCAGTCGACTGGAGGTCAAAATTCAATTAAGTCAAGAACCACCCCGGTACAGTCCGACGCAAGAAATTATCGTACAGCGAGCGTAGCTAGGAGGCAGAATCGGAGTTAGAAATAAATGTCACTTTGGCCACCCTTAACAGGAGAAGTCGCGGGATTCGAAGCGTCGGGACGAAAACAACGGTCCGGATAAGATTTTGTACTCACCCAGTGCATGCCGGTGTTGGGAGGGGCGCGCTCCTCATACACTCCCATCAGGGTGGCTGCTGTCGCGGGGTGGTTCCCGCCAAGGGTGTGAGACGTCGAAGCAGGTATAGGTGGACCGTGGGAGCTGGACGCCGGTGACGCGGAGATGGCGTCCGCCGCGCGTCGTCCCACTCGTCCTTTGTAGTTCCTCGTTTAACCTCAAAGTAACGTCGACGGAATCTTCCTCTGAACACGGAACACTCTGACAGGGCGCATCAAAACAAATCAACACTTCACAACGGGGCGGAGGGGGGTCGTCGTCGGCGTCGGATCTTGTCGTTGACGTAACGGGCGTCGGAGGAGAACGAGGCTCCCTCGTGGAAATTCCTTCAGGATCAATCCAGGAATACGTCAGGACGTGGACGTCGTGGATGCCGTCGGCTAAGGAGACGCATAACGCCACCTCTTCGATGCTTTTCAAACGAATAAATTCTTCTTTGCACTTCTCTCTCGGCGAGTCTCAACGTTTGTCACATTTATTATTTGGATTCAATAAAACACTGTACAGTTCACGCACCACTGACTCTACATGTACATTTATATATTTACATAGGAAAAAAAAATTATTAATCAAATCCGCACAGTATCGTTAAACGTTTATTATTATGTCTTGCAAGAACGACACCCGGCTGCCATTCTCGAGCACGTTACCCCGTTTTGATTTAGCCTTCACTCGATGCTTTTTTAAAAGAACTTTTTAGCCGAGGGTGTGTGGGTACATTACGCTGATGTTATACTGGTTCGTCGTTGCAGGTCTGGTTTAAGCTCGGTCGGATATTTATAGAGATTCTAGGTTATGAAATACGTCCCGTTACCCGAAAACTTGTAAATTCAGCAGCGTCGCACAGGTCGTTTCCGCGACAACGTAATTTAATTCGAGCGCGATAAACGATATTGTCGTCTCTCGAATTTGCTTTTGATAGTTACAACGTCAAAAACAAAGAAACGGGGACCGGGACTTGTCTTGGCAGGTCGCGCGAGTACGGCGCATGTGCTCCCGGCGAGAGACAGGACTTCGGTCGGACTCGGCTCGAAACGCTCAAACAACACGGCTGCTCAGACTCGGCTCGGGCCGCGAAGTGTAGTGAGGGTATGAGCCGGAGCTAAGGCCAGTAACGTAGACAGCGCCACTGGCGGCAGTCTCGGGCACTGGAAAAAGTGGGGCGGCCAGTTACGCTCGGACTGCCTCCTTGCTCATCCCCACCACTCGGCCTGCTATTCTCCCCACTATAGGTCCACGACTACCCCCACCACCCCTTAACCACAATGGCTCCTCCCACTTTGTGGACAATCAGCCCGCCTTGTTCTTTGGCCGACAGTCTCACGAGCCACCGATCCTTCGTCTCTGTCTTATTCGTCCTCGTAAACCATACAGCTGTCTCACTTGCTCTCTTACCGCAATATTCTTAGCGGAGGATGCATTTGACCGTGTTGCACTCTGCTCGCAGACTGCTGAACTGCAGTTGAATGCATCGATGCGCGATGGGAAAAAAAAACTTTTTTTTAACACAAAATCATGATTCCTTGGCTATGACATTTTTTCATACGTTTTAAGCCGGTATCTGTCAGAAAATTATTCATATTCACCAAACCACGTGTTTACTTCTGTATAATCACAAACTGTCATTGGCAAGTTCAAAAGTGCATTTTTCGTCGTAAATGCATTAAATATCGTTTTACAAATCTAAATACGCTTCCTAATCTCTCTTGGCTACCTAAAGGATAATCGTCAAGATTATTAGTAATGTCACACGCAATAAAGCCTTTACCCCCCACTTTACTACCTAGTCGGCCAAGAACAATGAGGTCACATTTGCAAAAATACAATTAGCAAATTCGACCAAAATTTTTACCCCTGTATTAATGAAAGTCCCAATGGCCATTGGGCCTTTTGACTTGCGTCCCATTAATGTAATTACGGCTGGGCCCATTGGCTGCGTTGCTCGTCAAATCTACCGCTACGCGTCAATTTCTCAAACCCTTACAGAGTACAGTACCAATAAAAAATTCGCCTCGTCTGCTACGATCGTATTGTGAATTCGTAAAGCTAAATTCAACTACGAATAATATCTGTTATATTTCCTCCAAGGCCCGGAAATCTCGGTGAGAACTTTCACACGGATTCTTCTGCGACGTGGAACATCCTCTTGGTAGGCTGTAGGTTACCTATGGGCCACGCATGAATCCATCGTCATAGCTTTCGGTATTGCAATAATCAGTCGCTGAATATGTGGAACGAGTGCAGTGACCGTCACTGACAGATATAAATATTTGGCAAAGTGACAGTTCTTGTGAACTGTCAAAAAACAGCTGATCCCATTTGACACTTTGGGAAAGGCCACTTCGGCGGTACTCCATTCTTTATTGATATCTCGTCGGAGTATACTTGACGTCGATGATAATGATATTTCGAGATTAGGATTTGAAAAAAAATATTTTTATACAAAATTTTATATCGTTCCTTATATACTGTTTACACGTAATCAAGAACTGAAGACTTTGTAATCCATTGAGAAGACAGTGTGGTTATTTGAAATATGAATATATGCATTTACGTAATGGGTGTAACTTGCCAATTTGCCATGAACTCATTGTCGTTAAGCGATAATGAGAAAGTAGGTATAGGCTTATAGGGTTACTCGACACGACGACTGCATAAGTGCTGATAATAACCAGCGACAATCCATCGACGAGGTTAATAGTTTTAATTTATCTCCAGCCAATCCATTTAATTGGCACTTGCATAAAGGATCCGTGAACAAAAAAAATTTGGTCATTAAATTTTCAAATTTTTTCCTTCTTGATATAAGAAAATATTTGTGAAAAAAATCAAAATTAAAACCACTTCGTACAAGATATCAATAAGTAATCGATGGTATCGTAAATCGATAATACACCTTTCAGACATCTTCGTTTGGAAATTCTCGAATTGATATCGTACACTCCGAGCTAAGATTTCGAAAAGAGATAAGTATATTTACTTAAGAGAGATATTTCTAAATTCCGTTCAATGCCACTCGAACTCCTCAGAAATAACTATCAAAGTGACGTACGTAGCTCAGCCCATTCGAGGACGCAATGTTTTTGAGTGATTTCTCTACCTGCAAGATTTCGGTCACCGATATCTCCTTCTCTCTCTTGCACGCGCATTCGCCTATCGCTCCGTCTCTCTCGCACTCACGGCTCTCGTAGGACGTATTTATGACTATAATAAATACTGTTAATCAAATGTAAATCTATCCCCGCGTATGTCTACGTGTACTATACTATATGAATGGTATTAAAGACTAGTAGTCTAGGAAGAATATAAATGAATGTAACACCCTTTCCTTAAGGTGCGTTTAGTTTACACTATAGCTTCTACTACACGACTCTATCTTTTATACTATATTTACGCACTGCGGTACTATAGCTGTCTCATTCGTCACGCACGAGTAGCTCAGGTATACATAACTCAGGACGATAAGACACTCTGTGATTTCCGATTCTTAATTAAATTCCCAGCGTCTTTATCAGGCATACGCACGGCACCGATCGGCTATCTGGATCTATACGAGTCAATAGATCGGTAGCGATTGATAAATCGACGATAGGCGACTGTCCAAAAATCTGATGGTCGATCATCGATCGAACGTTCTGCAAAATCGAAAATAGGCGCGTGGCACAAATGCTTGAACAACTGTGTGCTGTGTATATCTATATAGGTATATCGGGACAGGAGGAATATGTTCATCCGTTTGATAACTCGAGATAAAGTGAAACCAGAGAAATGCATAAAGACAGTTCAGGCAGTTGACTCGAATAAAAAAAAATCACTAGATTGAGAAAAGTCTCTGGTCTTCTTCCTATATAGGGAATTCTATTCAAATCGATGATCGATCGAGCGCAACAGCAACATCCGGTGACGCACTTTCTGTGGTTGGGAGGTATATTTTATTTTCTTTTATCTTTTTTTTTCGATCTATTTTTTTTCTATCGTTCTTTCATCACTCGCACTCTTTTCATCTTTGGGGTTTTCTATTTGTTCCGTTATTCATTTTTTTTTATTTGTTTCTCTTTCTCATTTCGTTGGACAGTCCTACTTATCTTGGAGGATAGTCGCTCGTGTCTTAAAATTTTTCTTTTTTTTATATCTTTTTTTTCGCCCATTTTGAATCCACCTAGATATTCCCTAGGCTAGTTACTTTGGCTGGTTCTGCCGATCTTTCTGTTCCCTGTAGGATTTTCGATTAGCGGTCAACCACCAAGGCAATGAATAATGCAATCTCCTTTGGAGAGGCTGTTCACTTTTTTCATGTGACGCCTCGACGCCTACGATCGACGTCTCGACGCTTCACGGCCGGGATCATTCGGTTCTTTTGGTACGAGCCGCTTATCGAGGCAAATCCGGAAATGAAAAACGAAAAGACAAAAATAATTTATCCGTAGCAGCCAAGACCACGTGATTATCTTTTTATTTGAAAATCAAGAGAGGACGTCTATTTCTCTTGTAAGAAATACCTACCGACGCAGATTCAAAAATTTCTATAGAAAAGCAGACTAGCTGCAATACAATTTTCCATCCTACTATTAAAATTTCCCAGAACGCAACCAGAACATGAATTTTGAAACGTGAATATCGAATTCGCCAACGAGGGTCAACCACCTCATCGGTATCAGGGCCGTATCGTAAATTCCAAGTTAGCAATTGATAAAAATATATTTTTTAATAAAAAAGTACTTTTTGCAAAATTCTCAGAAGATGGGCCAACTGCCACCAAAAATAAATACAAAGACAGACACAGTCTGAGTTATAATAAGCAGTAGCTCAGATAAATAGGACGATAACTAAACTTAGAACTTGGTACGTACGAGCATATATCTGTTACACCTATATGTCTCACGTGAATACGTCCCTGTATCTGCCTCTCCCATCCTCAATGCTAAATGAGAGAATTATGTTGGTAGCATTGCGATATAGAGCACAGTCCCACATATACATACGTATATACAGCCAGATCCCATTAGAGACGGGAATATATAGAAATGAAGAGAAAGAGAGAGAGAAAGAGAAAGAGAGAGAGAGAGAGAGATAGGTGGTGGATGCTGGAGAGGTGGTGAGAGCAAAATAACAGATAAATAAAACGTTCCAAAGACTCAGGAAAAGATAGGACCTGATTTACTACAGGGCCCCGTGATTCACGGCTACGTGCCACATCTGATCGCCAGGGGTTCCTAAAGACATCGAGTTCGACGTTACTGAGAATTTTTTTTATTTTTATTTTTATCGATCACTTTTTGTTATATAGAATTTTGGGCCTGGCAATTATATCAACGTATATATATATATATATTTTATCGTTAATATTTGTTTAGCTGTAGAATCGATTGCTCCGAAATAGTCGGATAAGGTTACGTTGACTTTCGCAACTGAACGGAAGATAAATCTGAGATTACGACGATAACGAAATCAGAAATGAAAAACGCTTCGTTACGCAGCAAGTAGGATGACGTCAGACGTTGCGACGTCCCGACGGTAACCACCGTTATAGAGACTGTTGCTCGTTAATTACCCCTTAGGAATTAAAGCGGCAATGGGATCCGCCTGTAATGGTCTTGCCGTAACAACAATACTTTAAAACCGACCCGACTTAGAAACCAGCCTTAAGGAAATAATACGTAAGCCAAGAATTACTCGAAGAAATTAATAAGATTTGGAGAACGCGACGAAATTCTCAGGCTATAAATTATACATATACGAAATTGATTTATTTATTGGGGTAAATTACAAATTTACTGTTTTTCGTAGAAAAAAATTGTGATACGTACCTTTATGGTAAATCAATGTAACGGAAATTACGCGACTCCTCTGTCTCCTGCAAAGGAAGTCCCGCGTCGGGACGCCCAGCGTCGGTTCGCGGCGGGCGTCAAATTTAAAGGTAGAGGATCCATGCATAAGGGCGCATTCACAATGGTGAAAGGTTTCTCTCGTGAACGGTACGGGCCCATACACTCGACGTCAATACTCGCCCCTCGTAAACGCTTCATGGAAATTCTGGGCTAGACTAAACGACCAACCCCTAACTACATTGTCGTCATTGTCCCCGACTGGTCCAGCCACAGCAAGAGAAACGGTGTGCACGGTATCCACTATGGTGACAGAGTAGAATAGCAGTGGCATAGTAGTGGCATAGTAGTGGCATAGTAGGAGGTTGGCACGGAAGAGTGGACAATGCGGCTATGGACCAGTTACACGCGCTGCAGCTACGTTACAATGAGTTTTAGTAGCAAATGACAATAGTAGCGCAAGACTGGTCAAACTGGTAGAACTGGACCACGTGGCCGCGTGACGTTTTAAAGATTCATAGTTCCCAATTCCCATAGTCTATAGATATACTGTGCCGTGCATAGTGAAATAAACGTAGAGGAGGAAACGCCTTGGAAATGTATTATAAAGATATTTCAACGTTTTCGGAAACTTTGTCGGTCCGGTTCTCTGTGTTGAGAAAATTTTTGAAAAATTTTACGAGCCCTCCCCCATGGCTTTGGACCTTGTTCGAAAGTCTAGGACTCCTTTGAGTGCGCGTGCCTCTCAATACACCCTCGGAGGATTACATGGGGGATTAGGCTACAATGGCGACAATGATCGGCGACCGATTGGCAAATCGTCTATGGACAATTTGTTTTCGGAAAACTGAGATCGCTCGACGCGATTGGTAATACGTGATTAACTCGCGTCGCTCTGACTTTTACGTGGATTTTCAGATTTTAAGGGTAGTTTTACGATTTAACAGGATTATCCCGTATTTGTCGTAGAAATTGATTTATTTGATAGCACATATTGAATTTTCGAATTGCGATTTATATTAATTCAGAAATTTTGTTTGATTATTCATTGATATTCATACGTGTCATTGCGGCTAGCTGGTGTTGTTAATTTCGGAATTGTTAAATACAATGGTAGAAACATTCGATTTAGTCGTATCATTTTAAGCTAATAGATTTTAATGATTCTCTATGAATTTGAATATTTGTGTATTTTATATTTTGTATTTTATAAGGAATATCATATTATTGCTACATTAATTGATATTCAGTTACATTTATTTTTGATTATTAATATAATTTAAAAATTTCACAATTTCCAAAAGTAATATCTCATTCCGATACTTTTTATCACGTACTGTACCGTCGTTATGTATTATTGCATACACGTTACATATCTGACAGGATTCAATAATTATAGAAAATTAATGAAATCTCAGACTTTGATAAAATCTCAAAGTACATTCCCCCTAAAAAATCTGACGTGATTCAAAGGAAAAAACCAACTCAAGAACACAAACAGTCGATAAGACGTCCCACTAAAATAATCCTTCCTATTGAAATTCAAGATTCGCTCTCGGCTTAAGGACGTTTATACGAACGCAGCCACTTCGCGTGAGATTCCTGACGCTCCGGTTTCTTACGTTCTTACCAACTGCCGTCCCTTTGGCGGGTTTTAATGCGGGCGATTCCTATGCGCGAAGGTTCGCGCATAAACTGCTTTGGTCAACATAAAAGCGACTGCAGCTCCAAGGAAGGAGAATCGGGGAAGCGCGGGGTGCCCTGGCGCCTATCGACTGATACGGCACTGGACTTTTCCATTTGGGTTTAAATCGCAGAAAAAAAGCAGACTTACGTCGAATAAGGGCGGATAGGAAAAGTGCGTGTGCTTTGGTTTAATTCGAAAAGTTAGCACGAACACATTATACGAATACAGTAGGAGCCAAAATTTGTACAGTATATTTAAACTGTATATATTTATATTAGTATACAGTTTATGCATAATAGCCGCCGATGTATATTCGAGGGTCGACAAATTTGTCGCGACTAATTGCCAGGATCTCAGTAATTAACGAATCCCAATTCCAGCCGGAGTCTCCTTTGCTCTCCCTCCTCTTCTCCTCTTAACCCTTTTTTTTTTCTATTTCTCTCGCACGATTTTTCTCTCGCACCGATGCATTTAGTAGCGAGCTACGTGGATGGAATCGAAATCAGGTCCCGTATATAGGATGCGTTAATTAGTATATCTATATACACAGCAGTGTTATCTGTTAATTAGTAAACCAACTACCGAAAGTAATTAACATCAGGAATAACGTAATCCGACGATATCGATACTTCCTACCGATCGAATTTATTAAAATCAATAAATATATTTATTCCTACATTTTTATAACGCGAAATTTCTATTTTCTTCAAAAACCAATAAAAAAAACAGAAATTGAACACTTGATAATTTGTTCGATCGAAAAATCCTTCAACCCCCACCACCTCTACCCTTGTATCCCTAATATCAGTGCGCCTACAGAAATTGTAGCAACAATCGGCATTGGACACCTGAATTTCTGGGCCTTATAAAGTAAAAGCCTATGGGGACTAAAGGGGCCAATGGGTATCCTCTTACGGACACGTGCTAGCCACGTGCCCGGGACTGGCCTTACTTTTCGGTGAGATGCCAGTAGGTGTGCTTTGGCGCGCGTGTGTGTGGGTGGTAGGTGCACTCGTGTGGGTGGGAGCGCCGCGAGGAGGGAATTAAAGGAGGATGGAGATAAAGGAGGGAGGGGGAGGTAGGGGGGGTGAGCACACGCGCCCCACTGGCAACGAGGGTTGCAGGGAATCCAGACCCCATAAGGCTATTAATTAAGCGAGATTTGAGACACGTCGGATTTTGAACCCCACGCGAATTTTTTCAGATAATGGGATCCGGTTGCTTCAAAGCTCTAGGCGCGCTTTGAACTCATCTCGAACGCTGGAGATGCGTCAGGCTGGTTTGGGTTTGGAAAATCTATAGGCTGAGGGAAACACACAATTTTTACTGCGGTTTTTTTTATCTCAGAAGAATCCTTTGAAAAGTGAGATCCGATTGGCACTGACTTTTCTTTTTTTATTGGAAAAATATTTTACGAAAGGTCAGAGGTTGGGTTGCTTTTAAAAAAATAAATGGAGAAAAAGAGTGACGTGATGCTGCACGTCATAAAGATCAAATTCCACGTGAGCTCCTATATGGTGTCTTCGTGCTCACGCTTTGACGGCTTAATCCCGCGTGTAAAGCGATACCACTAGGACTTTGACGAGACACGATCTGACTGGGGGTAAAAGATACCCCATAAAAAAAGAGGCAGTCCACCCTCTTGCCACCCTACGAGCCGTGAACTGGTCCCTTTTTATTGTGGGAAACGAGAACGGCCCTTTGCCAGGATTTACGCTCACGTTGTTAAGGCTCTTTTTTTTATTTTGACAAAAAAGAAAGGCACAAAAAGGCTGAAAATTCAGCGTTAACAAAAAAACTGTAAGACCACCGAATTCTTGAATTCGGAAAATTTTATTGGAACCAACGGAAAAACTTTTTTAAACGTCATAGAATTGCCAAACAATAATTAGAATTTCGCAATCAGTTCCATATAGAAATCAACGTGAGTTTTCAAATCACAGATATTCTTTGGTCACAATTTCAAAAAAGTATCTTCAGCATATTATTTACGTTAGGCGATTATCGTATCGCCCCATAAACAGAAAATAATTCACGATCGCCATAAAGAAAAAAAAAAATATATGAAACGGCAAACGAATACGTATACCAGTACGGCTTACATTGGCTCCCCGTGAAATCACCATAAGAATCCAATAAACAATACGAATAGCTGTGGGTCCCCAGAGGGAATCCCGTTTCGACGTTACGCAGTTCATCCATCAACCACGTGAAGACGCAGCAGCGCCTGACGCGTGCGTCCCGTGTCGGCGGTTCAGTCGTTGATTGATAAAACGTCAAATTAGCCAGAGAGACTTTTCTGGTAACATTAAACCACGCGTGCACGTGTAGACGGAGCACATGGCTGCTTGGCTAATAAGAAATATTAAAATCCCATAATAATTATGCAAGTCGTGAAAATTGATTGCATCGTCATTAAGTGGAGCTTAGTAACCGGAAACCCAAAAATGAAAAAAAATTAACAATAGCTATGGGGGGGGGGGGGGTGTCGAAAAAAAATGTGAAACGCCGCAAGGCGGATATAGGAAATGCCTGTCAAAAGGAATGTCAGGCAGGGGAGGGGGGGCTAAGTGGAAAGTGGAGAGTAAGACGGAAAAAGGAGAAAGAAAGTGAAAAGAGAAAGAGAAAAAATAAAAGTACGTAAAGAGGACACCTGGTGCCAGGTTTCGCAGGGACCAGCAGGTGTGTCGATGGTGTCGATGGTGTCGATGGTGTCGATGGTGACGGCAGTGCCGAAAACTCGAAAAGCGTCGGACCTGACAAAAGAGCGTGACGGCGTGACGGGACGCCGGGCGTCAAGGGCAAACCTAGTGATTTTACAGAAATTAGCCCAAAGCCGCATGCGGTTCGGTTCACTCGTCATTTTCCTCCGCATCAATCCATTCGACAGCGTCAATTGCTGGTCTGCCTGTTCGTGTCCTTTTCTATACTACCTACAGTACCTATACTAGGTACCTACTAACTACTGTTCGGTTAAACCAGTCTGGCTGTAAATATACAGTCCAAAAAATCTATACGGTATACGAGATATATTTTTAGTGATGAATTCATATAGCGCATTAGAGTTTGTATCGAGTCTTTTTTTTCCATGAGCAATGACGATCCCATGCAAGATGATGACTTCACCAAGTCGCTCGGTCGGTCAGTGAGTTATTGATATCGAACGATAAAAAGAATAAGCTCGCTCGTGATATTATTTCTTCTATAATCCTACGGACAATTTATCGATCCCTATTAGAGATCCGATTGGTCGGGATACATAGGTGCGTCCCTGCACGACGTGGAATCTCTGACAATGTCCCGGGGATGACACGTGCGCGACCACAGGGACATGCACTCCCCGCAGCGACGCCGGGCGTCCGTAAAATCGGACGACGCCGTGTCCTACCTAGTGTAGCCACCTAGCGTGACCGCATTCATTCGCAATCATTCTAGTGTGCTATAGTTAGTACATTACGGGGCCCTGGTGCGCACGCGCGAGATTACAAGCTTCGATGATTCTCAATTAAGGACCGAACGTTCGATGCGAATTTCATTCTGAACTAGTGAACCCGACTTTATCCTGTTTCGAAATCATGGGGCACGTAGGAAAGAGTCTTTGCTATTGTATATCTATATTTATGTAATTTCTAAAGAAAGTAGAATCACACTCTGTGAAATTGAATGATCATTGATCGATGGAAAAAAATTTATTAGTATTGAAATTTTTAATTCGTTATCAGAATCTTATCTCGTGTTTAATTGTTATCGAGCGACGTACAAAAATGTTTCTTGGTAATCGAACCGCGTTCGATGATTTTATCCAATGGATCCGGCGAAGAAAAATGATACCGTTAGATAAGTGCCATTGGGATGCGTCAAGGGATGCTGCCAATCTCTGAGATGACATCATCCTTGCGTCATCTAGCACTGGATAAACTAACTGGAATCTATCTTTAATGATCACAGTCTGTCACATTGTGTTTCATACCATTGAATGGCATCTATCGGTCGTCACCAACACAGTATACATCTGATGTACAGTGATGATGGACCAAATGATGCTGCGCGGTCTCAAGTGCAAACAAAGTGCAAAATTTATGATTTTCTAAATAAGGAACGTTGCTCAATCATGATAAATACGAAATTCTAAACTGTCTCGTCCAGGTGGTCCCATTTGGAGGCAGCAACCTGCCACCTTGGGTACTTAAGGCCCCGATGGGGCCCCGTCGCCAGCGTCCACACCAGCTGCCCGACCTTGATACGATCCTGAGACGGGGGGACATATTTAATCTACTTAGTGTCGATGAACATTGAGAAATTTTTGAAAAAAAATAATAATTGACATGATATACGCGTCGGTACTGTCAGGCCCAAAAGTGTCTCCGATATTTTTTAAGTCCCCTATTTTTTGTCTATGCATCCCACGAGGTGAAAGTTCGTGCGTTACGATAATATACCGAGATTATCTTAAACTGCCAGATAAGATCCTGGACCAATTTGTGACTCGACACCGGTGTGGACCTACAGTGCTCAGATTTATGTGAAAACCAATATGGCCGCCTATTCGGTACCGTTACAGCCGTAGAATGATTACACGATGAAAAATCATCTACGTAACATTACGAGCGTCCTGGCTTTATTTCATCAAGAGGTTTCCCATCTTTTGAAACTCCCTGTAATCCCACATTCTTACGGCTGGTTTCCACGTCCACTACTCGAACAAGACCAACCTGAGAATTCTTCTAGGACGACCTTGGTGACCTTCCACACCCGAGGTTCACACGAGCCGACTTTATACGTCGTCTGAATTTACATCCCACATCTTCTCCTGGCCGCAGCCTCTCGCATCTCCTGTTGGGATATTTTTCGTAGCATCTTCTTATCTACATCAAAGATCTCCAAATTCTACAGTCAGATACCATTTTCATTATTTTCCTTATCTCCCGACATTGCCTTAGGAATTTTCATAGAGTATCTTTTTTTCTGAAATAAAATAAAAAATGGTCAATAGACAAATCTTATGAGATGAGTCCCAAAAAATTTTACGGAAGCTGCATCTCTGCGAGGGACCCCGAGAAAATAGATTCCTCGAAGATGAGCCAAGGGATTGAGAAAAAAAAATCATCAGCGAAAGACAGAAGCATTCGTGGAATTCCATTTTGAAATGTACAGTCATCGTGGAAGTCAATTTGGGGTCTTCTCGGGGCCCGATGGGCCCCAAGTTGACACGACCGAAATCAAAGACCGTACGAAGAAGCTACCGTAACGCTTCCCACGAGGAAAAGGATAATTTTCATCTTTCAAAATGACCCGAGAACAGACATCTCGCGTCTAGTATCTCGTGAGATGGTCGATACTGTTGCGCAAGGTAGCCAACGTTGAGATGTGGGATGCAACAGATCAAAATACGAGATATGCTTGAAAATTCCAACCAAGAAGCTTCCGATTCGTAACCATTAGAAAAATCGATTATTAATGAACGCCAGTGACTCGCCTGTCACGTGGGTCGAGATGGAATTTTTGGACCACCCTATATATGAACAATCCGACTCACAGATCAATTTTTACAATATTTTTCAAAACAATAAAAAAATTCTGTGCCTATGCAATTGATTATTTGCAATTTTTTGCAAAATTATTAAAAAATGCCTTTTCTCCATTTTGCCAAGAGAACCTCAAGCAATAACGACCTTGGCTCTCCTGACACATTTAAACAATAAAAAAACGCACGCATGCGCAGAAGGACGAATGCTGATCCAACTTTAATTCACCTGTCCCCTATAACATCTTGGGCGCAGGAAGCCAAGTATATCAAGTCCAGTTCCCGATATGCCAAAGATATAGAGACACTATAAGTTATATCGCCCAAGATCAGCCATTAAGGTTGTTTACTTGTCGAAATCATTAAGACGAGCCCGCATGTAACTGTTGTCAATTTTAAGCGTGACAACTGTACGAGCCTAATTTGAATGATTTTACTGTCTTTGATCACCTGTCGCGATTATCATAAACACATGTACAGTAACAATGGGAAGATCATCCGGATGAATGGAGCATCAGGTTCACTGGCATCGATCCTATTAATAAATTCACACTGCTGGACAATGTCTCCTATACGCGTCATAGATAGGCGCTCGCGCCTTCCTATAGATACACCTTGAAGCTTAAGGCGCGTTTGCACCGTAGCGCCTATATTGACTACATGCGCAAGGTAGTATCTCGCATGCAGTTTGTAGCATTCGAAGTGCGCGGTTATTTACGGCTGGAAGTATTAGAGGTGGATATAAATGTCGGTATTGCAGACACTTAACAGTCCGTATATCAATCAGACGCCCAAGTGAGGGTACGGCCCCTTGAGCATCTCTAGAGTGGGCCCCCGAGCGCGCACCGGCGTCGCGACGCCCTGCTGTGCCGTCCATTTCGTACTAGATGATACGCGCTAACGCCTTCGCAGTGCCTTTGGATATTCTGGCGCATCGTTCTTCGAAACAGATACCACGTTTTTCTAGGCTGGTACCAACGTGACGGTACTAAAGATTTTTTTATTTATTAAGTTTTTTTTTTAATATTGTTTACGCAGGAGATTTATGTTTATCCATATATATATATATATATATATATATAGGTCTCTCTCTCTCGTGTTATTGCTGGTAATCCACGAATAGCGATGAGCAGCAAAAACAAATACGTATCGGAGGAGGTGGCTCGAGCTGCGAGCGTCGGGACGTCTCGGGCGTCCCGGGCGTCTAGACCCCCGTGGCCGCGTCCGCGCTACTCGTAAATAAGGCACGAAGTGCGTCGCCTTGGGTCACATCACTACCGGCCGCTCGATAAGCCCGATAAGACGCATAAAGAATACTTGTCTACCACGTCTTCCAATCCTCACTTCGTTTCTCTGGTCTTCCAACACCGATGCACCGACGCTCGGCGTCCGTGCGCGTCTGCCATGGGCGTCCCTGTGCCGCTCACCAATACCCAGACTGCCTTGCGGCTCATCCGCGCTGCCGGGACTCTCGCTATCTTAATGCCTCCACGATGCTATAAATTATGCGACACGGCTAACGCAGCTGCGACGCCTTGTCCCTTGCGTCGCGATGCCACCCGATGCCCTGCGAGGCGCGACGCCACCACGAGAACTTTGACAGTTTCCGCATCGAGCGATACCATTCGAAGATTTATTTTTTTAAATAATTTAATTAAAAAAAAAAGAATCTTAGCTCCGATAAAAATTGCAGCCTACTATTTTCATCTTTAAACTTTCACTGTTACTTCATCCTTCTATTTTTTTTTACCCGCGACGCGCATGCGCGCTGAGACCGGGGACAAAAAATTGGTGTCAACTTCCGGAGAGGTCATCCGTCACTGCGAGCAGGAGAGAGAGAGAGAGAGAGAGGGATAGCGCAACCTGGTGAGAGAGAAAAGGATGGAAACTCAAAGGGAACGAGTGTGAGACGAGAGTCGCTATCTTTGACCTGCGAGACCTGAGGGTTGGCTACACTGAGTGACTCTCGACCTTACGTACCAATAGGGTGGAACCATAAGGCCAGGAACGATTTAAATTTGTCAAAACGAAAGGCAGAGCTACCGATAAATCAAAGTTATTAACTGCAGGTCCAACGGGACCCAAAAATCGTGTCTCTTGGCGATACTGAAAAATCAAAGGAATTCGACACCAGCGTGTCCAAGTATGCATATAGACTTGGAGGAGCTAAGAAGACTCAGAGGGAGAATAAAAATGTTTAGTAATTTCTTTTGTCAAAAAAATAATAACAGTCTACATGCAGTAAATTTATAAGCGCATGGCGCGTGTATTGAAAGTGACTACAGGGCGCCAGGAAGCCATGCTGGTGGGAAAGAATTATTCAAAAGACTGTACCGTGCAACGTAATACACGCGCACGTACATACGGGGTGAAAAAAATGTTAAAGATCAAAATTCAACTTTGTTTAGCTTATTGGAGAATTATTGAAACCGATGGCAGCGCTGCGGTCTTTTTTTTGCACCGAGATAAAAGGAAAATTCATAGGGTAGAAAAGAGAGGAGTTTCTCGACGGGGAGGCGTCAAATGAAAGGACCTGTACGTGGTATCGACAGTCACGCGAGGTTAGGGCTACATAAATCCGAAAGCGAGTCATCAAATTCAATGCCACCGGACAAACCAGGGAATATTGAGAAGTCCCTCGTGATTTACGCGCATGCGTAGCTTTTCTTTATTTATCCCTTTGCCTACTACATTGTCCCTCTCTCTCTCTCTCTCTCTCTCTCTCTCGCTTGCTTTCTCACTGTATACTCGAAAACCAACGGCCGTGTATACCCACGAGATTCACACAGCAATATTTCATGGGCCTCAGAGAGAGGCCAGTCGTTAAAAAGACCACGCTGCGATATATCTTCATTTACGTGCAGTAAATAACTCAACCGTGTCCTCTCTCTCTCTCTCTCTCTCTCTCTCTCTCTCTCTCTCTCTCTCTCTTGGTACCGATGTCACTCGGGAAAACTCGTGTGGGTCCGATCAGCACGCTTTGGGACTCGAAACATCCCCGGAAATGCCGTTTTCCTGGGGGCATAACATTGCCGACCCATTGGGCCCATTCGTCCTGCGGAGATTTGGGTCAGTGGATGAGACCAGAGAGACTTCCTACTGATTAGTAATAATAATAATATATTGACAATCTTGGATTAATTATTGCAACGTTGGCAAACGTCATTTTAAAAGACATGAATGGTAGTACAAATTTTTGGCACTACGATGGCGCTGACGACAGTCCCACTCGAGTGAAAGAAAAAGAAATATTTAGTTTAGCTGAAAAAAGCACCGGGTTCTCTTGGCTCTTATCGCGATTCTAAGAATGGCAAAAATCTAGTCAAAATAAGAGCCGGCCGGTGAGAGCGACGGAGTAAGAGAATGGGCCTCGATGTTTCGAGGGAGGCACCTTTGGGCCTTAGGCCCCGTAGTCATCGAGTCATCATGTTTCTAGCAGCTACGGGGCCCTAGCCTATACCTTTTGAACACAAAAGATACATACCCCGTGGAGCCATTGGCACGTCGAGCGGCAAGTAAATATTTTCTTAGGTGGCGCCCGGATCGTAATCTCGGACTCTACTAGAAGCTACTTAAAAAGTAATGGAGACAATGACCGTGTAAATATTGAATTATCGTTTACCTTTGGGCCCGTGTCGCGTCACTGGGAAGAAATGGCGGCACTTCTTCGGAGTGGCTAACCATTACTATTATTATTATACTTAACCGCTCCTTCATCTTTCTAACCTTATGATCCCCACTAATTATTTCTGAAAATGTCACCAGATTATACCGTGTTGTTCATTTGACAACGATAGTGGAGGCCGCCTTATCTTTCAGTGAGTCCCAATTTATATGCATATAAATATGTCGAACGAGCAAGTGGCGATCAATAAATTGGAAATAACGAACTGTAAAATAATCGTCCGTAACTTTTGGTCTCTCGGCCGTGCGATCACTTTTAATTGCCTTACATATGTCAAAGCGTAGGGATGCTGAACAAATTACCGAGTGATAACGTCGGGACGCCCGACGTCGGCTCTATGAAAATTCTACCCTGAGGAACGGAGGCTCGATGATAAATAAAAAAAAATTGAAATATTTCTCTTGATGATCTTGCACGTATTTTTCCTATCCAGCAGCTCGCGCTTGATGACCGCATATTTTTATTTTGTATTTTACACTGCGTGCACTTTATTTTATTTTTTTTTATTTTTTTTTGTGTCAACCATTTCTCTTACTGCGATTCGTTACTCCACACACGCGCAAAGATAACGTAACTTTTGAACTTTCCTAAACTCCCAAGTGATACAGGATCTTTCGTATACACATGTATATGTGTATATGTAGCGTACTGTTTGGCTTTATCTCGTTCCAAATGTCATGGACCATTGACTGGAGGCTTACCGAACATCTGGACCAGCAGATAACCAGCCGTGCTTTGAGTGTCGGTCGCTTTCGTACAGCTACTTCTCGGAAGCATTCTATCATTGGCGTCGTGACGCCAGGCGTCCTTTTTGGAGTCTCTAGCATGCGCCATTCTCCGCCATGGATTTAGCCTAGCCAGTGCCAGACTAACAGAGTTTCGCTATTTGTTTGTCAGATCGATCGATCGCTGTTCGTATATACTAGCCAGTGAGTATATCAACAAGTCGGTGTATCGATTCATTCAAAAGTACATAGGAACACACTTGCTGCTAGTTTTGAAAGAATCTGTACAGTCACTCATAAATATGTTGATCGAAAGACTTCATTATTCCATTAAGCTTATCTCTTATCCTTGCGCGTCTTTAAACGACGTGTCCTCTAAATGCGAAGATACCGGAAATGGAGGTGGTACCTCCCAGTCATATACAGTCTTTATCTGCACACGGGAAACACGACAGGTGAAGATGAACACATGCGCCCGCAAACGCATTCGTTGTCGTCCGCATTTAAACATATCGTTTGAAAATTCTTATCGCTCCTATCACCCCGGGCAGCCATGTTAAATTAATGCCCTGCCCGTTATCGCCGTTTAGCACGTAATTAATTACAAAAATGCTATCAGTAGTGATCCAATAAAAAAAAATACGAAACATCAGACTACATAACTTTCCCGTTTAAAAATTCCATCCTGTGAATATAAATGTATTGGTAAAAAAAAAACTGAGACATCACGCTGCGTGTAAATTTTGAAAAACAAGAATTTACCCTACACGTGGTTTTCCAGGTATCATATGGAATTTCGAGGATACTGGAAAACAAATTCGAAAGGGTTTTTAAAACGGTGTCCTGTAAGTTATCACCCTTAAAAAAAAACAGCGGGCAGATAGCTA
This sequence comes from Trachelus stipa, assembly GCA_036026315.1. Lineage (NCBI taxonomy): Eukaryota > Metazoa > Arthropoda > Insecta > Hymenoptera > Cephidae > Trachelus > Trachelus stipa. The sequence goes on from JAYRCB010000201.1 coordinate 123,130, forward strand.
GATACGGCGGAACAAGAAGGCCAGAGGAAGAGTGGCGGCGGCGGCGCGACGCTTCAGCCTGCCCAGCTAGAGAACCCGAGAGAAACGTCCCTCGGCGTCGTGTTGTATACGGCGTCCTAAGATGACCAGGCGCGATAACCGGAAGATGAATAATAAAACGTAATATTTGTTGCACTCGACAATCTCCAGCATCTTAACGCGTTACGTAATGCTCACATATTCGTTGCACCTACTTGGAGTGCACTCGCCTAGCGCACAGGGACCCATACCAGGACGCGTTATTACCAACCACCTATCCACGTATGACCACGTGTCTTCGGTATCGAGCATGTGTGCAAAGACAGAACGCACCCTGTACCGCGTTGGCGGTGCACCCATTCCTCACTCTTGAATTATTATTAAAGTCCGTATGATAATTAACACCTTGCCGGATGCAAGTAGGCACGGGATATAGGCACATTGGCAAAACATTATTTCTCTTGCACTGGATGCATTTACATTGCACTATTGCATCCAGTGCATATTAATGTGGCTGCAGTGCATGTAAGGTCGAGTGGAAAATAAAAAATTGTTTTCGAACAATTATTTTGAAGCTTTCCTACTGGAAGGTAACCGAATGATATTTTTCTTGATTCTAGTTTGCTTAAATGCCTGAGAACCTCTTAAGGCCCATAAAGGTGGGTCCTATAAAGAGAGAAGAATGGCCTTATGAAATCTACCGAATCTTCCTCATCTTCCTCTTCTTCCTCTATGTACCTGCGCATAATCGAGATTGAAACCGTAGTAGGATTGTCACCAGTAACGTAAAACGTCATAAAGGTAGTGGGGCTGGCACAACACATAACGCAAAGCGCATAACGCACGACACGAGTGTAGAGAACGAGTGTGATAAACATGTCAGCATGACTGGACCCCCTGTAGGGCCCACGGCGTTGGGACCCTGGGAGTTTGATGCCCCCTACCTGCTACGATCTGGCCCAGCCAATGCTTCCCAGATTTTCAAGTTTCTCTCATACTCGTAATACTTGGACCACACGAAGGAGGATGAAGATGAAGTTTCTGATAGGTCCATTTCACTTATTTTTCAGCCAAAAATTTGTCTTTAATAATTATTTCAGTCACGAAACGACTTACTGCAGTAACTGATTTTGCTACTGTACTTAAAGTTTATTTGAAAATGCTTAGCAAATTTTTTTCAGAAATATATGTATGCATAAAGTATATAACGCTAAATAGTACTCATCGCTCTGCTTTTCCATTTTAAATTCCAGGCTGAATTTCACTGGAGAACCGGAAGAGCGCATTGGATCAGTTCCTATTAAGCTTCTTGGACTTAATGACTCGGTGCAGGGACGGAGGCCCAGGCGTCGGCAGCCTTATAAAGTCAGGTGCTCGTGCTATACCTGGTTCAGGATAATTTTCATAATAAACAGGAAGTCAAATAAAGAATCAAGAATCTTATCCCCATAGTGTCCAGCAGTGGATTTTTATATGACAGTAAAAAGGAATTTTTCATGATGAAAAAATGATGATTACCTGTGTTCCTTGTCGTGAATTATTGTGATTATTGCTCATGAAAATCTCGCACGTGACAATCACACACGTACACGCGTGTCCTTGGCCAATCCCAGTGTTCTACTTGCGTGTCTCGTGAAGAACACAAGCTTCGCCGAGAATGTGGCAGCGGTCTGGGAATCGGAATCGGTGGCTGTACAGCAAATCAAGTATTTTATTCAGCATAACCCGCGACCAAACGACGGCTCTTCATATATGTTATCTTCTACATTACATCGCCGCTCCAAATGCAGTCTTCAAATGCTGTGTTGGCGAGGCCGGGAATGCGGTCCCAATAGAGCAGTGATACTCAATGTTTAGTCCGATTTTATGCACACGGATTTATATTGTTAAGAAACTTGAAAAGTATCAAGAAGACGCCAATACGTTGTGCAAAGCAGAGTCATGTCACCTTTGAATACGAGGCAATTCATAATGACTATTGAAAGAAAATTATTTATGAAGAATTTTTACCAATATAATATACATTATTTACAGTTATTCATTAAAAGAGAAAAAAGAAATTAAAAAGATATTTTTTGTCGGCCACTTTTGTTTACAACGGTTTAAGCACTGTGTTGAGAGATGTCAGTATGATACTGGTGGTGTCCGTCATGATCCAATATGGCGTCGCTTGTCGCGCGGGAGCGTCGCACGGGAGTGTTTTACAATCGAGCGCGCCGAAAAGTGGATCAGTGAATACGTGCAATTCGAAAAGAATAATTGAGAAGCCCTGGATGAGTCGGCCGTATCTTGTGTTGTGGCGTCGACGTGCTGGTAGCGCAGCGGGTATGGCGCGATGCCGCTTGTAAGCAGCAAGCCGCAATTCCAATATGCGACATACCCGCCGTCATATATAACCTCAAACATATCGCGCATTTGCGACTGCTCTTGCGAGATGTCGATTTTTGTTCGTTTTACTATTCGCAAATTATTCCTTTAAATCGTACGTTGCTCCTTGCATACCGAACGAGGTAATAAAACAGTGCAAAAGTGGTGAATCTTCAATGTGCTACTGACTGGGAGACAAGATGGACATAACTGCAGAATCAATTCAGGTACAGTGCTTTGTGTTTATATCACGATACATAACATTGATTGCGTTTTACCTGCGACATACGTATGCAGGTGATAAGTATTTACAAGCCCTGTGACACACGAGGCTTGTGCTAAATCCGTTTGTATTCAAAACAAAGATGTTAACGAGGCAAGATAATCAAATCCCCAATCCGTTAGATCTACTCTTGCGCACCGGGAGGTGGCCAATTAATATTTGCAGTTAAATCTGAGATCTAGATCTCGGTTAGGAACCGCTAGGTTCGTGGTTGCGGATTCCGTCGTGCTCCAGGGCGTGCACCGAACAAAGTAGTACGAAAAGCCAGCAACGAGGAAGAATGATACACAAGAGAAAATATCGTCGTCCAGCATAAATCAAAAAAGCAAGTAAACACTAATCAGAAGTAAGTGAACGTCGCGTGGCGGAAAATTTGAAAAGAGACTAAAAGTAATGAAACAATAAGGATATTAAGCAAAGCGGAAGGGCATCGACAGGATTACAGGAGGCCTTGTACCTGTCATCGACGCGGTCGAGATCGTCCGATTGTGTACAGTGCTCTCGCGTGCAGCAACAATATATAATAATAAAGCGCATCCCTGGTGCAGTTAACGAAGGTATCGTCCTGGCAAAGTACGCGTAGGAAGCACCGCCCTTAACACGCTACGTAATACGTATACGAAAGTGCCTCTCCACGTACAAGGCACAGATCACTTAAAGCCATGTAGGCAGATAGGCTACTCGACGGAATCCGACGCACCACGCGAACCCTAGCGTCTCTGATTGGTAATTAAACGCATGACAGCCGGTGTGTTGCGCATATCGTTTTGCGCATCTGCATCCCTGACGACTTAAAAGAAAGAATACAATCTACGAGTCGGTTCTTGATACCCTTCCCCGTGAGATGCACTGGCTTGCACTGCAGTGCGACTGAGCCAACTTGAGAGATTTTCTCTTGGTGCATTCAATAATAAAATTTTGGAAAAAAAAGTCACAAGCGTATCAACCGATGCAGCGTGACACGTGCATCCACGTATTACAATGGTAATTGCGAAATGGTAAATAACAATTACAGGTATCGGTAATTTTATGCGCGAGCCATCTCTTATGTCCGCCACAATAAATACGCCGTGCGGGAGTAGAGTTACCGATCTAGTTCGCGGCTCCCATTAGACGGCAGTGTGAACCGTATCCTTTATGTATCCTCCTGGCGTCAGTCGGTGCCTACAGTGCTGCTAGTGCTGCCAGTGCTGCCAGTCCCGGTTACACGGCAAGACGACGTGGAACCCCGTGTGTGCGTCCATAGGAGCCACGGTTAACAACTATGCCCGTTTCCTTCCACATTAAATCCCAAGCGAATCGCGAATCGCCTAGTCGCGCTGAATTGCCGTCGGGCACGCACGACGCTACCGGACGAAACTCTGTTTCTGTCTCGCCGACTGTCAGTCAGTCTATCTCGTGCAGATAGATATACATCCCAGAGATACATGTACCCAATGCGTTACCCAGTTTCCTATGGATGATCCGGAAGTGGGAAATCGCGTGGGATAATTTTTAATCGATCATTATCGTTCGCTGAGATCACTTTGGATAACGGAAACAATCACTTGGATTGTAGTAGGGTACCTATGTCGTGGTTATTAAAAAATTATTGCAATACCTGGGTAAATATTTCGATTCAGTCTTACAGATAATTTCCATTGTTTTCGTTTTTCACGGTGGACGTATTTTATGTTTCCCATATTCGCCTCGTGATGGATAATGCGTGAGGTGGGCGTTCAGGCTGCTTAACGTAAGGACGAATAAATATGAGTGACTATGTGCGTGCGCTTGCGTGCGTGAGCGGGGAACGTAGTTAAAAATTCTCAGCCTAAACAAAACCTCAGAAGAAACGCCATACCCATTCCAAGATATGCATACGTTACGCTCGGACCCGTGTCGAGCTCATAACCTTGCATATTTATTTCGGCTGCTGCCTGTAAAACTTTTACCTTATGTATATAAACGAGTGAGCACGAGCGCGCATGCGCGGGCGCTTTTCGACGCCTCCAACAATCATTGAGATTGTCGGCCTTCGGATGCGCTTTGCATCTCGTGCAATGTCCACGAACAGATACCCAAAGGATCTGCGCATGCGCGGGTGCACGCGCGCACGCATGCGCACTACCCTCAACCATTTCAATATACAACTTTTGCCTCCGCCACCAGTTTCCACACTACGTATAAAATATCAGCGAACGAATCTGCGCATTAATAGAAAAAAGTTTGCACGACGACTGCATTATTTATTACAATGATTTCTGCATAATGCATAAATAAATAGTGTTAACTGACCATTATTCACCTTTAATTAACCTGATAAGGTCGCTCTTGCTCTTCTTCTTTTTTTTGTCTTTTTGTCTTCTTCTTTTATGTCTTTTCTAGTCCTTCGCCCCACTCCCTCCCACACCCACCTACCATGTCCAGGCACCAGTGAATACCCGTGCAGACGTGTGTTGCACGCACTCTTCTTACTTTCCCTATCCTAAGAAACGCACTCAACATTTACAGAGGTCAGAGGCGTGAGATCTATGCAAGATTTTCAAGATATGCCACATTGTCGTACTCGCAAGTGCAAGCTTTCAACGTCTAGCAAAATTATGCCCAGCACCGTATCTGTATACCGTCATACCACGGGCACCATAATGCAACGTAATGCCTTATCCATACCTCGATAGCACCATACGAAAAGGAATCGTCGTTGCTGGATGTTCTCACGTGGTTTATTTGTTTCAACAACATTTCTTTCTCACTTCGATACAGCATGTATACAACACTTGATGATCGTAATTCTCTCTCTACTCGCAGGATCAAAATGGTGTCCCAAAGCATTCTCATGATCACAGAACGACTAACCGTTAGGTTGCGAACAGTTGCGAACTCGAAGAGCAACGGTGCAAGAAGAAGGCTCTGTACTCTATGTATGTGTACAGGTACGTGCTTATGCTGAAGACAGCAAGGGTGTCGGACGAGTCAGGGGTCCCCCGTGATTCGCGTGCTAGAACGCAGTTTGCTGCGTCGAATGCGCAATCAAATTTATATGCATCTAGCCGCTCGCGGATGTTGATGTACAGCAGGTATATAAGAATGCGTTGTACGCGTGTCTGACTCCGAAGAACCCAACGAACCCAGAACGAACGTACGGCCTTACTCGAGGTGATGGATCTTCGTAAAATGAAATAATGATACAGGTATAGAAAAAAAAAATCGTTGAACAAATTCGACCTAATGATTTTTTAAATTTTGTATGTACGTCGCAGTAAATTTTTTCTTTTAATTACAGACAATGGCGTTAACCCGTCTCGTTAACGAATTGATCGCAGTGGCTCATGACTTGGTTACCTTTGAAATCAACAGTAATGGCATTAACGGGCGCTTCCTGCGACAAGAATATCCCGGCTTATCTCGCCTATTTACCAAAATAGTACATGCTATGCGCGCTTCGTTATCTGGCCATCTATACAACCCATTATTAAGTGCTACTACAAGGAATAGGACGGACGGTTGGATATCATATCGTCACGGCTCCTAATTCCGGTTTAGATTCATTTCCGAAGGTGTATCGTCACGTCAACGCCGGACGAATTAACCACAGCGCGGGAAAGAATGCTTTTTAAATGGAGAAACGAACCGCGGCGTCCCTTTAGATTCGACTGGATTGAGCGACAAGAAGAAAAAAAAACTAGAATCGACGACAGGGCCGGCTTCAAGAGGTGCATAGGCCATTTTTGTCGAGTCAAATGTTGACAGATTTATTTTCAAAATTTTATCATGCACCTCGGCACAGTTGTAATTAAAAGTGTTAACTGGGATTTGTGTTTACAGTTGCATAATACCAGCTGACGTCGTCCGGGCAACCAGCTGCCAATTGGGTCACGTTGGACAAGGGTGCATGCACCGTGATTGCAAGTCCGACCAGGCAAACTGTCTGTCAGCTTAGAAGGAGGGGGTGGGGACTAGGTCTAGGGGTGGGGGATTGAGAAAATAGTAATTAATCTTATTTATCGTTAACCTGTAATTCATCGTGCTTCCTGCTCGCGCATCCCTTCCCACGTCGAATGGACTAAGATCGGCATCATTTAAATAATAACGATCAGTCAGGCCCTGATGAGCCTTGAGGCTCCAGCTCAGTTATGCGCCAGCAGCTAGTCTCCCCATAGGAAGTATATTTAACTATGATTCCTACGTTGGGCCAAGCGGTGGGACGATGGGCAGAGCCTGGGGTGTCCACGCGTTCCTCTTCTACATTGGCAGCCACACGTAGTCGGGGGACTGAGGCTGGATGAGACTCGACTATTGTAACTGTAGATAAGACACTCGCGCTTTCATTTAGAGGAATGATTAATTAGTCGACGCCATTCTGGCAGCCAAGATGGGGGCCCTGATGAATGCCCGGATGGATGTAAATGCGCTCGTTGCCTCCTCGAGAGAATTATGACTGGTTACGGTAATATTATTCCTCTAATAATTTTACGCGGATCGACTTGCTCCTCTGGCTGAGACCTAACCTAGAAGCTAAACATCTAAAAAAATAAGGCTAATCGGAAATGCGCGCTTCCTTGATCTTTTTATTATACAATAGAAATCCGAAGAAATAACGATCTTGTATGTTTCAGTGTTTTGTAACCATTCTCACTTGGAGCATCGGGAACGGCAACTTAACGGGTAAGAAAAAATAAATGATTTACTTAATATTCATTGCTCGAGTGATCTGCATCTCGAGGCAAATATTTATGACTTAGAATAATGATAATTAAAAATTAGTACCTAACCTCCAGATCTTTTGTGTAGAAGCAGACAGGGTTGGCAGATAGGTTAGGTGTCTGCCTGTCTTCGTAAGCAAGACGCGTGCGATGACTGAGCAAATGATCCATAATCATTACGGGAAAATTGCCCATACAAAGTGGCCCATAAAGACACGCTCCCTATTAAGATCAGGCCAAGCCGACCGCTGTTCTATCGGTTGCGCACCAATAGGATCCACCTGCCTCGTACCCCATAAGTTCTCAGCTTCGGTAAGTCAGACACCTACCTACTTATGCCTACCTGTCTTCTTGACCATTAGGCTGCTACGAGTCTTGGCCAGCAGTCCTGGGAGCAATGCACCTACGTGCAGTGGTCCTACGATACGGATAAGCTTATCTTCTGCGCATGCGCGGCTTTAAACCTACAGCGCAGATCGATCGGCGCAGGATCGATGGACGCTTGCCGATCCGTGACGCGCCGATTTTACTTATTAACTACGACGTCCCGGCGCGGATCGTGGCGCCGGAAGAATCATCTGTGAGAAACGCTATCTGCTAGATATTAGCATATACATATGAATATGTCACGGATGGAAGAATCGAAATTTTCGCATGGCGGCCGTCGACACTGGATCGCGTTGAAGAAAAAAAAAGGATTTAAAGAAAAAGGGATTTTTTAAATACATATTTAGCAATGATTGCAATTTAGATATGGGCTTTTTGTTCCGTGCTTCGATATGACTTTTTTAAATTTCAGGTTATTATTTATTCCTTAACCTATCATGCACAGCAATTAATAACCATCGCCAGCGGCGGATGCGGTAGTGAATACACGAAGATTATCCTGAAGCTTAAGACGTCGGTCGCTCGGTTTTACCTTCGCATGCAAAGCGTGCCGACAGATTTTCAAACTGCATAAATTACCTGGCTGTGTTTGCAATGTATTGCCAATTTTTTTTTGCGAATGGATATAATCGATGCGACAGTACTTATCTGTCTGACCCGCATGTACACGTGTACGTGACGTTTGACCACGCTTCTGTCAGATCGTTTATTTTCTAATAACTAGTCGTATGTGTGTCTGCAATTATTTATGGCACTCGTGGCAGGCCGATCGATATCTGAAATAAGCGAAGCGTCAGCACAGATCGTTAACGATAATCTGTCGAACGAATTGGTCGAGTGTTATTTAAAAAATTGCATCGTCTTCTCTTTATATCTTCATTTT
>JAYRCB010000201.1:138809-160667 GCA_036026315.1 Trachelus stipa
CACTAATGCTGACGAATGTCCCGAATGGATTGTCGTGTGAAGTGTCACCAGGGACTTCCGGTCTCTTGCGCAAAATATACCTCTGTGGTTGTTCGGTGTCTCACGGAGATACCCGAGCACGCGATCGTGAGCGATCGGTCGTGCTCGTAACTGCATGGGGATTAAGGAGGGTTAGGTTAGGTTTTATTGGGATCCTTTATTATGATTGGGTTTATGAGTCTTATTATAATGAATGTAGACAATTTGTGAGATGGAAGTCAGGCAACGACGCGAAGTGGCAGATTTGATTTTTCGAATTTTTTTTTTGTTAACGAAATTTTGACGCGTCGAAAATTTTTTCAAAATCTATCTTGGCACCCGGACAATCTATAATTATAATCTATTTAAGCTAATAACTCGATGGAACGGATCCAGGCGCGCTCTTGGAAATACTCGTGGGCGTCGCGGCGGCTCCCCCGGAGGTTTCGTTGACGGGAGACGTCAACGCGAATGTCCGCCCTAAGGAGAATTCATCTTCGTGTTTCGTCGCGATGCCGAGGCGTCCTTGTCAAAGCGTCGTTACCGATTAGGCCGGTATGGTACGCGTATGGAATTTCTTGGTGATTTAGAATTTTCCTTCCTGTAGCCAACACGGTGATTATTGGATTCCGTATTTTTTTATATAACAAAAAAGATTGAAATCCCCCAAAAAATGCATTTTTTTCTGACTGCATGTAAATTCAGCTTTGTTCGACTCCATCGTTAATTATTACCAAACTCAGTTATTTTAATATACAATGTAATTATTTCAAAATGCATTTTCGCGACTCGACGCCGAGCGTCGCCCGACGACCTTTCGTCCGCGGCGTCTCGTAAGTACGTGTGGCCCGCGTCCTCTTGACGCGCGCATTAATGGCTTCTGGCGCAATCTGCGCAAATAAATTCTCACCTCGAGAGTTTATCTGCATAATTAATACCGCCCTTAATAAACGAGCCAAGAGGAACTTTGGTACAAGTACCGAATGCATCTGCATATTCATATTCAGTGGATCGGTCGATGTATATATATATATATAATATAAAATAAGATGCACGCGTGCATACGGTACAGCATGTTGCACGGTACTGCAACAAAACTATACCTAACGTGTCCGAGACGAAATCTCTATCCGGTCATTAAGAGACTCCATCCTAATTAGAATTGCATTTAACGTTTCTCCAATGTACAGATAACGTTATCCATTAAGGGCATTTCAATATTACGTATGCAGTCGCGTATCAGTACGAAGAGTTAAGTAGGAGTTGGATGCACTTGCAGTTGCAGTACCTCGATAAGCCCCGTGCGCCCAAGGGGCTGAAGATAGAACAGGTTAATCAATCCATACGTGCCCTGAAAATGCATACAACTGCATGTGCATTGCATAATACAGGCTGCAATTACAGTTTGGGAATCGGCGAGTAGCGCTAATGAAAAGTGGTTAAGCGACTGTAGAAAAGCGGGGGAAAAAATGGGAGACAGGCGTGTATATAGTCGGTTGAGCATCGCGCAAGTGCATAAGTGTAACGACGTTAAGGCACGCTTCGTAATATTGTGCTATGCTCGGTGATCTTTCTCGTGAACGCGTTAAAGCTGCGTTAAACGGCCCCAGACAAATTTCTATTACCTCCGGGAACTGGTCGATAAAGAATACAACCGAGGAACAAGGAGTCTGATACAATTATACACGATGCACTTACTAAGTGCAGTTTCACACGCGCTTACGTCGAGTGCCCCGTACCGTTTGCCAATTAAGTAAATATTTATTCCATTCGAATGCAATGTGACCAGCGAGCGCGACGCACGTGTTAGGAAAATGTCATCTGTCAAAAGTGCATCCGACACGGACGCGATATGATTGCATCGCTTTTTTAAATGCAATGCACTTTGGATTATTTTTATAATTTGCAGTGCACTTGCAACGAGATGCATTTTCGTATGAATACCATTATAGTTGCGTTATCAAAATGCATAATGATGCAGATTATGCAAGTCCGATACAACCGATGCGCTGGATATATAAGGACTCTGACGCGTATAGGCATATAATGTTTTATTGCAAAAAATGTTACAAGCAAATAAATAAATGGCCGGAGGGCGGTGGGAGGGGAGGAACGAGAGGGGGGATGGGGCGACGTGGGAGGAGAAAAATTAATACATCACGCTCGACGTGCAACGTGGTCCGCGAGTACTTATGCTCGCTCATGCACGAACCGCCTTGGTACTTACCATGAGAAATGATTAAAAGCGCAGCTTGTACCAAGGCGTGAAACGCACACGTTGCACGCAGCCAACTATATGCGCCTTATTGCACTGCACTTTGCTTCAGCCGTATTTACCTCGATGCATTTCTCTCACTTCCATAGCCATATGTGTGATGCAAGCATCGCGTACAGGTATATACATATATAGTGAGTGCTTATCACGCTTCCATGCCCTCTCCATACATATTATATCCCTATGCATCACCCGACGATACTTCAAAAGTTTTTACTTATTTTTCATTTATTTCGTATTTTCGAGAAAAAAAAATTATAAAAAATTCACCATGTATTATTATCGTGTGGTTACGTAGGGGGGATCGGTGAATGATTCCTGGAAGACTGGATGACTACCTGATACAGGGACCAGTCAGTATCCCATGACTAGAGAAGGTGCATTCACATATGGGTTCGATATGTTGTTCCCAGAAGAGACACTTGGAATTTTTTTATGATTCTCCACTCTCCAAATTATTCTTTTACTCTCGTCTTGACGTTTTGTCTTAATATCTTTGGGGAACAATTGACTTCTTGGTAAGACATCTCAATTCACTGCTCGTGGACGGTCGAGTGGATATTCTGTACTACGGGTGTGGGAATTGATGCTGTCTGATGATTTTTTTCATACTGGACCATCTTTCCAGGAGCGTATCCAATCGGGCGATTATCGTTCAAGCGCTGAGCGCACTTGACAATTTCAACAGCCAGGTTACTCCTCAGCGCGGACAGTTCAGTCAGGCAGTCTACGGCATTGGGTAAGCAAAATTATCTGATATTTATAATTTTTTATTGATTCCGTGTCTCTTTAGAAAATTTTCATATTACGTAAACAGATTTTGTGATATTTTTGCTTTTTCATTTTTTTGTATATTTTTTTTCCCCTATATATTTCATTTTTCTCTCGTGCTTCCGCACCCTCGCGGCGGAAAGAAACGAGGAAAAAAATGAAGGAGAAGATGCGAAGACAAGGAAAAAGAAAACGGTGCATAGGCCTGGAGCGACAATGAGAATAAAAAGGGGGGAGAGAGAGAGAGAAGAGCACAGCATCCAAGGAAGGACAGCCGAAGCTCGAGGATGCCGCTCAGGCATCATTAGTCGCCGCAAATAACGGCGTCTATCTTCGTAGCCGCGTAAGAAAGTCACCCTTTTGGAACTCTTCCGCACTCGCACTCCCAGAGCTGCTTGGTGGCGCAGAGCGTCCCGACGTCTCGCGTCGCACGTGGTTTTAAAAGTTGCCACGCGACCGGCCGAGCGTGCCCGAGACAAATCTCTGGGCCTCTCAGTATTTATAAACACTGTCACGCGACACGCGTTACCAAATCCTGAACGCCGCCGAAGAAACACGACGCCGTTTCACGAGGAGGCTGGAAAATGATTTTCATTTCAGTCGAGATTTTTCCTGGTCCACGTCCTATGCGATCGGGCAGCGTGAGTCGGTATATCTGTATACATCAGAAGTGCTCCGAGTGCATCTGGACCCATTTAACAATGTGGCGACTGATATCGTGAGAAATTCTTTTTTTTTTCTTTTTTTGTTCGTCTTTCACGTTTCGACTCTTTCCGGGAAGGTCTCGCGCATTGCGTGTAGCCTATTATTTGCTGTCAGCCATTTTGTTAGGCTGAACTCGACCGAGGCCCCAATAAATTTATAACTTTAGCAGGAAAAACTACAAGCGATACCGCGATACAATATTGTTTTCTTTATTGCTTTATTGGTTATCGTAAAACGATCTCATCAGAAACCTTGAAGAATTGAGCCCAATCCCGAGTGCGCTCCTTTTATTAGTTCCAAAACTGTCCGCCAGAGGCCGACCTGCAAGGCATTTTCTTATTTAATCTACCAAACGGCCTATTCTATTTTTTTTCTCTCTCTCTTTCTCCTCAGACATCTCTCGTCCCACTTGGCCTCTAAGGGTCCCAAGAGAAAGTTAAAAATTTGACCAATAAGAACATTTAGTTCCCATCGGCCTGCACGCGTTTCGAATTAAACATCTATTAAACCTAATAAACTCTGCACACCGGATGTTCTAGAAATAGTAGGACATCAGTGATCACTGTATCTTCATCTTATTCATCACTACACTTCACATATTGACTATATAAAAAAAATCCGGGAAATTATTCATGGATCGAAAAAAAGATCCAAACATTTGTCTTTTCAAAAATATGTCAAAACTATAAAAATTCACATATATCCCAGGGGTAGTATCAAGTTTCAGTGTTATACACTGTATAATATTGGTTTCCGATAGTTATGTACGCATGGTTCCCTATATATACATATATATGTCGAACAGCCGGTGGACGCAATAGACGTTGGATACAGTGGATGCTGGATGCTGGATGCTGGATGTTAGGGTGGTTCACAACGAAGCCGCCACTGCCACTTTCCTGGTTACTCCCCCTTCCCCTCCTCACCTCTCATCGCGACACTTCGGTACGTTTGAGAGCCGCGATGCCTGCGCCGCGACGCTTGCTACATCTCAGCTGTTTTTACGACGCTTTGAGTCGCGGGCGTCGCGTCGGAATGCGCTAATGAGGACTTGGCTACCGTCACACTGCTCCCTCGTCACTCGCACCCCGCGACACCTATAAGCGCCGCTCCCAGTGCTACCACCTTTACTTGGGGGTGGAGGGAGGTGGAGGGAGGCTGTATACAATTCTCATGGAGACGCTCATGCAAGTACCAGAGAATCGAGTGTAGCTTACCACGATAATTGTGATACTGCCTTTACGTTATGGCCGACTTGAATTTCGTCGCGTCGCGACGCCATCAGTCAGATCTCGGAGAAGATCTCCGTACGAAACTATCACGTGTTTCGATGCTGCGTTTGAGTGAAAATTTAATTTTATTTCTCTTAGATCCGTCGGACTGATAATTTTTATACAGTCTATGTCAAAAGTCAATACCTTCCGTTAAAGCTAAAAAGCGAGTCCTCGGTGAAACCGCGTGCTGTAAAAATTGTGAAAATTGAGCTTACGAGCAGCGATTACAGTGCGTTTCACTAATACGACCGAAAATCGTTTTACAACTTCCTCCCGCAGGGAATTCGGCAAGATGGACACTGCTAATTGGCCCGTCAATAAAACCCAATTTCGAAAGAGCAATTGTAACGACCTGTATTTACCCGATAATATACGTGCACGACGCGGTGGACGTCAATTTGAGAAAACGCGCTACCTCCTAATTTGTCCAAAGCTTTCCTTTTTTGTTTCGCTAAACCGGAAGTCGTCAAGGTGTCTTAATAATTCCGAGATACCCGTGAACTCTTTGTTTTCTACCGAGCTGTCGAGTTACGGGAGTCATTACTCGATGACGTTTATCGAACTGTCATTGTCAATTTGAAGAAGATCCTCGTTCGCGTACCAAGACCTTTCTACTGTGTTAATATCGTGTTATTATCTTAATTTTTTTTTTCGAGGTTCCCTAACGAGTTCTTTCTAATTGGCAAATGGCGCACGTCAGTGCGCATGACCGAGCGCGAGAAAATTCGAGCGGGAAAGGATAGTCTCGTGATTCCTTCGTCACTTCCGCTCGAGGAATAAAACGGTAAACATCCGATTGTGGTTTTGCCCATTTAAACTGCACTGGATCCCTAGGGAATTTTCTTCCTTTTTCTTTTCACAGACTGTGCAACCTCACGGTATACCACTCGGAACGATTACCGTTGGATTCTTAACGCTCTTTATTCCTGCAAATAATTGCCTCGCGAAAACACATAAAACATATCCATGAACCATAACGCACTCAGATAAGAAATCCTCAAAATTCAACCAGACAAGATAAGCATCGCTATGATATTTCATACTCGAACATACCAACAACAAAAAATGCTCTGAAATTATCAAAAATCCTTAGTATGAAAAGATATTCACACGCAACACCTGTCACACAGTAAATTGCATATCGGGATATCTATTCGCTCACGTGTAAAAAGATACGTGCAACCAGAGCCTATGCGACCCCCTATATCTTCTTGGTTCTTGCACCGACGTACATAAGTTAGCATTACCATATCAGTCTGCGCATTGTTTCCACGAGGAGCGAATAGCTGAGCCAGCATGGCGGTAGTGACTAGTAGCCATAGGCAAACCGTGCATCGGGGCTGCCTACTCGGATTGCATTGCATGAGACCAGCTGATCCAATCACACCAGGCTGCTCGCTCTTACCGCTCAGAGAACGTAGACACTGCGGAGTTGCGTGTCGTCGAGTTGTTCCACTTGGTTTTAATCGATTGGCTTGATCGTTCAATTAGTCGTGCGAATGGGCCATGTCGGAGGGTGTGAGTAAATGAGATTAAATTAACAAAAAAAAAAACAAACCGCGTTCAACGCGGTAAATTCAAAGTGGCTTACGAGTCCGGTGAAAGGAAAACACTCGGTACTTGTTTTTCTCTCCCCCGACACTGTACGACGCGCAATAATAAATACGAAAATCCTTGATAAGGTAAACTAGCGATGTCTTAAGTAATTACCTGGAAAATACGGATGTTCAGTCAAGTGGGGGGGGGGTTCAACACCGTAGTTAATTCTCGGTTAAGGCAAAACTGCATACGTGCACTTTTATGCACTTATTCTGCACATGCACTTGATTCACGTGTAAACGCTTTAACATCAACGCCGGTCGGTGCCTTTGACAGACGCGTCCTATCTCTATAAAATCTGACTTGTGCATTCAGCTTTTACGTGCAACACATATAATGCACTTTATTAGAACTGCAAGGTATCTTCTTCGTACGCCCTTATCAGTTATCTCGTATGAAAAAAAAAGTTTGATTGCACCGTAAGTTTGTGGCTGTTGCATCTGTAATATTGGCTGTAGAATTTGGAATGAGCGTATATGGGTATAGAGCGTCGTACGAATGTTATGCGCATGCGCGGTGCACAGGGCGTAAAGGTTAATATGCAGATCAATCTAAAGATGGTGCGCTCGTCGGAAACCGCGTGGCTCCCTCTATGATATACACATCCGGCGCCACGCCCGCTCGACTCACCTGCTTTATGTTATACCTAGTCGTAGCTATAGTTATATTCTACAAGAGGTGGCTTATGCTCTGCCTTATGCTCCCGATAATAATAACGCTCGGTCGGGCCGCCAACCTCGTTGGATACTTGTAATATGGATTCTCGCATGTGCGTGCCTCCCGTATGTGAATCAGTATACATGTATGTATATAGAGACTGCACGTAGATTACACCGTGTCGCACATAGGTGGCGCACGCACACGAGCGTTAAAACTCTCCTGCCAGACTAGACCAGAAGCTCACATATTTTAGTGGTTAAACGTCACGTTAAGAGTCCCTGCTACAAACCTTAATTAACCGGGGGTGCGCCATTGCGGTTAATTTATTATCTATTATCTTTAAGCGATCCCACTTCCCGCTGGTACCTATTCTCATACGTGGCCTCTCCTTATATCATACGTGAATCTGTATTTAGCAGTACTGATATCTACCCATCTGCTTAGGATTTCTGTAATTTTTTTTATTATTGTTCGTACATCCCATCCGTCATCAGTTTTCTGACATGATGTATTTGCTTGTTCCGTCTGTTGGCAAATTTTCAAATTGGCCAAATTCAGCTCGAACTTTATGCGAACGTTTAATGTCTTTGCGGAAGGGAGTTGCTTTGTGAATTTTTCCTGAGAAAAAAATATATTCGCACTGTGCGCGCATGCGCGTGCGCAGGCGCACCACGGTGGGTTTAGGTAAAGTAGGTGGAACAGGTCTTGTTGGTCTCACGCGTGCTCGCAGGTAGCATCACGCGAATCCTGTGACGCGAATTACGTATGCATTATGATAACAAGACTCTTCGGGATTACTGTTTATTCTGTTTATATATGCACGTTATTTTTTTATTTTATTTTTTTTCACCCGCACTCTATCCCACGCGGTATATACGTATTTCTGACTGTTACAGAAATTCATCGTAAATTGTAATCCTTGCTTCGGTATACGTGTGGACGTGCCGCCATATTTTTTTTAATGAATATTTCCTTAAGGCCGAACGCCTAAGACTTTCGCACCTACCGCGTCGAGTACAGGCACGATAATAATAATCATTGAAATATATAAAACGTCCCAATGGAAGCAGCAGCCAGCTAATTGCAATAGAAGCGCGATTTATCTAAATGGAGATCGTAATTGTCGAGCGGTAGCCGCTGTTATTATTTTTCTTTTTTACACGGAAGCGACTACCGTGCGCGAATTACAAATTGCAAAACTGCAAGTTCAATTCGCGAACTGCTACCATTCTCCCATTATGATTATTATTACTGTTTCTCCCGTTTTTTTTCGCAAATTTTATAATCAGCCCAATCGCATCGATATTGACAAAAAAATTTGCACTCCCTCCCCCCCACGCCACGCAATTCCCAAGTCCCGCCGGTGCAGCAGCGCCGTTACTACTTGCGCCTTAAGGTCTGTCCACACGCATCCGCATCCACCTGGCGCGTCGGTGTATAAGGTGCGCGTTCACAAGCGTGCGACAGTCGCGATGAAGAAGCTGCTGAATGAAAGGAAATCGCGAGCGGTTCACACGAGAGTCGGCACGCACATAGAAGTTCAGCCCATTTGCTCCAAAGTGAAGCGATTTCCTTTTATATGCGCGATGCGCGATGCGCGGCTCCCACAAGCTGCGGAATCGTTCGTAGTTACATATGTCGCCGTTAGGTTGCTAAGCAACAGGAAAACAACGAAGGATCCGTGCATTGGAACGCGCCCGATTATTGTTCTTATTTAAAAGGTAAATTAATTTTCTTCGGCCCAGGATCGAACGACCGACTCGCCGTCCCTATTGGGCACATGTGTCTAGAGAGAATCAGATATAGGCAGATAGCCAAAGGTAGGTACGTGCGCGACCCAAGCAATGCCTCGGAAGCACTTTACCATCCAGCCGACAGCGTCACGCTATCCGTTCGATCTTTATTACCGACGAGGCATTAGGAAATATGGCATGTAACCCGAAGGTTGGCTTGTAAGTAGGCAATGTATAGAAGCAACGAACCACAGGGCTGGTGGAATGGCTATCGCTTAGATATGTGCATAATATGTATTTATTGCGCACCCTTGCTGATGAACTTGCCCAGCGAAACAAGAGCGAATTTTTAACGTTGCGTCGGGCGAAGCGCAACGCGGACCGAGATGCCACGTGGGGGTGGTGCACAACGGGTGGGAAGAAGATATCGAGTTTACGGATCGCGATGACCGGGCGAACGAATGAAAATAAGTAAACGAATGAAATGGGTAAAAATGGTGTGACGTTTCTGAAAAGCTGTCAGGCTGCAATGGCGTATACGGACGTTGAAGAGTATCGGGGAGATATGGGTAATGAAATTAAAAGAGAGACGAGGAGGAAGCTAGTTTTCAGGTCCCTTAAGGCAATTTATAGGTGGGACTATCGCTTTATGGTTTCCGCTCGCGATGTTAGTATCTTAATTAAAAAAATCTTCGTAATTATTTATTCCAACACGTAATCCTAATCTTGGTAATTATTTACATTGCCATCGTGGTCCAAACAGGTGAGTACGTAGACTCATTCGTGTCCTTAGTTAACTAGTTAGTTAGTTAGTCAGGTAATCAGTCAGTCAATCCGGTGGTTGGTTATGAGATTCTCCAGCTATACGGATATTACAGAATTAACAATAAAGTACGGTTTCTGTTTTAATTTTCATACTTTTACGACCAATTGAAACTTCCTTTGGCACCTTTGGCCACGTATCCTTCGGCACTCGAGATCTTCGTGCAACGTGTCTAGCTGGTGGGGGACCTGGTGCTGGGGTAGGAGAGAGATGTCGATGAATTAAAACGCGGCCGTAATTGCAGGACAAATCTGTAACGTGCAGCGTAGGCAATGCGCCAAGGAGAAATGAATTCGCGATTGAAATTGCATCGCAGCAGGTATTAATTCAAGGGCACACGCGTGCATCGCGATCCGACGCGTATTATGAATTTTTATTTTTTCCGAAGATAATAAACGAACCCTATGTCGATTGATTTGGTACAGCCCTGGAGTTTGGTCGGGGTTCGCTGGAGTGATTGAGCCACGCGCATGCGCAGTACGTATTCGAGTGAATTGCCAACGGGAGATTCATTCTAGTCCGTTGGGCAAATTGTCAATGGGTCTCGAGATAACGAAGTGACGAAGAAAGAAAAAGAAATACGAAGGACGAAAGAGAGAAACTGGGCAAGTGTAAGCGTGGCGCTTGCAGAGCGACTTCTATACCGACCGAAGATCGTTATCCGAGCTCGGAAACGGTAAGTGCTTCCATTCTGCAATTAAGAGTAAATAAAACGATCGCCGTCGTTATCTTGCTTAATTAATTATGAAATTACAGCCAACAGGCAAAGTAAGTCCGAGTCCAGGTAGGTTACATTACCTGGCCTATACGCGCCGGTCTTAGCTGTTGTGCACGTAGCTTAAACTCGTTAGACCTCATCCTTTTCGTCCTTTTTCGGCGACCCAGTTCGTTAAGCTGACATTTATTGCTAAAATTATAACATCGAGCGCATTTTAATTATTATATCCTTGCGTGACTTAATATTTCCGGTATAAAAATGCATGGCGTTTACATGTCAATCAGAAGCACTCTGTACTTTAGTACCAATTTAGTCCGCTTGGCCAATAGGAATTTAATATCAGTTTCCAAGAGTGCCACGTAGCTCTCAGGCGCCACCGTCGCCACACGACAAATCTATACGAAGTCTTTTAATTTTCTCAAACTCATCTACTTTTTCCAATTGCGTTGTTTCATTTATACTTGTATAAATTTTCTTTCGTCGCAACTCGTATCCTACAGTTACCTGCCTCCTCTACCTGCCCGACTTGAGGTTGGGCATGGCGTGCAAGTGCAAGCGCAAGTGCATCGTGATAGCAGTTGCGCCGCTCTTCGGCTCGACGAGCAAACCTCTTAAATGCAAACACCTTGCAAATGTATACAGACGCGGGTAAAACTGGTTGGTTGCTTAATTCGCACTTAACGTTCGACCAACCTACGCGATACGGGATAATAGCCGATCGCTTCGTGTGAGACCTTTTTGTCGCAGGCATGAGCGCAAGCCTTAAACCAAATGTCTCCTACGCACGATATAAGTACAGTGGCAGGTATATTTAACCCGCAAACCCATAAATCCCAACGAGAGACAAATTTTAAAATTCACCTGCCCGATCTTACATAATTAATTCCTTTTTGTCCGAACACTGCTACGTGAAGCTGTGTCGCTCATTTGTTTCGAGACTCCTCGTAAGTGGAGTATCCACTGAAAAATCCTCCCGGGACAGTAGTCAGTGTCGCGCGGTGGAATAATTTCTTTTTTTCTGACGCAAATGACGATTTGGCCTTTCTTAAGAGTCAGGTCAGCCAGGCTAACGAGACTGTCACGCAAAGTGAATTCCACGTGGCCGCCGCGTCGCTACCGCAAATTCATCTTAAACCTGTCCCACTGGGATGGTCCGATTTATCGTCTCTAGTAGCCGTGACGAGCACACGAAATTAGAGAGCTCCGGGTCTCTCGCGTCTCTGCCTTATTTATTTTTCTCTTAGGTCCTCCGTCTTTCTCTTCCCTTCTACCTCCCCCCCCCGCCCTCCTCCCCGCCTATTCATATTCATTTTATTCCTTCTTGGTTTCTCCTTGCTCTTTTTTTTTTTTCTTTCTCTTACCACACGTTAATTGTCCAGCACCAAAAAAGTGTCTTACCTACCAACGCGACTCGCAGCATCCGGAGATGAGAGACTCAATGGACCCCTCTCTATCGCGTCCCACGATATGTCCTGCTGCTCCTTTTACATTTTTTTTCTTTTTTTTCCCTTACTTCGCTCTCCACTCCACTTCACTCGTTCTTTCTCCGACTTTGCCTCACGGCTAATCTTATCGCTGTAAGGACTGGAGCGACTCCCAGTATTCTCGAACCTGGACAAGCTACCGACACAAGATAGCGCGGCCGATATCTACTTGGGACTGATTTTACTCGCAGCTTCTGAACGACACCGACCCATACTGTCGGGTATCACGGTATAGATATATGGACACGTGTGGATACGAGGGTTACTGGGATAGTTAATAAAAAGGGGGTGGAGAGATATCGTAATTGATTTTTTTAATGAAATCACTATATTTTTAAAATAATCAAATGAAACGTCCATTTACCTTTCTAAAAATCTTCACACTTTACCGATATTGAATTTTAGTCCGAATTAATTGAATCTCCGAGTGTTGGCTCGGGTAACCTTTTCAGTCCCTTCAATCACGAAAAATTACGTGGCCCACACGAATCTTCGAATAGGTGCGGCTAAGAACGATCTTTGGATTCCTTTAGGGCTAACCGGGATGCTGCGAGCAGCTCACAAAAGGGCAGTATTTAAATTCCTCGAGAGACGAGATCTCCAAGATTTTTTTAGTAACCAGCAAGACGAGGGAAAGGGGAGGGGGGAGGACCAGGGTTGAAAAAGAAATAGCCTAGATGCCGCCCAATCTTCAGTTCGGTTACGATCCGACGATAACGGCCTTAAATCGCTCAGCCACTCCGAAGCTTGAAAATATTTCAGCCCACCTGGTAAGGACATTTAATTTCGGGAGAAGAAAAAAGAAGGAAAAAATTCAAGATAAGAACAATGAGCCTTATCCCATCCGTAATCCAAAATACAGTAGCAACCCTTGTACGGTTAATAATGGGGGGGAAAAAAGAACACCCCAGCGCGACCGGACAACTTAAAGTGTCGCGATTGGTCGACCGTTGAAAACCAGTTTGAACAAAGTATCGATACGTTCGCGTACACTTGTACCATCCCTTTCACGGCTGCCGATAAATATTTATAACCAGTCGTGAAACGGGCGAATTGATAAGAGGGACATCGGCGCAATGGCTAATCGTAAAATTCGTCACGTTATCACGCGTGGTACTTATGGCTCTGGTGTCAACTCGCCCCATACCCATAACACATTCAGCACCTATAGAAACAGTTTATAACGTTCGACAACCGCGTCGTTCTGTGTTACCATTATAACGCCTTAAAGACTCAAACGGTTTCTCATCCAGCAGACTCGTTATACACGTGACGGAGTCGCACGCATCAGCGCCAGACCAGCAGCGGCGGCAGCGTCAGGCATTAACCCTGCGTCAGAAGGCGCCCACTAAACTATCACGTGAGATTTATGTCGCGGGCATAAACTGCCACTCTACGCTTCTTTTACAACAGTCGGAATATCCCACTGGCTGTTACATTTTAAGGTGGTACCTAGATTTCAGCAGAACGACCAACCTGTACCTTCCAGAGTCGGCACGGCGAGGCGTAAGATGAGTCAGAAGGTAACGCTTTTTATTTCTTCATCTCTGACAGTCCTTGTCATTTTTCTATTATCCGGACGATCTGTCCCGAGCACTTTTACTTCCTGCTTCCTACTCCTGTTTTCGTACCGTGTTAACGTGACTCACACGAGCATTTAATATTCGCACAACTTTTCGAGTCAGATCAACGTACCGAGATACGGTGCAGTCTTTTTTTTGAATTACGTATAAATATATTAATTGAATTAAATGTATCAGTGCATGCTTTGTTTCGTGTGTCCATTCGATGCGCAGAAGCACGTATGTAAAGGGTTGTTTCATTTGGAACGCAATCCCCCCATTAAATGCCAATCCGAGTGTACTAATCGAGTTAAACGGTTTGAAGCGCTTTAGCGCATGCGCACCACGGGCGCTACACTAGCGCACTCTTCAGGATGATCTATAAAACGGGCGCGCGACATCGTAAACTGTCAGTGGTTACTTTAGTGCCACACGGTATAATAAATTAGTGCAGATGCTCGCCACCAAGATGCGTAGTTAAAAAGTCTACTATACCGTGTGTCCTGTACATAGTAAGTATAGGAGGAAAAAAAAAGTATAGCTACCCTCTATAGGTATACGCACCGAGCTCTATAATATATAGATACTTATGCACTCTACGTATCCATTGGAGTTTCTTAGGAGACACAAAAGTCAGCTACCCGATGTATTTATAGCAGCGTGTCAATAAGACGTTGCTGCTGATGTTCCTGAAAAGGGTTATTTATTTTTTTATGCACGCATATCGCTAGACGATCTTACTTTCTTCTTTTTTTTTTCTTAATCTCTTTATCTTTCCTTATATCGGTACTTTGCCTTGGACGTATTTATGGCGGCGTCGTTTAACGACAAACGTAAGACACGTATATCGGCACGAAGGTTCGCGGGATTGAAGACGACGCGCGCATGCGCACATCGTAGGAGGAGAAGGAGGAGGAGGGGAAGGAGGGGGAATTCCCTGTAAATCATCATTAATGGCATTATAATGGTCGGATGGGTCATTTTTAGTCTCGATATTCCCACGCATCCTTCTGTCTCCTACTACCGTAACTCTCGCGAACTTTATTGGTTTCTGGAATTTTCGAAAGCCTTTATCTTATTCACCGTTCGAGAGAGACACGATTCGCTTAAACTTTATTCACTAAATTGCGTCTCTCTTGTCGCTTATCTTGTTCCGTTTTTTTTTGTTCGCCTAGTAAACATCGTCGTATCATTGCGCAGTTTAATAATATTTTGCGAAATAGCTAAAGGCGAATATATTTATGTCAAGTGCCGTCCATGCAGGAACACCTGAGCTTTCTTTCGTGCATTAATGGCCGCAGCGTCAATTTGTTACTTCTAACCCACGCAGAAAATCATTAAATCAAACTATTAAGCGTTCGCTCTTTGAATCGCGTGGGATTTCACATAAATCATACGTGAACATTGACGCCCACGTGAATTTCCCATACGCACGCGTAGCCAGTGCATCTTGTACGCGTCTAAGGAAGTAACTAGGGAGATGCCTTACAGTGAGTTATCGGCGGCCATTTTTTTATGCGATTACGTCGCGCCATCTTTAATCCTATTTTTAGTCGATTATTACAAACAAACGATGATGGACGCACGACCCGTGCGAACTTCGTTGCATAAATTTTCTCCATTCGCTTTTTTTCCATCTAGGGAATTAATAGAAATGTTAAGCACCAATATCACTAGAAATCTCATGATCCTATTTCAAAGTGATTCTCGGCGCACAGAATCAGTATCCGATCCGGCTAATTTTAGCGCACAAAGTTATCACACGTGACTATACGCATACATGCACGAATCTTTAATACGTTAATTTATTAGCAATCCAAGATGGTGGGCGTGCAGCCAACACCACACCGACTCGACTGACACCCACGTAGCCCGATCCTCTCGTTCACGGGAGTCACGAACTTTATGGACGATAGCTTGTCGACAAGGTCTTCTCATTCGGCTTCGTGTAGGTAGTGCGTCGTTATCATCGGAACAAACTCCTTTCAACTACTGGTTTCCTACCCCGTCGTACTTATACATACTTTATGCTCTATGATCAGCCCTCGAGAGAGAGAGAGAGAGAGAAGAAAGTCCCATTGCTGAATTCTACAGGGAAGCGACTGCCTGGTCTTCGACTTTGGAAATGGAACACGAGCGACGTTTCATTTAATTTTCATTCAAAGCATGGTGTAATAAAATCCTCGAGAAAGTAGGAGAAATTATTTTATTGAAAATAAAAATTAATGTTTCTTCCATGTACTTGGAAATGAGTTTTCAGCTATCACATGGTTTACGTATGCAGGCTGTTTCAGAGGTTGGTATTGCCTGACGATAATAAATTCTCTTTGATTTTTCGACGATCCAGTTAACGTTACTAGATCAGTCAAGCACTCCTAGTAATATTCTAGAGAATAAGTAGCAGAGGACACTGTCTTGGAGTCAGAGGCTAAATGAGTCATGGCGAACGAGAGGAGTGAGAGAGAAAGAGAGAGAGAGAGAGAGAGACTCGTTCCCAGAGTCGTCGAGGAAAGGAAAGATGGATAGTGGAAGAGTTTAAGAGTGAGAACAGGAGGAAAAAGAGGACTGGGACATACCCTAACCTTTTTACGGCCCACCGCACCCATAAACGCCATACGACTGACCGCTTACCGTCGCTGACTTAAGACTCGGATCTCGTGGACAGCCATAAGTTCACTTCACGATATATACTACTAACTACACGATCTCCTTTCTGTATCTTTTCAACCTACTTTACCTTATACCACGTAGGTACCGATACATGGGACAGGAACACAGCGACCGGCAACGCGCTCGAGCGTGAGCAGAGCGTGTATCGCCGATGATAAATCTGATTGTGGATGCTGGAAAGGCATCGTCGAGCGAGTTGCCTATTTTGGAAATACTCTCACTGTGGTGAGGTGCAAGAAAAAGAAATTATATAAAATTGTCCTATATGCTGGAAAACTGGAATCAATTTCTTCGTACGTCCT
This sequence comes from Trachelus stipa, assembly GCA_036026315.1. NCBI lineage: Eukaryota > Metazoa > Arthropoda > Insecta > Hymenoptera > Cephidae > Trachelus > Trachelus stipa. Next base: position 155,404 of record JAYRCB010000201.1, read on the forward strand.
GTCGAGCCGATACTGTGAGAATTTGAGAATTCCCATGAGTGTCCAAATCCGGGTTTTGGATCTTTAACAAGATGAAGACGTCTTTCGTTTCGAAGTAAAACCCACGGGTCGTTTCCATGGCAATGACGACTCTATCCTCGATGCGTCTCCGTTCTCGCCATCCTGGCTGACATCCTGAGAGATCCTGCCGATATACCAGCCTATATATGTACGCGAGGCCCAGTTGCTCCTCTTTTGGGTCTTTGGGACCTTCTCGTTCTCGTGTGTTAACAACCGAAACTCATAAAGACGTTTTAGTGGTCTAAGAGGAGAGGAGAGATTTGAGATTCGGTGATGCCGACTCTCCAGTCAAGGACGATGAATGGTCCAGACCGAGGGTGGCTTTGTTTCCTCCTTTTGGAGCCTCGGGTTTGGTTAGGTTTTCGGTTTAGGACCTTTGCCACCTTCGCACCCTCCCTCAATGGACCAGTCGACACCACAGTCAGGGGTGCAATAAATTTAGCCCATAGTTACCCAGTGAAGACATCCGATCGTTGCCACCTTACAAAACCGAATAGATCTCGATGCATTTTCTATTCGACCCCTATTTTACCAATCATCAGGTATACCAACGTTTTACCAATAGAATCGACTGACCCCCACAAAAATAGTATCGATGCATTTAGCACCACTGGATCTGGTAACGATTTCTCCTGCAACCGGTTGGTACCGCCGGTAGAAATAAGATGAATCTTATCGGTTGAAATTCTCCTAGATACTTTCAAGGGTGAATTAACTTTATCCAATTTTCATTGACCCACCGATCCCCGAATGGCATCCGGGATATCCAGTTGTCTTTAAATCACTAACGTATCTATTCTCCATAGGCGCAGGCGCATCGGCATTGGAGTGAATTTCGTCGAAGCTTCCACGAATGGACCAGCCCGACAATCGTCCCGATTAACCGGTTTAACGTTAACCAGAAAACGCGGCTGGCCGGTTTCCCTGCGCTCTTCTTTTCTCCGGTTCCCGATCGCGATAATGAGATCGAACAAAGATGTTTCTCTGGTTCCCCCGGCTCGTATTTGGCGGCGAAGATCAAAGGGGGTTGGACGCGCGTCGATACGAGAATGGCCGTCATCCCTTTACTCGAGTGGCCATCGGGCCACTCTGTCTCTTAGGCAACCAGCATCCCCGACTATCCCATATCTACGCTGTGCCCCTCTACACCATATACAAAATCAGGACCCCGAAAATGTCCTGTCGACATAAAGTGGGGAGTCCTGTCCAGGAAGCGGCCTCGATCTTGTCTCAATCAATTCTAGATGCCTGGGAAGGTTTAACAGATCCAAGATACTAGGAGGAGACAGTCCAGTGTATAAATTCAGGCATTCCCATTTCCCCTGGAAAAGCTATAGATACAGATGGGAATATAGGCATGCACCGAAAGTGCATCGGCGACCCACCCCACCCACCATGGGTCCCACCCGCCTCCCCCCTTGCACCCTTCGTCGTCGTCCGGTTGAAATTTTACCAAATTTTTCTGCACCTCCGTAACACGCACGCGTGAATATTATTTTTGGAGAAATTCTGGTGAACGTACTCGATAAAAAAAAATTAATTTTATATACACACGCGAAAGGATCTTCCTGGACGTTTGAATGACATGTGAAAAAAAAAATAATGAAATTTCGTTTTAACGATGCAAGACCGAGTTTGTTGGCTCCTTTGACTTAAGTAGAGGCCTCTCGTATATTAATGCATAAATGCGCCCCAAATAGCGGGTCCTTATGAGAATGCCTACTTTTTTTTCTCCACAGGCGCATACTGCATACTGTACGCTGTATATCTATCTACCGACCGCCAAACAACCGGAAACACGGATAGCGGACGATACGGTGCTAATTTATCAACTAATTAGCAATTAATACGGAACCTTTTGACACCTCGCGTGATGATATATTATACCGACGCGCTGCCAGACTGAATCAAACGTCTAATCTAAACCGCATAGAAATTGGATGATTTTACGCTCTCCTAACACGCGCGTCAACCGATCCTCGTGCAAAGTTACGAGGTGACGCGCCGCCATGACACTTTGCCGAAGACACGTGACTCGGCACAATACTTTGCTCGTTCGATAATTAATGCAGCTACGATTAACAGGCAGAGTCAAGCGCTTTGATTGTCCACGGGAAATCAATATGGCCGCCACAGAGAATTTCAAATTAATTTCAATTTCATCGGGCGCGAACTTCTCGGTAATTTCTTTGTTGGTATCCGGCGCATGCGCATTGCGCTTCGTTACGTTCGATTCGTGCGACGCGCTCGTTACCGTGCCAAATAATAGACCTACATTCGTTCGTAGGAAATGTTCATGAAAATCCGTTATTATATTGAAATCAGTTCCAGGACTCGCGGCTTCGCGAGTCACTCGAGGTAATTTTATTTCCTTTGACTAACGAATGACTTTCCGGGAACGAGATCGGAGCATAACAGTATTTAGTGCGTGTATACCAGGAGCGGCTTTTTCTGCTTCGCTTTTATATGGGGCCACGTTTTTAGTGCAGGGAGTAAGGGACAAGGGGGGTTAGGGGGAGAGGCCACACTGTCCACTAACCGTAGTAGTAATATGCTAATGTCAGTCTGGAATATCTTTCTTATTCGTTTCACCCTTATTTTAAAAAAAATTTTTTAAATTCCTTTTGTAACATTGAAACGCGCCAGTGATAAAGCTAGGTCCCTGTGTACGATTTCAGAATCGGGTGTTTCTCAATTAGTATGTGGAATATTTATTTGCAGGGGGGAGCGATACGGATAAGACTGCGGGCTACGAGATAATTACGTTAAAAGCAAAATTAGGTTCGGGATAAAAGGATCCACGAGGCTATTCATTGCGAACTTGGTCGAGAGGGGTGGCAAGGGGGGGGGGGGCAGGAGGGTGGAGAGAAAAATAAAGTCGAAATCGAAAAATAGAAAAATATGCTCAAGAAATTTGAAGCGGGATCTTAAGAACCCCCTTTCACCCCCATATGTTTATCAACCCTGTTAACGTTTATCATAGATAAATATTTTAGAATTTAAAAAAAATTATAAAGTATGTTCATTATAACTTGCTTGTATTCAAATGCAACCCCGTTACAACCCCTAAGGAGAAAACAACCCTCTACACGAAATGCACATACTGTCCCACCTAAGGACTCGCCTTTTAGCGTTTATAGGTCGGACCCCATTCGCTTTATAATAGGGGTGGCAAAGCACAGGAGTTACTATACTCCTTTCCGATCGCTCGCACCCCCGTCGTGCAATTATGGGTGGGACGAGAGAAAGAGAAATGAAAAAATAAGAACGAACTCCCGGGACCTCGAGATGCAATTTCCCATGGAGGAGTCGACCGCGTAACCCCCTCGACCCCCCTCAACCCCCCTCAACCCCCTGTCGACCACGTGGTAGGTGGTAAATAAATTCGTGGCTCTCACATCAATCGGCAGAAACACACGATACGTTAGAATCGGCGTTTAACTCCACGGGGAGTAACACGCGGATTTGATATTGGGATACATGGGGATGGTACATGGGAGTGAACCCCCAGGGCTGGCACAACCACGGGTGGCGCCCCCGGCATTGTGCTTTCTGTGTGAACCATTTCACTCGTTTCTTCTTCTATCTCGTTCCAATGGTTTCCTTTTCTATTTCAAAAATGTTCCACCCCTTTCAAAATTTTCGTTCCTGACTATCGTAAATGGAACAATTTTCAAGTATTCCTTCAATACGGTCTTGTCATAGTTTTTTGATTTTATGTAATTTTATAGATTACAAATTTCTTTTATATACATCCTGCACCCCTTCCCCCACTATTGCCAGGTTCACAGATCATTAAAGGCGATTCGTAATCTGGCCAAATCACGGGACGACGCTTGGCGTCGGTCAGCCAGGGTTTTTAAGCCTTGGCAAGGGTTGTTCGCCACCGGGCCAGTAGGGGTCCTGTGGGAAAGACGGGATTATAACGCAACCTCGCACTCCTCTTTACCGAAACGGTTTAACCAGCATTTTCAGGAGACCACGTAGCGCTTAATTTGCATTGTCAAACAAGCCAAAGGGGTTGTGCCGTAGAAAGCGAGAAAAATATAAATTTCACGAATGCGCGTGTCAATCTCATTATTTTGCATTTTCAAAAGTGCCGTGTGAAAGCCGACGTAAAATCCAAAAATGAGCAACTCGACTGGATACATAAAAATAAAAAATAAAAGCCTAATCCAGCAGCCATCCCCCCATTCCTCCTTATTACACCCCAAGGGGTAGCATTAAGGCAGTCTCTAACGAGCAGCCAGCGGCTTCCGGCCGTTTAGTCCTGCTCGTTTCCAGAACAAACAGTCCCTAACAGTTTCTAACAATCGACATGATCCGACAGTTTCACTTCGAAATTCTAATGCAGTATCTAACATCCACAAATAGGCCCAAAAATTGTCCTCGATTTTCCGACGATAAGGGCGATACTTAAATTCACAGCTATGAGCTCTATACCTATATATGTATATATAGGTATAAGATAGACAGAAGCAAAGTGTCCAGAATCGAAGTGGTGGGGTGGATGACAGCTGTATAAATGTGTGGCCGGCCTAATCATATGGTGGAGGTACCGAGGTACCAGCCTACAGATAGAGATCTCTAGTTAGCTGGAATGCGCCGGTGGTTCACTAGGGTCACTACATTTAACTTCTATTCCACCTATACGCAGTCCTACCAACTCACTCCTGAGGACTCATTGGTCTTATGGGTCTATATGGGTCTATATGGGTCTATACCTGACTATCCACTGGCAATTAAATTTCAGGTGTCCGATCGTCGCTCCTTACCGGCTTCTGGACTATGCCGATTCCTTAAGGTTTCCTCCTAACATATATATAGCTATACTCTCGGGTACAATCTAAAGATCTGAGAGCCGAGCTACGTCAACTGGAATAACCACCTATTATTTCTTGCATCGTTCACGGAAAGTCGATTGAGACTTTTACGCGTTGGACGGTCCACGGAAAGATCCCCCGTCGTTTGTAATTCTACTGCAAACAAGGTTAATGTTAGATGATGAAGAATCAAGGAAAATGCAGCACTGCGCGAATTCACGCATGGTCTATGTAGATTGCGATGTGATTTTCCGATTCACGGTCACGAGGCGACTCCGGCTACCGATTCTGATAACGTTCTCGCTTTTTGGTTCCCTTCGGGTCGCCACCCTGCTCAGAAGCTGCGCTCTCGGGTTGATTCGTATAGTCATGCCAGTGCTC
>JAYRCB010000201.1:161147-219012 GCA_036026315.1 Trachelus stipa
GATTTCGATTTTACAGCTCCGATTCGTTCAGCTACATTCTCGATCCGTTGCTCTCTGTATCTCGCACTATTTGCCTGCCTCTTACTCCGACCCTCTCTAGCTCAACCTAGAAGCCTGAGCGGCCGCGCATTTCCGTAACCGTTCTCTCCCGTGCGTGCATCCAGTTGCGTTTTTCCATTTTACGGGTCCCCAAAAATCTACAATGAGTTGACTGACGCCTTGCGAATGCACGAGCGAAGGGTGGACGGCCGAAGGTTAACGTAGGTTAGTTATCGGATTTCTCGCTATCTGTGTCGAGTTAAGAAAGATACGGTACAAGATATATAGAGATACACCTATATGACAGGTGGAATGATAGGTAAGGGTTAATGAGTTCCGGGGAATGCGAATCTATAATTATACGTGAGGCGTCATCCATTTTTACACAGAAAAAAAGGTTCAGCCGTGTATTATCGCCTTAAATCAACAGAGCCGCTTCGGTTCTTCGTTCGGCCTCTGCTTCTGTCTCTGTCGCTCTCATCGCTCCACCGGTGGCTCGGCCCGAGGCTTTGGGCCTGACTCTAATAGCAGGTCTCGGCTTAATAACCACGACGGTCTCTTCGGGGCCCCAAACCGAATGTCATTGCAGTAGATTCGATCCTGTGAATCGGCCCTGTCAGCACCCACCGGCAGCCATCCCATTACGCTCAACCGTTTCATCAGCTGCGACCCTCGGATCTCCGACTGCCGATTGTCTTTACCCAATTCACGTAATAAATAGTCCATACCGATGGTCTTGCTTGCGATGCCTACAGTGAGAAATATGGATATGAATAAAATCATATTATCTACACGGATCATTAAAACTTGAACACCCTGTACCTTCTGTCATGCTGTTACGTCACTGTTCCAAAAAACACAGTACGCTGAATATTCCAAAAAAGGGATTTTTATGCAGTTGATATTTTTACTTTCCGATGACCACGACTACGGTGCCATCTACGTGCGATCGTAATTGGAACTTAGTACATGTACAGTCTGTTCCAAATTTTCCTGAAACGAATTCTTTTTATTTTTGTAGTTTTTTTTATCCCCCCCTGTCACAGCTCTCGGTCCAGAGTGGTCCAGAGCCATAGACGACCACCGAGAATCTCGGTCGGCTTGTCTGTTTGAGAAAAGGACGAGAGAAAATAAAAGAAAGGCAAAGCACGAAACATAAAAAAGAAAGGAGAGAGGAAAACACCAGAGAGACTCGCAGTGAACGTTATCGGACCTCGAATTATGTCCACTTCATTGCACCCTCATCTTTTTATGCATCCGCGCTGCGTTTTACGGTCGCTCGTGGATGTTTATGTAATATTCCTCCACACACGGGATTATGATAATTCACCTACACTAAGTTTCGTTGCGCGCAGGCGCACCCATATGCACACGGGACACGAATACATTGACAAGAGGCAGCAATAGGTGTATACAGTCGAATAATCTATTGCCGTACCGGTATGCTATAAAGTCGTTAACTTCTACTACCGAAAAAGCATGTCTTCGATATTTATTAGCTATAAATGATTTCATTGTTTTTATACAAGATTTACCAACCCTAAACGATCCGACTGGACGATCCTCCTGTGTTCCCTTTGCTAAATACGAATTGGATGTTGGGATAAAAATTGTAATCGATGCGACGGTCAGGGCAATTTAATAAAAGGCACGTCCAGTAAGTCCCAAAATATTTGACGGACACTTGGATGAAATTGGAAGTGAAGGTCGATCCACACTGTGTTCGTTATGTACACGGAGCACGAATACATATCGGAGGTCCCCGTCGTACAATTTTCTACCGTTCGTTTGGGGCCCGAGAAATGAAATTCAAACTCATCTTATTGGCGCGAGGGGCCCCAACCGTTGCCAGCTTGGTCATTATGTATCTCCCACCTAGCGGGGCTCTATCTAACCCACTCAATAATTATATTCATTACGAAATAAAGCGCGGGAGCCCCAGTAACCGTCCTGGAATTATGGGTCTCAAGGGGGCCTGACCAGCACTGGAGATTATGGTTGCCGCTGTTGTTCTATTCCTGTGACGAACTGATTATTGTTATTTATCGAACGTCCGATGTTCCAGAGAAATCATGTATCCATCGTCTATAGCTGCCATTGCCGCCGGTATGATGCTGCAGTGGTACTGTGGAAAAAAAATGTAGAAAATGGATACGTTATGGGAGGAACAGGCGGGGAGGGGGAAAGGATTGACGTTAATTAAATGGAATTATTTTTCAAATGGAATGCATCTCTGGCTTTGGCCAATTAAATTGCTATTCGTTACGGAAAGAGCCGTTCTGGTTCTTTATGCATTTTTATCTCGATTTCATGGTGTTAATTAATTTCTTCATCCGTATGATAAACTTATTCTGATGATGCGTATGTACAGATGTTTTATTATTTATGGACTTCACGTACGAGGCAACAGTGTACGATCTGTGAAAGAGTTAAAGATCTACTGTGGCTATTGTATGAATAATTTAAATAATGAGGGCAGCACTTTACTGGTACGAATTAAATTATATAGATGCAGTCACTGCAGAAACTACCCTGCTAGTAATATGGGGATTCCTTGGTGCATGGGAGTTTGCCTTTTAAGCAAGTGTCTGAAAGTTAATTAGTTAAAGGTTGGAATAACATTTTTAGAAAATCATATAAATATTAATAATATCGGAATTTCGAAAATCTCCATCTTTTCGATGCCGATAAAACTTTAAATTTTGCTGTGTTTTATGGTGATTACCATATGTGAATATACCTACCGTTGGTATGGCAACTCTGGCATATCGCAGATAACACATGTTTTGTTATCTATCGGATAATTTTAGAAACTTCATCTTGCTTGTTATGTTTTACCGGCTATAGATATACTGTTGTTCATACCTCACATGATAACATAGTGTTGTACTGTGACGTAATTCATGAAAATGTGCGTCCACTTCGACTGAATATTCGTTGCATTTGAGTGGAATTTACATTACAGAAAACGCAACTGACTTTAACAATAATAAAGAGATTGTTGAGCAACGTGTAAAAATGTTCTCCAGATTCTCACTGCACACTAATTATCGGATTTTATGCAGAACCAATAATGTCAAACAGGTAAGTAAAGATGTTTTGGCTACCAATCGTTAGGTATTAGGTTATCCGGTTTCCCTTAAAATTATAGTTCTTTAGTAGTACAAATAAAAGAAAAAAGTTATACATTATTCCAGAAAATACTGATGAACAGATCCATGCATCTGAATTGTCAGATTGGAAGTGGATCGGTGAAGACTTATCGAGTACTTACAATTTCAAAACAGAATCCTATACTAGGTGCAGCCTTTGTGCGTCATGCAAGTTCTGAAAATGCAACTATTCAAAGTGTACCTACAATAGATCCACTGGATCAGATACCTGGTATCACATATTACTGGTTTTATAACATATATCAATTAGTTTTTAAATCCTTGTACATGTCATACTATGTCTGTTGTTATTAGATGCACCTGTACCAAGTACTTTGACGAATGATGTCTCAGAAGTGATTACTTCTGTTGGTGAACCATCACTTAGTAGTATAGGACTGGGTGGTTTTACACCAGTTGGTTTGGTGCAACATTGCTTGGAATTTCTCCACATAGGATGCGATCTCCCTTGGTGGGCTGCTATTGCTGTTGGTATGATTGAGAAATTGGAATAGATATTCAGTATTATGTTATGGAACTTCAGGTAGCATTCTATTATAGGAACTGTATGTGTCAGAATATTACTTTTCCCTCTGGTTATATTGGCACAAAGAAATGCAGCAAAGATGAACAACTATTTGCCACAAATGCAACATTTGCAAATGAAAATGACTGAGGCCAGGCAATCAGGAAATCAAATTGAAGGTGATGAAATAAGTATATACGTCAAATGTTGATGGTGGCAAAGAATGTCATTGAAGTCGATAGTATCCTTAATCAGTAATTATATTTCAGCTGCACGGTACGGACAAGAATTAGTACTATTCATGAAGCAAAAGGATCTTAACCCTTTTAAAAATATGATTGTACCACTGGCACAGGTATAGTCAGTCAAATAATTAGTCAAGTATATATAAATATGCACAGTTTAATTGTGGGAATATTTACACATTTAGGCACCAATTTTCCTCTCGTTCTTCATGGGATTACGCAAAATGACAAATGTGCCTATTGAAAGCATGCGGGATGGTGGTTTATGGTGGTTCACAGATCTAACTGTACCTGATCCGTTATATATTCTACCTATTATTACTTCTGTTACATTATGGGTGACCATAGAAGTAGGCACCGATGGCGCCAAACTAGAACAATTTGGAATGTTCAGATATCTTTTACGAGTAATTCCATTGTGTATTCTTCCACTCACAATTAATTTTCCTGGGGTAATTATACACAGAATATCCATATAATTTTTAATATCATTACCAGATGTATTAATATTTTAAACATTTCAGGCAATTTTGTGTTACTGGGTATCCACAAACTTTGTATCTCTTATACAAGTTGGTGTACTCAAAGTACCAAAAGTGAGAAGCTATTTTAAAATAGATCCTCTGATTAAACATGATCAATCTAGTTTACCTGCAAAAAAAGGTTTCGTCAAAGGGTTCAAGGAATGTTAGTACTGACTTAACTAATTATAATTCCCGTGTTTTCTGATTATATATATATACACACACACCTTTACAGCATGGACCAACATGAAAATATCAAGACAATTGAACGAAAGAGCACGTGCTGATGAAATAGAATTTCAAAAGGCAGGAAGAGGGCCAATCGTGAAAACTTATCCTTATGATCCGACAAATAAAAATACTACTAATAGTGCTGCTATCTTAACGAAAAAAAGATAACTAGTGTATTGTAAATAAATTATGTAATATATAGTATTTAATACATACAGTGACTGTTTAACGTTGTTAAATTACCAAAATATTTCGTATCTTAAATGCAGATATAATATTACAAATTATTTACAAATTCTCATTACAAGTTCTTTTACTTAACGGATACACATTGATTAATAACCTCAACAAGATGCCCATTTTCCAATGCAGCTGCAACTCTTTCCTTGTCAGCTAGTTGTTTATTGACAGCCAATTCAGAACTGTGCGTACCAGGTGTAATTTGCACATTGATTTTAAATCGTGCTGGCAATGCTCTCAAAAGTTGGGTACGTATCGATAAACCTATCAGAGTTGCCATACTACAGTGTGGTATGGTAGGTGTAAACTGCACATTGATTCTATTCTTTTTGTTGTCCACCTAAAATAACATCACAACAAATACAAAAATATAGTCTTCGATAACATCAGCACGAACGTTATAAAATGTTAATATAATGTTACCTCTATAAGACTCTGTTCAACAACATTTAATTCTTCCAAAGTGAGTGGATGTTCAGGATCATTAATGTTTCTAATTAAGTCTGCAAATTATTTATCATAAATGTAATATTTACAATTATCCAATGATAAAAGTTAAATATAACAAAATCAGGTTATACTTACCAAATATTTCTCGAGAATCAAATTCATCAACGATATCCTCGTCTTCATCATCAGCAGTTACCTGCCTATCGTCTACTTTCTTATATAGTTTCGGATTTATATTTTCCAACGTGTCGGTCATGATTGTAATTAAATAAAAATGTCACTCGTGATTATTCGCCACCGTAGAATTTGTTCGACAGTGCTGCACTCTGTTACGACATTTAAGGCGTCTGCGTCGTATTCGACACAAACGTAATTGTTAAATAAGTGATGTTTCTTCGAAAATAATAAGGATATAATTTAAGTTTAAGTGAATTAATCTACCAAGATGCCTTTCATGGTGGAAATTTAAGAAAAAACTGAAGTGTGAAATTTAATACAAAGGAATATGCTACTTCCTTCACGTGCTTCCGATACCACATAAATTGCGTAAATCGTTGAAAAGCACAATTTTTATATTACAGTTTTTATCTGCAGGAACTAATTGGGTAAGTTACCCTATTTTTGTAGTCTCTTTTATAATATTAGCAGTAAACAATACAAAATATTTTATTGAATGCAAAACAAAGTCAATTAATACGACTGGTTACCCACATTGTCGCATAGAAGAGAAACAAAAAACAGTGCGACAAGTAAAACTTCGTGCTTTCCAAGTGGGAGTTATTTCAAAAAACGAAAATGATCTGGTCTAATTATTCAGAATTGATATAAGTTATGATACAAATCGGCTGACCAATTCCTGATGGCAATTGGTTCAAAGGCATAATCAGATTTATTTCTTTACGAATTCATAGTTTATGTTATTGTTTAAGCATTTCAAGAGAAACTACTTAATATATACCGTAACAATAGTGCACTGAAGTGTTACCTGTTTTGTGCACATCAGTGACATATAAATATACTTTGTACTTTGAGAAAAAGTTTAAAGGAAAAGAAAAAAAAATAATACTCCATCAAGATACCAAATTTCGACGCTTCCTATAAACATAATAAACGGTAAATCGTCTCGATGCAATTATATCGCTAGATAAATTTCATTTACTCATAAGACAAGTACTCTGCGGTACACAGTACCCGAAATTAGCGAGGCCTAACGAGGTCTCCTATATTATTAAATAAATAATGAATTAGCTGCCTAATCGGACTGGTTGAGGTAGTTTACAAATGGCATTATGCACGGGCATGGATAACCAGCCGGCCAGTGCAATTCCAAGAGAATCGGCCATCGTCGTCATTCCTAAGGAAAATTCTCTTTCCTCTTGCGGCACCTGATAAAATAGGACAGAAAATATTAGACCATTGTATGTAATATAAAAAAGATAGAATTTTTTAAAAATAAATGTGCCTCACCTCTTTTGACATTTTATAGAAAGTATTGACGTAGGCTCCACCTCCCAATAGACCTTCCCATAGGACAATTGCAAAGACTATCCATATATTTGGAATGTAGTAGAAAAGCGTCTCAAAAGTCAATACGATGACATTCAAGAACTGAAAATAATCAATATAATTAATGTTAATGATGTTTAAAGGAATGGCAATATATCGATTGATAATTACCTGGAGTACAGCCATCAGCCAGATTTTGTTGATGGTTATCAAGTTAACCGATGATCGAGAAATAAAAACGCCTATTTGATAATCGACCTGTAACCACCTGTATTGTTGGGCATGGGTCAACCAGATGCCATTGAATTCAATCAGTTCGAACTGAAAATTGAAATATAATTTTCCAACTTCGGAACATACTTTTCAAATCACGTATACTTAATGTGGACAATACGGGCGTTACTAATGGAATTGCTCATTAAAATGGCTAGTTCAAATGTCTCATTGGAATTGCTAAGAGTGACGATATTTTCTCCGAAATGTTTTTTAAAATCAACGAATTCTCCTCGCATGATATTTGCTTGTTTTCTTTCTCTTCTTTTTACGTTCGAAGCCGTGTCGAATATTAATTTTTGAAAAGGCAAATTATTCCCGAAAATTTGGCACGCGTTTATGTACTTTTTACAAAGGTCTTTTCAAAATCTGAATTTCGCAAATAAACACGACTTTGACTTTCTTCGATGATTTTTTGTTTGCTCGTTCACATGCTAATGGAATTTCACGAACAAAGCGCGTTCGACTACTTTGAAATTCCACAATCCCCTTAACTATGTTTAAGGCAATAACAAGAAATTTTCAAAAATTTTATCCCAAAAATCAGACCAGCATCTCGCGTTTATGTGAGCAGTCTAAGTGCAAAAATATAACGCAGGAATCTACATTCCTCGAGATTCTTCAATTTGGTCTCCTCGGTTACAGCTGCAATCGGATCTATATACGGTATGTCGATGAACTTACCAATCCCTGATTGATAAAGTATTCGAACAGGTACACCAATCCAATAGGAATCATGTACTTGAACAGTCGAGGAACAATTCTCATTTTCTCACGGAAATTCTGAGTTGGCGTCTCCATTATCATTTCTTGACTTTCAGTGGCTTGTTTGGTGATTGGAATTGCGATGTTTTTAGGATGCACCAGAATCAGCCAAAACGTAATTGCCTGCACTACTGGTACCACCAACATTACCAGTAACGTATCTTCAGTACTCATCCAAGTAGTGAGACCCGCATATGAAATTGCACCGACAATTCCAGCACCTCCGGTACCAGAGGACCACGTGGAGATAACTTGCCTGTCGAGTAAAGTAGATAAGTCGTACGATAAATTATTTATTTAAAAAATTTCAACATCAACTGATATTAATCCTTCAATATTTTTTATACCCGATATTATTACGCCTCGCACTTTTTACATTTCTACACAATGCCCTCCGCATTGTTCACAACGTCCACACAGTCGGGTCATCGTTATCATCAAAATTCCAATACTCACTTGGTATATTGATGACTGTAGCCAAGTAACGTTACTTCGCCTAATCCGGACGAAATTGAAGTGACCACAACGCCCAATATGGCCATCCATTCCGCATTGCTCAGCGAAACAAAAAGAAAACCGGCTGTGGAGAAGGCAACGCAAGATGCCAGTCGTGCACTGAGAAATAAATAAAACATTTTTCTTTTAGTCTCCAAGGAACCATCGAGAACCAACAAAAGAATCATACGAAACATCGAGAATTGTTCAACATTTTGGAATTGCATGATTGGTATATATATATATATATATATACTCACTGCACGACGAATGGCAGGAATGGCGCTGTCAACTTAATTGCCAATGCTGGCAGAATGTCTGCCAATAAGATGGCGCCTGTTGACAGCGAGTTACAAGAACGAGTTGACGTCGAGTTACCACTGGCGTCGCTACTATCGGAGTTATCGGAATCCTATAAAATAATAGTACGATAAATTAAAGATAAGACATTAGATATATATTTTATTTGCGTCCAAGTAGTGTACAGTCAACCACATTGATACCGTACAACGATAATAGATTCAATGACGTTATCACATCGGATGTTATTTCATTTAATTGTTCACTGATCTGATTGTTCATCCAATTGTTTCTACTTAAGAGAAACAACCGACGCGCTTCATTGAACTCTACCTGACACCTCAGCCGTCTTATCTGGACTCTTTAGTGTGTCAAGGTTCAGGCTTTATCGAGGATGCTGACAATAAGTGTTGCGGTGCAATAGGAAGTGCTACTTTGAATAGTCGAATTGCTAAGTCGCCAAATTACAATATTTTCAAAAAATATCTCGCCTTAATCAGGCAGCGACTTACCAATTTACCGAATTTGCTCTCGAGTATGTCATGAGCAGCGCTGAGCATCACCACGTAGCCATAATTGTTGCACAATCCAAGGATCCAAAAAGCAAATAAATTTCGCCATCTCGTCTTCCTGGCAACCTGCTCCTCGACGTTAAGCTCGTCCTTCTTCGGCGGCGTGATGGCTAATGATTTTTTCACCATATTAATTGAAATCAGTTAATTCGAATAAATGTTCAGTGCATATCCTATATGAAATATTCCACGCGTCTTTCCTCTTTCATACGAATTTTTATAAGGAAGAATTTTCCTTCTTCTCCTTTAACTATTTTAGTCTTTAATCTTCTCACGTCCAGCCAGTCCTTATTTTTGTTATCTTGTCGTCCAATTAAAATTGCCACGCACGAAACACTCTTGCGATTTCTTTGATTCACAAATACACACAGGATGTGGTAACAACGGTCACGTGACGTGTCGTATGCGTGCGTTGATATTGAAACACAGAACACGAGTACGTATAGTTAACGCAAAGTTAAATAAATATCTGAAAACGGGGAAAATCCTCCTTTCAATATATTATTATAAAAATCGTGACCTTATTAATTTAATCAGTAACAATACTCTGGCACTCTTTTATTGTACAGCAGTACAGTCGCGACGCGTAGTTGAAATGTTATTGTTATTTTCATCCAATTATACTGATTAAGCTCCACTGCAAGGAGCAACTGCATCTCGTGAGATGCAACGCTGCGTTTGACTCAGCAATAGTGAAGCGACGCTAATGATATCTATATTTAAATGCAGTTTGTAAAGCTACTACAATGAGCTCCCATATAATTGTGCAAAAAGCCAAACAAGCATCCGCCATGCAACTTGTTTGGAAATTTCCCATTTAATTGGCTAAAAATGAAATAAAAAAATTGCGCGCTGCCTGCAAATCAATGAATGCCTTCTGGTATCCTTTTCAATACTTTTTGTAAGCACTATTCTATTCTAAGGCAGTTTGAATGTTTTGAATAACAGCAAGTGCCAATGATAACCCAGTAAGTGGTTTTAGAGTAAGAGGTACGCAAGGACTGTATGCGTTTGTCTCCGTATATAATTTATGCCTGTGTTACGTAATGAAACATGCCATTCGCATTCTCCTGCGGTAATGAGCGTTGATTAAACTGTAGATTGATTCCTGCCTGTTAAATAATTGGATTTCCCGTAATGAATGGCCATACTACTATAGAGATGCACTTCAACGATAATTGCATTTGAGTGCCCAATCTGCAAGGGAATTGCATCTCGAAGGTCACTCGTGTGCAGGGAGATGATATGCTATTAGTCAACGGGCGCTGATTGATGTTAAGTAATTGACAGCAATCTATTGACAATGGAGGTCGTCGATAGAATTTCAGATAATTTGACACTGTTATTTGGGCAAATTTTATACATTCTTCTAAACAGCTGATAGCGATCGAGACTATCTCCATTAAATATTTTCACGATTCTCAATGAATTTCCGTAACGTCCTAGTAGGCGTAATCTTGGGCTATTTTTATAAATGAATCTGAGCTCTGTTTGATTTATATTTTAAATTATCAATATTAAGGGGAAAATATCGGAACGAGGGTGAATTCTTAAAGATTTATTATTGCCTTTCACCCATCGTACTTTAGTTTATTGATTATTAAATAATTAAGAATTTTGATAATTTCGTGAAAATAAAAATATTAACCAACACATACGACACGCGTTTATCCTACTTACTAAATTCCCGTGAAGTTGATTATCAATTTAATCGATTACAATATGGTCGACTAATTGTACAAGCTAGTAGAATCACACACACGTAACGCACTGATTGGAGGAATATTTAAAAATACAGTAGAAACAAATGAAAATTGAAAATCAAAGTAGCAATAGTAAGGGAACAAGAGGATTACACATTAAAAAAAAAATATTTTAATCCCCGTAGTCTGAATCGCGTTTATGATATTTCAGTTTGTTGCAAATTATAACGAAAACGTAAAAAAGAAACAAAAAAAAATATTAAAACTAATCACTGGCTCTCTTTTGATCTTTAACGTACGGCGTTTCTAGTGACAATGAATACTTCCTAGCGAAATCCGCGCGTTATGCGGTCACGGTTTCCGATTCGCAATAAACATTCCCTGTATGGTCGGAGGGTGGGTGGGGGTTCAATTTCGCAGGCAAATCGCCTCGTACGAACGTCCCGATTGGCCAACGGTTCCTTTCGAAATTTCTTCAAGCCTCGCGGACGTCGACCTTGTTTGGTCGAGATGGACAAAAAAATTCTAATACGTTAGTCGTAATCACGGATAATTATATGGGTATGGGTAATGATTTATATATTGATTGAAATCTCAGGCAATTGTACGTACAATGTATACATATATGTGACGATGAACACCAGCGGCTTATGCACAATTTTACTAAGGAGAGGTGGTATAATCAGAGGTGCGGCTCTTCAGTTTTTTTTTTTTTTTTTTCCATTATTCTATACAATCTAGCAGCGTAACTCTTCACTGCTCGGTACACGTGTCCTCGTAGCAAATCTAATGCTTGATCAAACCACTTCGTCAGTACAAGTTTCTAACGAATTTAATTTTCTCATATGTTCCCAGCATGCGGTGGGTTGAACACATGGTAAATATTAAATTTCCTAGAGAAACTAACACGTTGTATAGAATCCAAATAGAGTTTATACAAACTGGCTTCTAATCAATATGGTTATTGTTTGAATTTTTTTTCCTTTAAATTCAATATCAACCATGTGTTTTCGTACCTTATACTTGGTACGAGATACACTAATGACTGACGGCAGATAACGACTGCGAGTGTCTGAGAAAAACAATGGAATTACATCTAAACTTGGCCAACATCATCTTCATTAAAATTAAATCTAGAATCTAGATTGTCAAAATAATTTGAAGGATGTTGGATAACCTGTGATTTTTTTAATTTAAAAATCTTTCCTAAGTCGTATATACACGAATCTTTAACTTTAACGATCAGACACTGGAGCGCGTGAGGATGCTCAGCACAGACAGCAAAATATCATGCTAGAAGTAGGACAATTGTTTATCCGTATAGTAAAAAGTGTATGCTATATTGGCCGCCCTACGAAGATATTACTCTGAGAGATAAGTCGAAGGTATAATTTAAAAAGTAAAAAAAAGATCTATCTAGTACTTGATGCAATGAAAATGCGTTGAGCAGCAAAGGGCCGAATTGCAAAAAAAGGGAGAAAATTATTTGCAAAACCAAAAAATAATATCTAATTTCAACTTGTGATTACAAAGTTTATCAAAGGTATCTACTCCCTTATTTCTGCAATCAGTATTCCAAGTTACATCAAGTCGAAGGTATATTTCACTTTTTGAATTCGCTTAAAAGTTTGAAAACAGCAGTTAAGCTGTATATGTGAATGGTGAAGTACGAGTGAGAAAGAAAATTTTTGATTTTTTTACTTTTTGAACACATAAAAATCGTGACCTAATTCCACAGTTCTATGATTAGTCAAATAGTTTACGCGAAGATAATATAATTTGCAACTTTCGTCTCCTACAGTAGGGAAATTTCGGAATACGATAGCTTCGTTTTCTAGAATGGATGACAGCTGATAGTGACTCGAAAGAATTGAATGAGACTTCCTGGATGAAATCGTGTCGGGGGCACCGTAGATACGAGTCCTTCGTTGCGTAACGTCAGTTAGCTATATTTCACATTCCTGCCGCGTTCGGCCAGACAATTCTCCGGCCATGTGAGCTGCGTTCAGGTTTCATTGAAGGTGGGCCGCAGGAATAAGTTCAAGTACGACACTGGATAGTCTGTGACCTTCGACCTTCTCGAATGGCAGTTAGATACCTTCCTTATGGGTAGTTGCATATATCTATGCACCTCCAGACGTCATCTTACTTGACTAAGTAACGCGGGGCCAACGTTGCACTCTATATCCGTGTAATCGAGTCCCCTGGATCCGTAACTGAACTCCACCAGCGACTCGATAGAACCGGGCCTTGATTTTTGTTGGTTTCGAGTAAAAATTAATATAGAAACTACATTTTTTATTTATCTTATCTTCCATGCGGAACCGAACTATACTACGTTTCACGTAACTTCATTGAATTTCGCAAACGCTGCAAATCGACGATTATCATAATCGAATCTACCCGGTGAGAGATAAACAATTAGCGATGCCGCGAACTCGAAAAATACACCAGGTTGAACAGTCTTCTCGGGAAGTTCCGAAACGCTAAGTAGATATTAACTGCTAAAGTCAGTCACAAGTTAACTCCTCTGGCAATTAGGTCAAAATTGAGGAAATGCTAAGGAATCATCCGGAGACTGTGAAATTACGCCCACTGCGTAACTCGGCTGAACTTGCCGACTTTACTAGGTTATACCTACACGATGTCCTACGAATCAACAATTTCTCAAGCAGTAGATCATTTCTGAGTCAAGTCAGACGTTAAATTTGTAGTACTTGGAGATTTTACTGTTCATTCCACTTCAATAATTTCTCAGCTCTAACTTCAATTAAATGGAATGGTATATCATCTTAACGACCTCCCGCGATCTTATGGCCGACTAATTCGAACTGCGTGATACAATGGCTGTTGATCTATTGGCATTCGATAGCCGTCATTTAATGAATTCGAGCGCCGAGAGTCGCGTGAAATTCCAGCATCCGTAAATTGACTGTCATATAGGGAATTAGACTGTTTGACAGTCCCATGGAATAATACCGTATCGCATTGATACAAAAGGACGGCGTAGACACGTGGTTGCGCTACTATTGATCGTCGCTCGGCGCTGCTGCCCATGCGCAGTCGTTTGCCTAGGCAGAATTTATATTTTTCAATTTTGCACATCGCCACGCATCGCTAAATGTCAATCGAATAACAATTATTTGAAACAGAATTGAAATTGCGAAAGTCGACGTTCTTTTTTTTTAATCTCCTTCCATTTTTCCTCTGCGCGCTGCCAATGACAGCTGACGTTTCCTTGTTATCATTATAGTTATTATTCAACTATATAGTCCATGACGCGGAGACCCAATGTTTTTCTTGGCGTTTTACGTCCAATTTGCTATTCGCACGTTTTTGCGAAACTGTTTTTTAACGTGACTGATCGTAACGGCGCGAGCTTCGATAGTGCAGTCGAATTTTGAAATTTTGAATAACAAGAAGCAGCCACTATCGTCTTTTGCGAATTTATGTCGGGTCACGTTTTAAATTTGCAAGTCGCTCGTTGCTCTATTGAAGTGATGCAAGTGGTATAAGTGAATATGAATTTTTGCAAATGGAACTATAATACCGTTGATTGGTTTCCGTACACGTATTTTTTAGTAATAAACTTCGATCGCTCTTTACTATCTTCGTTTACATTATTTATAATTTTAATCGACTCTTAAAATTTATAAAATTATACGTGATCGCGATATGCTCGTAATTTTTCACCTGATTCCACGTCTTTTGTGTCACGTGGCACTGGCCAATATTCCTCGTATTTTACAATCGCCACGCTGCCTTGGTCCGTCATTGACGAAAAAGAAAAAAAAACCGCTCGTTATAAATTCAAAGTGTTAGCGGCAGCGCATCGAAATGCTTAACTGTAAAAGTGCAATGAAGATATGCGGCTATAGATGAAGAAATCGATAAGAAGTACTTCAAGCTAATAATAAAGACATTACGGACAAACGCTAAAATGATAACACAGGTGCATATCACTTTTTTATGCAGGGCCGTATGGAACATGTGTGAATTTCTTAAGTGTTCGTTATTGCGAAATGTGGCGGGAGGGTGGGGAGCACATGTGCGTACGGTCGAAAAAAATTTATATTCAAAATACAGACGAATCGCTAAACTGATAAATTTGAAATTTATATAAGACATTAAGTTAGACAATATTTTCTTATTGGTATTAACTATTGATGTCCTTTCATATGTCCATAGATATTAACACTAAACCTACCGACAATTTTTTATAAAGGTATCTTTGGCTTTAAAACGGTCAAACGGCCGCTCGATGGTACGTTTAGTGTTAATAAAAAGCATAAAGTCACTATACGAATTGCTCTAGAATTCCAATCACGTTGATTTTAAATAGATTATCAAATTTTTTTAAATCGATTGATCCAATAATTTTGCACTGTACGTACCTTGGATTATCTCTTGCATTTTTTCACTTTGAATTTTACGAGTGATAAGAACCGTGCGTTACAGGCGCTCAGGAGAGAACAACAGGGACTGTCATTCCGCTTGAGAAAGATCTATACAGTAGCCTGTTTTTCTTAACAATCTAATGTGAATATTTCTTATCGTATTAAAGATATACGATCATCGTAATATAATAGCGTTATCATTTTGTGTCTCGTAGGCGATACTGTGGATATACGACCTAACGATAACAGGACTCCTTCAATGTAGTAAAATTTTTTAAAATACATTGGAGAAAGCCGAAAGATCAGAGTGCTGTTCTTATCCGTGATAAGGATTTTGTGTGCCTATTGGGCGATACTGATTAAAATGAGCCCTATTGATCGGAATCGATATGTGTCCTAATCAATTAATTATTTGAGAAACTTTTGTCATAGATAAATATCGAATTAAGGCTTTATTAAGGAACAATCTAATGTGACTATTTCTTATCGTACTAACGATGTACGGTCATCGTAATATAATAGCGTTATCATTTTGTGTCTCGTAGGCGATACTGTGGACATACGACCTAACGATAACAGGACTCCATAACTGTAGTAAATTTTCAATAAATACATTGGAGAAAGCCGAAAGATATGAGTGCTGTTCTTATCCGTGATAAAGATTTTGTATCTATTAAGCGATACTGATTAAAATCAGCCTTATTGATCGGAATCGATATATGTCCTAATCTATTAGTTATTGGAGAGACTTTTGCCATAGATAAATATCGAATTGAGGTTTTATTAAGTAGCTGAACGATAGCAGCTAGTGCTTTTGAGAATTTTTGCAATTTTCAAAAACTGTATACTGTATAAAGTGTAGATGAGGTAACGATTCCCGCGCTGTATCTTAATTAGCCAATTAACAGTCTTAATTGGACGAGCACGGTAAACGTCTTACTCAAGTGCATAAAACTTGCAATTTTCAAAAAGAACAAAATATATATTTAATGAGTGTAATATTTAGAGTTTGGCAAGTTAATGTTGTACACGTATATATTTTATTGTTTTTGGAACTGCAGTAGCCCGGTATACTTTGATTGCCTGATCAATTTATTGCATTCTTTTATTCGTATAACTAATCGCACGGACAAAATGATCAATTATTTAATTAATTGCCATACGCTACGTATAAATTAATGTAAAGTTATTAATGTGATATAGTTTTCTATAATAAAACTAGACGAATAGCCCGTGGGGGTACAAGAACACTTGTTATTAATATTAATATAAATTTATAGCGTGTAAATATTTTTATTTATAATATATTTATAGATATTTCTATTAGGCGACAATGAAGTTCGTGACTGATGACTGTTCATTGATAACAATTCACGATGACGATAATGACAATGGTGGGTGGTGACGATGATGACGATGATGGATGACGATGAGATCGATATTGATATATAGTACGATTAATTAATTAAAATCATGCACAAGTTAAATCGAGTGGCGTAAGATAATTTTTCATTTCTTCTTTTTCATTTTTAATACAAATAAGACTTGGCGTCTACTGATAATTTTTTTATCTCGTATGTCGCAAAGTCAAACAATAATAAAAAAAAGATATAAGAAAGAAAAAAACGAATTCGCTTGTTTTGCACATAAATACGCGTGTGTGTGTGTGTATGTATATATATATATATATATAGCGTGCAAATATTTATATTTATATATATATATATTGAATTATATATATCTTTACTGATATATTTATTTATTATTTTATTAATTAATTCATTAATTTGCGCTACAGCCTAATATTATTTTGTACATAACTAATATTCCAAAATTCACGCGTACCGTATTTTCGTCAATCAGCCCAAATGCACCTGTCATATTTGACAGCTCTCACGCACGTGTATCGGTTAACCTATATTTGACAACAATTTACTGTCAAAGCAAGCGAAAGTTTCAGATGTCAACTCGTAAGCTAATTCAGTTGGGTCTGAGGGTTTCGATTTTCCGAACTTGCTGTATCTGCTGCGAGTGGGAGAGAGACAGATAAACAAGTCGAACGAATCCATGGGTAGGACGCCTCTGTAAAAGTTATTGTGCTATCCCAGGGACTATATTGTTATTTTTATAATACAGTCGACCAATTGATAAATATTATTACGTGAATCTTGTCAAACCTGACCCATGTATTTCAGCTGGATGACCTAATATAAAATATTTTATCACTATTTTCAGTAACGCAATGGCAGTTTTCGAAATTACTGTCAATCGTATATATTGCCAATGATTATAATTTAATGAGATAATTAGGCAATAGATAAGGCAATTTTGATATGACAGTTGCGATAACAATAATTGGCAGTTTGTTATTCGTGAATTATCATTTAATTAGTTATCCTCAGTGTCAAGCAATAAACCACAAGTATTGGCAGTGTTTTCAAGCCAATGATCCTGGCAATGCACCTGTGACTTTATTTTACCTTCTAATTGTCTAATTTTCTGAAATTTTCCTTTTTTTAAGTTCTTTCAAAATTTTACCTCACAACAATATACATTGCTACACGCTGGGTCAAGGGGATACTTGCCTTTCTCTGAATCTAAAAATGACGAATCAATAAAATTTGCACATCGAACAGTGTATTATTTAAAAAAATTTTTTTTAAAATCACTCGCGATTTTTTTTCTTGTTTTGTTTTCCTCTTATCTTCCTACCCCGTGACTATGAGATGCACTCGGAATGTTAATGGCTTCTCCCAAACTTCATCCGTTTTCTCGGGGTGGGTCACGGGCCGGCCGTGTATCTCAATTTTGAATTGACCGGGTTTTTTAAGCCTTTTTCGGAAATGCAACGCCCAAACTCCGTGCTTCTTCACCATTTCGAATTGCTCGTTCTCATTACCACGCATCACCTTATACTCCATTTCCTTGTGCTGAAATAAAAGGTAGTTGAAATTAATTTTGAAAAATATTTTTTCTTTTTTTCTCAACTACGTCATTAGTACTTGTGATGTTAATTAATCGATCGTCTATATATTTTTATAATTATTCACCTTGACAGCTGGCTGCAATTTTATAATCCGCATACGGTGCTTAGTCTGCTGGAGACTTATTTTTAGCACGTGCTCCTCGCCGTGATGGTGTCTTTTGACTTTACGAACCAAACGTCTTTTCGAAGATGATTTTTGCAATTTTTTTGGGAAATCCATTCCTGCAGCGTCGGTAGTTTTATTTTGTCTTGATATGGATCTCAGTCTCGCGCCTCTTCTGTGACGACCCTGTCCATTTATCTGTAATGGACATTCCGGACTTATTAATAAATCGAACTTTTTAAAATGGAAATGCATCTTTGAAAATTTGTTAGATTTACCTTGCACGAGAAACATCCTTCTGTGGAAATGACTTTGTCGTCGGCTGGTGGAAGGTAATAAGGATCAGGATTAACAGGAAATGTAGGAACGTTTCTAATTTCGTCCCCATAAGGTCCTTGTCCCATTGGATTGATGGTAGACAGACAATGTCCCTAATGACAAAAAGATTACACATAGAAATTATTAAATCGATGCAATCAAGGTCAATCGTTTTATTAAAAAATTATTACCTGACCAATTCGTTGATACCCCGAAGGACATCCACAGATGAATCCACTGGGTCCATTAGGAGTGCATCCAAAGGAGCATGGGCTTCCGGTACAGCCGGCCGACGTCTTTGAAATCAATAAAATGCATATTGATTGCAGCTTACAATTTCATAAAAATATTTTTATCCATTATTTTCAATCGAATTTATAATCGTTATTACCTGAACGCATATTTGCAAACTGATATCAAACTGATAACCATCTGGACAGCCGCATCTGTAACTGCCAATAGTATTGATGCAAGTATTCCCGCCGCAGGGGGAGGAATTGCATTCGTTCTCATCGATGCACTGGTTGTAATAAAGATGCTGCACAAACCCATCAGGACAGCCGCACCTATAGCTTCCCATTAAATTCTGCAAAAAGCACGATAAAAAATAATTTAAAAAATTCATAAAAAATATTACAAAGTTTATTAATTATTAATTTCAATACCTGACAGCCGTGCTCGCAATTTCCGTCATCGGCACATTCGTTATTATCGGTACAGAACATTTTGGTTTGATCCAATTTAAATCCTCTGGGACAGGTGCACCTGAAGCTTCCCAATGTGTTGATGCATTTTCCAGGTTTTGGACAGGTACCGGATTGCTCGCATTCATTAATATCTGTCAAAGGAATGCAATGCACAAAAGTGCATATTTATTAGAGATACTGCAATTGAATATGCAACGCAGCGGAATACCAGTTCTCGTATTGATTAATTATATATACCGCGACAGGCGTCTCCGTGCTGCGTATATCCTTCGCGGCAGCCGCAAGTGTAACTTCCTGGAGTGTTTATGCACTCCTGCTGGCACAGATGATTTTCGGTTGCACATTCGTCCAAATCGCGGCAGCTGACACCATCAGGATTCAGAATGAAACCGACTGGACAGGAGCAGGTGAAACTGCCCTCGGTATTCTGACAATTGTATTTGCAAGGTTTCGGCGTCAATTCGCACTCGTTCACATCTGCAATTCCATAAAGGGATCATTATAAATTGAAATAAAATATTATTAATGAAGTCATGCACTTGCAGCTGCATTGATTATCAAAGATTACCGATGCAATGAGTCCCGGACTTGTCAACCTTGTATCCCTTGTTACAGATGCATCTGTAAGAGCCGAGAGTATTGATGCACATTCCGTTTCTGCAGAGATCCGGAATTGTCTTGCACTCATCGATGTCTGTGAGACGATTAAAAAATGATCAGTCAATTGAAGATTAATTTTTCGAAATCATTTTTCTTCACCTTGACCATTTATTGAAAATCCTTTGTCCAGGCACAATTCGTTATAATTTTCAGAATCCCTCGTTGGGCAAATTTCACAATACAATCCCCAAGCTGCACCCATTGTGCAGCAGCAATCCGCTTTAGTAACTGTGCGCAATTCCGACGTTCTCGCTGTGCATCTGCCACCGATGGTTTGCTGGAAACAGTAGCCGACCCGTCGGTCTGAAAAATTGGAGAAAAATTTTTGTTTATTTTCAAATTCGTAAAAATTGACTGCGAAATAAAAAAACTGTACCGATGCACGATTTTCCGTCAGGACTTCTTTCGAAGCCATCGTAGCACAGACACTGATAACTTCCTTCTAAATTGACACAACGACCGTGACGACAGAGGCCGGAATTGACAGCGCACTCGTTGACATCCTTGCACTCGTCAGTCATGCCAATCTGTTGATAACCAGGTGGACAGTTGCACATGAACGAGCCAATGGTATTCTTGCATTGGAACTTGCACTTGTTCGCCGGAGTTGCACATTCGTCGACATCTGCAGGTACAATGAAATGCATTATGCAATTCCATCTCGTATCAACGTACAAGGGAATATTAAACGGATATATAATATCTACCTATGCAATGACGTCCGTCAGGAGCCAAAGTGTACCCATAAGGACAGGTGCATTTGAACGAACCAGGTGCATTGCGACACCTGAATGCACATTGATATCCCAATTCCAAACATTCATCAATATCCTCGCAAACCTGATTAGCCCCAGATGTAAATCCTTCGTTGCAAGAACACTCAAAACCTCCGTCAACGTTGGTGCATGTGCCATTTCCACATATATTCTGCACATTCAGACACTCATTGTCGTCGATGCACTTTTTTCCAGTTTCATCTAGAACGTAACCGGGCGGACATTCGCATCTGAATGACCCATCAGTATTGATGCAGTCACCACCGGCACATGCATCGGGCATGAACAAACATTCGTTAAGATCAACTCCAAGATCATCCCTTCCGGGTCCTTCGGGACAGAGTTTCTCGAACGCCTCTGAAATACATTACAATATGCTTTATGCCAATCGATCCACTTTTAATTGTCACAATCGATCTTGTGCATCCAAGCTTTAAATTTATACCGCTATCTTTTGATGGGCACTGCTCGCAGTAACGACCCCATGCCATTCCCATGGTGCAGCAGCAGTGCTTCTTGGTCATGCTGCCTTGACGCGGTGCAAGGCATCGTCCGCGCCGGAAGTCGTCATAGCACTGCTCTTCCCGTATATCGATACATCGCATCGAATTTGGTTTTTCGCTCAATCGAAATCCTACTGGACATTCGCAGATCACGCTGCCTTCAGTATTTATGCATCTGCCATTTTCACATATGCCCTCCGTCTCGATGCACTCGTTCACGTCTAATTCAATATAAAAAAACAAACGTCATCCAAGTGATTGATTTATTATTAATTATCGACACTGACCTACGCAACGCTTCTTCGTGTGATCTAATTCGTAACCCGGTGGACAACTGCATATATAAGATCCCATGAGGTTCTGACATTTCCCAGGCGGCGGACACACTCCTGGCGTCTAAGAGGAAGACGCACATTTTTAATTGATGGTTAACGATTAATTAGATAATGACCAATTAAATTTTACCTCGTGACATTCGTCGATGTCTCTACAGTGCTGTCCATCCTGCGCCAAGATGTAACCTTCGGCACATTCGCAATTGAAAGAACCAATAGTATTCTTGCATCTCCCATTTCTGCATAGGAACGGCATAATTTTGCACTCGTCCACGTCTAAATAAATCGTCAGACAAAAAAAATGAAGAAAAATGCATGAATGAAAAAAAAAACTAAAATCAACAACACTGACCAGCGCAATCGTTATTAGGACTTAGTTTGAATCCGTCGTAACAGTGACACTTGTAAGAGCCCAAAGCGTTGATGCAGGTGCCATTATTGCATATATTTATATTACGTTGACATTCGTCAATGTCAACGCACGTGTCTCTGTCGCGCGTCAACGTGAATCCAAGATGGCAGACGCACTGAAAGCTGCCCTGTAAATTATTGCAGACTCCGTTGCTACAGATGCCAGGACGCTCGTAGCACTCGTTAATGTCAACGCAGTCTCGTCTACTGAGACCCAATTTATAACCAGCTGGACAGAGGCAGTCGAAGTAGCCCTGCTGATTTACGCACTGTGCATTTCCAAGGCACGGATTGGGCACGTGCAGGCATTCGTTCTCATCCACACACTGGTGCGAATCTTCGTCATAGACGTAACCCTCGTCGCACCTGCACTCAAAACTCCCAGGTGTGTTCACGCATCTCCCATGGGTGCACATGGTTGGCATCAGTTCACATTCGTCGATCTCTTCGCTGTGATTGGTCATGGGGTTTCTGATTTGACCTGGCACCATACCACACAGAATTTCATGGTCACCTGCAATTCCAATTTTTTTTTTTATATAGATATGCCACCTTTGCATATATGCTTGTGCACTGTGAACATTTGTACTCACGGCTTCTCTCATCTGGACACTTTTCACATGGACTTCCCCATGCTGCCCCCATGGAACAGCAACACAACATCTTTGTTTGCGGATGCATCATAGGTGCCGTGCATTCTCCCGCCTGATAGCTCAGGTAGCACAATTCTTTTCTCATGTCGACACACTCTTCTGTAAATATTGAAAAAAAAATGGTTTATTCGGTTATCAATTTTTTTTTTCATAATCGAGTGACTCACTTCCTCCTGGCATCGTCATGTATCCCTCGGGACACTCACAGTGATATTTTCCTTGATCATTTATGCAGTAGCCGACTCCACAAATTTGTGGATGCAGCAGGCACTCGTCCACGTCTACAATGGATTGCGTGTAATTTATAATTTTTCGAATCGGTCAATAATTCATTATCCTAATTAGGACTTACCGATGCAATTGGTCTTGGTGTCATCTAGCTCAAAGCCCTCGTTACACGAGCACATGAAACTACCAAAAGTGTTGGTGCAGTGTCCGTTTTGACAAATGTTCTCCAGCTCCTCGCACTCGTTAATGTCCTCCAGGATAACCGTAGTCAGATTGGGCCTGTATCCTGACCCACCGGGACACAACTCCTGGAACTCCGTAGTCCCAATGTCAGGACACTCTTCGCACCTGTTACCCCACGCGTTCCCAATGCTGCAGCAGCAGGTGGCCTTGGTGACCGAAGATGAGATGTCAAAGATACATTGAGGTCTCGAATTGCCAGATTCGTATCCGGTGAAGCATAGAGACTCCCTTCTGTCTGCGAATCAAACAAAATTATCTTGTTTTAAAGAGAAAAAAAAATAAAAAATATTTATCTGTTAATTTTATCTCAACTCACCGACACAGGCATTTCCCGCGTCTACCAAGTCGTAATTGTCGGGACACTCGCACAGGTACTTGCCCTGCGTATTGATGCAGTTGCCGTATTGGCAGGACTGTGGACTCTCGCATTCGTCAATGTCAGTGCAATTTCCCCCGGAACTGTCAAGCTTGTAGCCGTCATCGCATTCGCAATGGAACAAGCCGAAGATATTTTCGCACCTGCCAAAAACGCAGAGGTTGCTGAACATCTCGCACTCGTTTATGTCGATGCAAGCCTGTTCGTTATTTTCGTCGGGATGTATAAAGCCCATTTCACACTCGCATCTGAAGGATCCTGGATAATTTAGACAGTGGCCATTTTCACAGAGCGTGTTGTCGTTCGAGCACTCGTCGATGTCCTTGCAGCTGTAACCGTCGCCCCTGAATCCAGCATCGCAAATGCACTGATGAAGAATAAGATTAAAATAAAATAATGCACTTCGCTTGCATTTTTTATGCCAGTTGCATATGATTTTTCATACCTTGAATGAACCTTCGGTATTGATGCATTGTGCATTGGCATCGCATCCGCCATTGTTAGTCAGACACTCGTTGACATCTCTGCAATCGATGCCATTTCCAACGAATCCTTTCCGACAGGTGCACTCGTATGAGCCCTGAGTGTTTTGACAATCCGCAAACTCACTGCACGTATATGCATTCAGCATGCACTCGTCATCGTCGGTGCATCCTGGACCTCCGTCCGGTTTCACCGAGTATCCTTCTTCGCAGCGACAATTGAACGAGCCTATTGTATTGTAGCACTCGCCGTATTGGCATATGTGAGGCTGCGTTACACATTCGTCGATATCTGATGAAAAATTTAATTAATTAATTTTAAAAAATTACAACTTCGCAAATATCATATTTACCAATGCAAGACGTCCCGTCCTTCCCGGGCAACAATCCATCGGTACATATGCATGAGTATGATCCCTGCAAATTGGTGCACTTTCCACCGTTGCAAATTCTCGGATTTTCCTTACACTCGTCCACGTCCGTGCAGGACCTTCCGTCTAAATTTAGTGCAAATCCAGTACTGTAAAAAATTATTTATTAAAAAATATTTATATCCACTGTATATATCATATGTCTAATCAGTCACCTGCAGGAACAGGAGAAACTTCCTGGGGTGTTAAGACAAATATCTTCGCATCCTCCGTTATTGATTGTGCACTCGTCGATATCTTCGCAATGTGACTTTTGATCAGTTTGCCGATAACCATCGTCACAGATGCACTGATAAGTGCCCATCATATTCTCGCAGACTCCGTTCGAACAGATTCCACTGGTCCTGGAACACTCGTCGATGTCCTTGCAGGATTCTTTGTCGGGACTCAATTCGTGTCCCGGAGGACAGATGCACTTGAAGGATCCGTCAGTATTTAAACAAGTACCGCCTCTGCATAATCCAGGAGTTTCCTCGCACTCGTTAACGTCTAAAATTTCAAATTTACATACATCAAGTAGCGATAAGATGATAACGAAACCCAAGGATTTTGAAAGGACGAAAAATAATTCCAAGGAAGCGTATAGGATATTATTAGTATCGAATGGATTTAATTAATGGGGCCTTCCGGTTGTTATCGCACCATTTTATAATTCCCAGGGGGGGCTCTTATCAGTCCGTCTTACCCATGCATATTTTCATGATATCGCTACTCCTGTAACCGGGATTGCAATCGCACTGGAAATTTCCTGGCGTATTGCGACAGGTCCCGTTTCCACAGACGCCGTGCATGATTTCGCATTCATCGATATCTGAATGAATAACACAGAACATAGGGAAGAGACCATTTTGATTTTTTTTTAAATTATTTTATCCGATATGGTACAAGCCGTAAATTGATAACGTGTGTCACCTACCATTGCATTTTATTCCATTCTCATCAAGTGCAAAGCCCTGATTGCACCTGCAGCTGTAACTACCAATTGTGTTCTTGCACCTGCCATTCAGGCATATGCCTGGAAATTCCGTACATTCGTTTATGTCCTTCTTCTCAGTGAATCCGTCGCCTTTCGGACATAATTCTTCGTGCAGTTGCGAGCCTGGCTTAGGGCAGACCTCGCACCTGTCGCTCCCCCATGCACGTCCAACTCCGCAGCAGCATAAGGACTTTGAAAATGCTCCATCAATTGGATTCAGGCATTGTCCGTGTCTGTATTCGGTGTAACAGGATTCTTGTCTGGTGTCGATACAGGTGGTTTCTAAAGAAAATTATTTATTATATAAATTATATAAATTATATTATTTTTCGACATTTTTTTATAATTACGAGTTGAGTCCAACGTGAGTCCAGGTGGACATTCGCAACGGTAACTTCCGTCAATGTTGGTGCACGTGCCGCCACCCTTGCAAATTCCACTGTCTAATTCGCACTCGTTCACATCTGCACAAGACTTTCCATCCAATTTTGCATAACCCTTTGAACATTCGCACAGGGTATGATCGCACAATTCGCAAGGGCTGCCCCAGGCCAGACCCACCGAACAACAGCATTCCGATTTTAGGGCTAACCTTGGCAAATTATTTTCGCAACGACCATGCACCATTTTGGTCCAGCAGGATCCTTTTCTGTTATCTGAAAAAAAATTATAAATTTAATAAACAGCATTGTTACTGTTATTAGGAATAAATATTGATTAGAACAATTTTTTTTAATAATCACCCATGCATATGTGTCCTGTATTATCAAGTATGTATCCTGGTTCACATTCGCACTCGTATGAACCATGTATGTTTATACATATCCCATTGAAACAAGCATCCGGTCCAAGTTCTTCACAGTCGTCTATATCCTCGCACATTTGATTTTGCGTATTCAGTCTAGTACCAGTTGGGCAGATGCACTGAAATTTATTTTGAAAATATATTTAGTATAATACAACCATTTTTTTGGCAACGACTCTATTATATAAATTAAATAACATTTTTGTATACCGATACCTGAAAACTACCAGGCGTGTTACGGCACTGTCCTCCACTACATAGCGAATCCTCTAATTCGCATTCATTGATATCGCTGCAAATTTTGCCAGTGGCGTCAACTTCGTATCCGCTGTCGCAAATGCAACGGTAAGTACCCATGAGATTTTCGCAACCACCGTTGATACAAATATTTGGATTTTGAGCGCATTCATTGATGTCTGTCAAAAAAAAATTGGTTAAAAATTTATTATCATTTTTTGTCTACTGATTCATTTTTTCAATTGACTCACCATCTCCATTGTACGTCATCCCAGATCCATGTGGACACAGGGATTCGAATTCTGTTGTTCCCGGCATGGGACACGCTTGACAGGTACTACCCCATCCCATGGGTTTACCAAGAATGACAGTGCAACAACAACAACTGGATTTTGTAACTGCTGTTGATGTGGGATTGGAGCACTGTCCATCTCTGTACTGTGAGTAACACAGGTCCCTCCTGGTGTCTGATTGATTAAAGTATAAAAGAATTGAAGAAGTAATTATAAAAATTCAAAAAATAAATCAAGTATTTTGTTACCCAAGCAAGATCTTCCGTCCGGACCCAAATTGAATCCTAAATTGCACTTGCAACGAAAACTGCCGGGGGTATTTTCGCATATGCCATTTTGACAGGGTGCACTTAGACACTCGTCGATGTCTGTTAATTGGATTATTTAATTAATTAAAATTTTTTTTTATCAATGCTGATAACTATATCACTATCGATATACCTATACAGTGCTTCTCGTCTGGACCAAGGCGGAATCCAGGATCGCAAACGCATATGAAGGAACCTTCCTTATTGACACATTTTCCATTGTCGCACATTCTGGTCTCAGTGCATTCGTCCATATCAACGCAGAATGTGTTATCACGTGAAGCTGTAAATCCAGGCTGACACACGCAGTGATAAGAACCGGGTGTATTCACGCAGCGTCCGTTCAAGCATATCCTTGGATTATCCGCACACTCGTCAATATCTAGAGAAAAATTTTAATCCAATTAGCAATTCAAATCTCCTAGGAATAATTAATTAAGAAGTTATAATTACCTGTACAGGCATTTTTTGTAGGTGAAAATGCATAGCCCTCGTTGCACTTGCACTTGAAAATACCGTCGATATTGGTGCAACGTCCATTGCTGCACATTCTTGTATCCTGACACTCGTCATGATCTTGAAGTAAAGAAAAATGCATAAAATCATTGAAAAGTTACTTGTACAAAAATAATTTGCATTACCTGTGCAGTAGGTTCCGTCACCGGAAACAACAAAACCAGGAGGGCAACTGCAAATGAAGCTGCCAGGAGTATTTTGACAGCTGCCATTCTGACAGTATCCTAATTGACACTCGTCTACGTCCTCGCATCGTCCTGTCTTCTTATCATATCCAGGATAACACTCGCACTCGTATCCTTCCGGGGTATCAATGCATTTTCCATGCCCGCAAATGTCAGGCTTCAAGGCGCATTCATTGATCAGCGTAATCGACTCCGATTGCGGCGAACAGAGCCGCCTGTGTTCTTCTATGGGATATTAACCAATTATTCCTTTTTTTATTTTCCTCAACTACTTGAAAGTTAATTGCACTCGAGAATTAATAGCTACGCACCACTTCCGGCGTTTGGACATATGTAACACTCGTCGCCCCAGCCGCGACCTACATTCTTACCGCAGCAACAATCCTTCTTACTTAATCTCATCGCTAAGCGATTTTTGCATTGGCCGTTCCTATTGACAGCGGTAAAGCAGAGACCTTGTCTACCATCTAATTAACCAAAATAATTAATAATAGTTGATTAAATTCAAGACATTTTTTAAGATTCATTTATATCAATGCAGCCAATCGTGTTACCTATGCAAAATTTTCTATCTTGACTCTGTATAAAACCAGGATTACATAAACAGTAATAACCGCCGTCTGTATTTATGCAACGGCCGTCATTACAGATTCCTTCGTCCTGACACTCGTCCTGATCCTTGCACTGGTTAGTCTCAGGATCACGTGCCTGTCCAGGTGGACACTCGCACGTGAAGGATCCCGGTGTGTTCAGACACTTGCCACCTTCGCACAGGCCAGGAATTGCTTCGCATTCGTCAATATCTATCATTGCAAAAAAAAATATAAAATTTTGCAAAGTCTCGTCGAATATGAAAATTAATTATGAAGAAATAGGTAATTAGCTATACCGACCAACGCACTGGCCCTGATGTGTTTTCAAGTATCCTAAATCGCAATCCAATCTCGTCGGACACCTTTCGCAGGGATGACCCCACCCTTTGCCAACAGTCGCGCAACAAAGTTGTCGCGTGCAAACGACGCCTTGCAAATTGGCCAAACACTGGCCATTTCGAACTTTCGTATAACATGGACCAGTTCTGTAATCCGTTTCGCATCTTCTACCAGTGTAGCCGTAAATGCATGCGCATCTGTCAGGTCCGATGCATCTGCCTTGATTCAGGCAAGGTTCCCTGCATATGGCTGAATCAAACGTGCATAATTATAATAATGAAAATCAATTAATTATTATGATTTTATATACTCACGTTCATTGCAAAATTCACCCTGGTAGCCAGGCCTACATTGACATCGACCATCAACGCAGTTGCCATTGATGCACTGTGCCCTGCATGTGCCACTTTCAGCTCCCCGACCACCTGCACTTGCAATGTCCTGGGAATTGTCTTGAAACAATTGCATTAACCCAATTAGGAAATATTAAAAGAAATCTTGTTTCCATTATTATTCTCAGGGCACAACAAAATTTTTTTAAGCGACTCGTTCTCTCCTATTTTTCTCACAGACTCCTGCCATGGACCACGTTCTTGGTCTTGAGATTCTATATCTATATAGAAGCACTCTATGGTGCACATTCACTTAGGAAATCCAAGATGAAAACGATACGAGATGGAGAACACGTGAAGGCAATCGGGCTCGATCACGAATCTCAATTGTCTAGCGAGGAATCCCCGTTGTGTTTAATGTTGTGCAATTCACTCCTCCCGCCTCCTACCCGCTTAACTAATCATACCTTACTTATTCCATCTGAGCCCTAATTACCCGCTGCCGCGTTAATTATTTGCCCTTTGAAGAATTCCTGACCCCCTTATCATCATCGAATCGTTCTCCAGCCTCATTAATGATCCCCATTGATACAGATTAAATAGATAGAAAACAACATTTACTTTCATTTCCTCAGTTACATTCGAATCCATCTGTTTTATAATACCGAGAGGAAAAATATTTATTTATTTGTTTCCTATTGTTTCAGTAGCCTACTGCCACTCGGAGTGCATCAAGTGCATAATGCACTTTCATTCCGTGCATAAGGAGGCGTTGACTCTCGTAGGCAGACCAGACGGGCCTGTAGGCGTATTCAAAGAATATCGACTGGCTTCTTAACAGGTAAAACAATCATAATATTTCTATAACAAAGCTGAAATTGTTTCATATATACAATTTTGTTTTCGTCATTGGGAATGTACATTGCTACACGATTTTCAGTGGTATATATACACATATATGCCGTTGGTTATTATTTTATTATATATCACTCACCTTTGATTTGTATCGAGTTGCAAGCAGAAGCTACCACGCGATTGTCGCACCAGCATATATTCGGCTTAATGCATCTTCCTTGTTCGCCACAGCGTCCGGAACATATTGCTACCGAAAAGAGTGTTTAGGCAATTAAGACATTTGTAAATGCAACGATAAATACCTGAAACAGAAATACTCACGAACGACGCAGAGACCGGTTTCCGGTTTTTTCGACCATCCGGGGCAACAGTAATTCTTGTATCTCGATCCGCAGACGTTGGGCCTGAAATGGATAATTCAAATGATGATATATATGTATCTGTATATAAATCCATAACGCTCTTAACGTGTGACTCGACACGCTGCAACGAATATCTTATGAAGTTAATCTCCATGAATTTCCACGTGCTGGGAATAAATTTGACAGGCGTCTTTTTTTTTTGACAAAAAGAAGGCGGAGTGTGAGAAATACAAGAGAGATATCAAATATACACGCATGCGTATACAATGTCTACAATGTAAAAAGGGGATATCGACCCGCCCCAAAGTACAATTCTTGCGTGAACAACACAAAAGGCCCTAAATTCGGTTGCTGTAAATCTTTGAAAAAATGCCTTCTTTCTATATAGGCGTGAGAAAAAAGAACAAGGATAGTTCTCATTGATCATTTATTCAGGTGAATCGGTCACGCCTGTCCCACATGGTAAAATTTACGCTGACACATTATGATTAACGGATTGTAAAATGAGTCTCATTCACGTGAAAAAAAAAGAAAAGGATTGAACAAGAAAAAGTAGGAAAAAATGGTAAAAATCAACGGGGGGTGACGTCAATCCCTAGGGCAATGAAGATTGAGGAGGAGGGGTGGATCGGATAGTTACAATAAAAAAAAGCTGTGTAGATCTAAAAGATCGGTAACGATCTCTGATCCATGGGGATCGATACACGATGAGAATGGAAAAGATAAATAAGAAATAAAAAGTTATCCAGTACTAAGGGAGGATATAAATGTTATCGGTTATCGATCGATACGTTCATCCCCCCGATCGAACGTTTATATTTCACTCAATCACGTGTATTATGTCGAAGATGGCATCATTTACATCTGACACTGGGAGGGCCGATTGGGCCCGCGGGGTCCCACAATCTCCACCTGTGTATCCATGAGGCCCCTTATTCGTTTTGTATAGTAAGTGCTGCCATCCCAAGATCCGACACTAATCCTCTTATTTTTTTTCACCGCGCATTTTTCGAGTGATCGATAGATCTCGATATAAAAAAAAGATCTTGAAAAATATCATGCACTTACGTGTATACGAATACACGAGTTCTATCAATTACACCGTATGGACGAGAAAAAAGACGTCAGTGTTAAAGCATTTGAAAAATAAAAAAATGGTGTTTATATAAATCCGTCAATCTTTAATAGTAATTCAAATATTTATCTCCACGATAAATACATTTATCTTTAAACTGAAGATGATCAACGTAAAATTCTAAAATTGAAGAAAATAAAAAAAATAATTTATAGCCATAGCGAATCCTACCTCGGAAGCAGGGAGGCCGTTGACTTCGCGCTCCTTAATTAACAGCAGCTGCACTTCGCTGCTTGCAAACTCCTTAAATTTCAGTCCTACTCGTGTAGCGAAGTCGGATTCCGCGTTTATTAAAATTATAGCATCTATTTGTACTACGCATGCGCAGATATAAATTTTTTGCATGGTTTACTTTGATTTTATTTTCCATCACACTTTATTTAATGTTCGTTTTCTTATTGAAAAATAACGTGACACGCCTTAATTAGGGTCCGATGGAACGATAAGGCCCAAATGCCAAAAATAATCTCTCTGTTAGGACTTTCTTTTATACCGTAGATGCGCATGCGTGGAATGCACTTCGGGACCGTTAGGAATGCATGTGCGTGGACGGATGACTTACGATATATTTTTAAATATATTAAATAAGCCATTGATAAGTTCTCATTGTATATGTGTTTATTGTATTTGAATGAGAAGGAATGCTCGCTCATTCCAGAATGATTTTTCTAATTTTCCATCATTCAATCAACAGTCGAATTTAATGGGAAATTTCCAGCTAGCTTATTCGACAGATTTTGTATTATGGGATGTATTAAAAATTTTGAATGTAACAATACACACTGATATAGGATATATTGAAAGATGCTCTATTGCGTAGAAAAATCATAGAATTACTTTTTTTTATTATTTATAATAATTAATTTTCAATTTATTCGTACATAAAATATGACGTCATTACCGAGGCTGCCTGCCACTGACGAAACAAATATGAATGAATGATGTAGAACCTATTGAGGCAGACGATCAATTCCCTATTGGCAATCAATCAAATCGTCGATCTCAAAGATGATTACCAATCGACAAATTTGATTTTTTAACAACAACCATTATTTTCTATAAGACAAAAAAATTGCTACCGACAGCATCCTCTTGCAGCATCCATAAATATTGATCTGTAAAACATGAAGGATGATCACACCATACACCAATCTCGTGTTAAGGATCAATCAATCGATCAATATCAATCAATGAGGAATATCCCTTGTATCAGCTATATACGTATACAGGCTCGAAATTATTGTCCAAATTTTTTTTTTTTAAAACGTTACTATCTAGAGGACGTTCAACAGTTAACACTCATTTCTGTTATCTGAATCACGAGCGTTTAGTATTGTTGTAAACGACCACCGGCGGCGTGAAGAGTATCATCGTGCTGTACATATTTGTTAACTGATAATATATTAGAGCCCACGCGTGCGAGACGATTAGGCAATCTCGGGCAAACAATGGGACACGGCTACCCCCTTTTTTGTATATGTATAAACAGCATAATATAATCGCGCCATAACGAGGCCGTGTTCCACGGATGTTCTTCGAGTCGTCTCTGAATACCGACTATGATTAATTCAGCCTTCCTGTGCTCTCACTTATGGCAGTTTCGAGCAGCTGTCGTATGGCACTCTTAATAAAACCCAATAACGCGATAGAATTTAATTATTTTCAATAGCCAGCGGAAAAATAAAAAAAAAATTATACCGATACTGTGTTTGTGTAATGAGATGAATAAGGATGATTTCGTTGACTGCATTTTTGTTTTTCTTTTTTTTTTTAATGGAAATACCAGGAAATTTCTACTGGGTCAAATTTTCAGAGAATTTTACTATCACTGGGAAATATTTCCATGGCGCGTATCGGACGTTGACACGAAAACCTCAGAAGACGTCTTGGCACCGCACCCTGCACTTAACTCTCGCGATAGCTTAATAGATTGAAATTCTTGGTGTTATCGCGACATTTCATTTGGTCCTCTTGACTCGATTACTGCGTTCTCACAATGCTCTTTTGAATTCCGATTTATCGTACTGCTCCATATGTAGGTATAACTGTATTGGAAGCGGCTTTGAAAAAAATTTTTTTGCATTTTTGTACACTATAGTAAAGTTCAAAATGTGTCAAATGTCAGGTCGTACTTTGGACACGAAGTTAAATTCCGAAAGACTCGAGAAAATTGTTACTTTCCAAAATTTTGATCGAGTTAAATTTTTGAAGAAGCCTGTACGTTGCCCATACAGAAAATGATGTTCTCTTGTAAATTGAGTTCGTTACCTGATTTTATGAGAGATCTCGATATGGGGTGTCTGATCGGATATCGATCAGGGTTGTAATTTTAACACCCGCCCTTAATAATAGCCCATTACAAAAAAGGGCCCAAGGCTCAAATCGTTCCTAAGTAGTAAACTCCTTTGCTCGCTAGGCAGTATATCAAGAATTCGCATTGGCGAATAGATTCTAGGAAAAAGAAAAATTCAAATTTGCAGAAAGAAAAAAAATTCGAACAACTTGGCCGCAAGTAGTGTAACCAGCTGTTCTAATCCTAAAATGTAAAATGAACTTACGAACCGAACATAAATAACTGGCGTCGCCGTAAACCCATCCAAAAATATATTTCCTCCCTTTGAAACCAATAAAAAGAAAGTCACGTACGTCACGTTTTGGAAATAAAAGGAAAAACATCCAAAGAGGCCCTATCCCGTCTGTGTATACGAAGTCCTGCATGATTTCAACTATTCTTTATATTACATTTCCAAACAATGAGAAGCGCAGTAAATTCTAATCCGCTTAGTATTACACGAGAATTCCATTAATCGAAAGGAATTGGTTGGCGCGCAGAGACAAAATAAAGAGGCGATGAAGAGATTTAAAGAAAAAGAGAGAAAGTACCAAGTGGATTAGAACGGAATGCAGTAATTAGGTATTTTATAATCGTCCGAGTGCCGAGTAACGTTAAATAATGTCTTGCGCCTGCGCATGTGCACGTACCCGCTACTGCGCATGCGCCCGGTCAAATTCACGCGTCACGCGAAGCCTAATCTTTGCTCCCATGGCTCCTGCCCAATTTTAAGAAGTACCTAGCTCCACAAGGAATGCTCTATCGAATAGCCAACAGTGCTGAGAGCAATGTATCTCTTGCAACGTAATTCATTTAGTCGCGATAACTAAATATTTCAGTCGTGCAGTCATGCGGTGTGTTCACTGGTGCGCATGCGCCGATGCACGTGCACTATACCGCATTCCGGAGAATCATTTCACGTGCAATTCCATGTGTATCTCGCAACTCCAGCAGGATAACCAGACGCATCTTGATCATTAGTAAATATCCAATAACAAACCTATAAATTTTTTAATATATTCACGGTTCACTAGTCTTTAACTAGAATTTTTAAAAAAAGTATCCAAAATCGAAGAGGCCAAAAGGATAAGCACTTGTTTATAGTAACCCAAAATATATACGGGGTGGTCTCTTTCGTCTAGTAAAATGTGATTCTGCTGCCAGAGTCAGCCCCAGGCGTTAACGAGGTCTTAAGCTCATTTATAACGAGAATCCTCGGGAACACACATTGTGCATATACAAATCCTCGTTTCTAATAAGACAGTCTGGTAACAAAAGTTGGTTATACCTAGCGCTAACTACCATCCCTATTAGCAGTGAAGAAGATGGGATTAGAGTGGGTATTAGGGTCACTCGGGACTACCGAATAGAGAGATGCATTTGACTAGTAGGATTAGCCGAACAAGTCCGGCATTGGATTCAGTGAGTTAGTGAGTTAGTGAATGAGTTAGTAGGTACACCTAAACCTACTCGGCAGTACGCAAGTCATAACATTTTGATTCTCTTCGTGCTGGGACGAAAGCTTGATAAATGATCCGTCCATGTTATTTCCCTTGGACTTGGCGAACATCGACAGTTCGAACTTTCTATATCTTTTTTCTATTTATTTCAATTTAATCTAATAACATTCATAAAATCCTTTGCATCGAATAAAAAATCCAAGAACAGTGACTCTTTATTTTTGTCTCTTACAATATCGATAGCACGTCGTGCGTGACCAAGAAATTCCTCGTATGCTTCATTCTCTTGGTCAATAACAGCGCATTGAATTAGTGACGGTTATCAATGAGAGGCTTTAGGGACTCCGCGATGCATTTGTGCATCGTCGGCTGGTGCACTATGGACGTACAACGTGCATTCATTGATCGTATATTTATCATAATGGGGTACCGATACTTTGCCCGGCTCTGCTTGCACGCTTTTATTTTACATTTTATGTTTTTATCTTTTTCCTGAAGACTCCGCGACGGATCACTAATGCGGGTCTACGTATGCACGTTAAAATTACTCTGTTCCAGCTTGAATTCCGATGCATTACGTAATTTCTTTTTAAACTTTCAATTTCACACATGGTCCATGTACACTGTGCACGATGTTTCCCTGTATATTTTGTACTAATTCGATGACAGTCATGCTCGAAATTAACGAAGGGAGAAAAAAATATTCGATTTTAATGAGATGCATTTTCAACACGTTAAATGTGTATTTTTTCAGTGTTATTTTATTTGGAAAAAAATAGTAATAAATTGCGCTTTCAATTAAATCGAATGAATTAACGCGACTGTGTTAGTGGTTTGATCGATTTCATTTTATTTCGATTATAGCCATGTTTCTCCAGTAGCTATCGCATTATCGCGTTTATGCAGTTTAATACAGTTTTGCATTCCGCTGCACTTGTACCAGCAATCAGATTCATTTCTAAGTTTTATTCAATTAATTGTACAAGGTAACATCGACGAATTCCTCCAAAAAAAAAAATTTCACGACCGTAAGTCAATAGTTCCTGATGCATAGTCATTGCACTGGACATTGAAATGACATTCGCGTAATAACGTATCTGCCGTGGCACCATTTTGACAGGAGCTTAAACCCTCTTGAAGGACCATCTCTAATTAATGGATTATTCACGCTAATTGTTCTGCCTGTGAAACTGGGTTAAACGATCGTTTGAGTTTTAAGGGAATGCGGAGGAGTAGACTATAGCTGTGCCCCTGCAAAGTCACAAGAGAGCAATGACAAAAGCCTATAAATTACATCCCTTCCGCGAAATGCATCATTCCTAATGGGCATAATAATAATAACTGCGACAGGGACAACGGTGATAAGGAGACTAGCATCTCGCCTCGTAAGTCTGATTAATACGAATGTGCAACAACTAGAACAGTGTGCAACGCCGTTCAATCGGTGCAACGAGCTTAAGGATTAAATGGCAGATGCAGTTGTAAGTCTTTGAGCTTCGCATTGCCGCCGTTATATTTTCGTGATGCACGTATATAGGCGTGCGCGCATGCGCGCGCGCGTGCCTAACCAGGCCCATTAGGAGTAATTTAGTTCGCCGAGTGTCGAGCGGCTAAGAAATTCTCACGGAAGACAATAGTCATTAAATCGTTTAACGTAATTGGCAGTCAGTAGAATTTCAAACACCCTTTATACGATGCTCCTACTATTATTAATATAATAAGCGCAGCGTATCTACGAATAAGTGCACATTGAAATGTACAGATGGCGTCACTTTTTCAAATTCCCATTATCACATTATTTTTCATTGTTAATGCATCGTTCGCATTTTTTTTTATTTTTTACTGTTCATCTTTCGCGTGCAAGGCTGTCCTATTTATTAGTCTGGTCTGCGCATGCGCAGTGTTCCTGTATCAAGATTTATATTAGGAATTGCCGTACGAGGAGGCGTATATTACTCAACTGTAATTTCGGTCGTTCATTAAGAAGCAGCAAGTAATGAACATGCTCAGGACGTTAATTAATCTTCAGTCAACATTGAACATACGCGTATCAACCTGGCCCCGTGTGCAAGACTGGGTTAAATAAATGGTAACAATTATCTAAACAAAGCCCGGTGCATTAAGTTGCTCGTGAAAAAAAAAATCTCAAAACTGCAACTGTTATGGATGAAAAAAAAAGATAATTTATACAATACCATAAACGTCATCTTTTGAGTAATCAATCAAACGCACTTCATACCGCTAGGTGTAATTACGTCTCATTACTCACGTATACAATTCCATGGAATTGTCTCGGATGAATTTGCTTATACACGGACGAATGAAACTAGGATTATTTTTCCAGTGTGTTTCTTTGACCCTTTTTTTATTCTTTTAATCGTGACGCGCATCTTTCCTTACAAAGTGTTACGAGAGATAGGATGGCACTATCTGTTCGAATCTACATACGCGCGCTTAGATAATCGTAAGCAATGTAATTGCACAATAAAAAAACCTGCCGGTGCGGCGCACGAAACCCATGATGCATTCGAATGCTATAAATGGTTGAGAATTTTTTCTAACGGGAAATCATTGTTGATAAATTCTTCTTTTTTTTTTTGAAGGTGCCTGTACCTGTTTTGTAATGATTTC
Source organism: Trachelus stipa (assembly GCA_036026315.1). Taxonomy (NCBI): domain Eukaryota; kingdom Metazoa; phylum Arthropoda; class Insecta; order Hymenoptera; family Cephidae; genus Trachelus; species Trachelus stipa. The sequence goes on from JAYRCB010000201.1 coordinate 199,137, forward strand.
ATAATAAAACAAACACGTGATAGAGACACCGTCTAAATATCATAGATGACCTGAGTGACCCAGTCAGACATCATAGATACTTATCTATGATAAAAAATGGGCAAATAGATAATTTTATTCTTTTATCAATGGCGCTACAGTCCCGCTCAAAATTGTCTATTTCATCGTGAAAATTCAATATTCGTTTGCCAGCGTCTCTGGAGATGTCCCCTTATCGCGTACAGGACGCAACGAAAAAAATGGACACGTATGACACATGTGTAAGTGCGTATGTGTAATCGCGAGAGTAACGGGTCCGCGTGATAACGCGTGCTCTAAAATCGCTGAACTTTGTCATTTATCATTCGCGCTTTTATATATTCACTCGCACACGTACGGATGAATAAAATTTATTAGGTCGCTATATACATGTATATGCAATATAAATACCCCAATCAGCCTGTATTCCACATTCTGCCCGAAGAGAACATAATCGCGTAAGACGTAACTATAGTAACCGATCTATAGCATGCATGTAATACCATATGATACACGGTGTATGTCACGTATACGCATGTCCTATATTAGGACGGAATTGCAGTTGCAAGATTTATGCGAATTGCTAATACGCATTTGATTGGGCAGCCTCTTTTTCTCAGGCATCCTAATTCCGTGGAATCTAGTACTTCCTTCGCGTTAACGCTTTGCCTGTCATTACGTTTACTACTACTTGTTACGTTACTTGGTCCGCGCATGCGTCCCGTTACCGATGCGCCAGTGATACAACCGAATTTTCACTGGTTAGAGAAATCTACTAAATCGCACCAGGCACTTTATTACCGTGCTGTACGATTGTTACGACTCGTAAACTTGACATTTTTTAAATAAATTATTATAAGCAATTATTCTTCTTGTACCCAGATTTAAAATGTGAGGGTAGGTCGGCAGGAATTGAATTTGCGAAAATAAGAGCTTATTTTTATCCTACAGGTTATTCGTGTATTTAAATAATTAAAAAATTAAAAGATTAGAAATTACGAAAAACAAAACAATTTTATCGATATTCCTCTCGATCGAAGGAAACGAAATCTCAATGCCAGGCTATCGGTAACAACCTCCTCACCCCGGGTCAAGATGACCCACGTTTCTACGAATTCTATTTCGATCATTGCGGTAATCGTCACATCGATATTGAATAACGGTAAGTGTACGGGAGCACATGATTTGTTATCTTTTTAATGATTGTGATTTTTGCGGTGAAAAACAAGTGCATATACGTTTAGCGTACGTATGAGATCACACATCATATATGGCATAAGTTTCTAAGCTATAAGAATATCATATGTGAATTCATACATGTTATACACGTGTGACGTTTCTGTAACCCAAAATAAATTCACTTTCCAAAATAGACGAAGTTCCATTGGTGAACCGGGTATTTACACGAAATTAAATCTGAACTTTGACCTGCTCCTTGAAACCCTTCATTTTTGTCAATGATAAAATAATCATCTCCCATACGTGTAGACATGCGTGTACACTCAGACACATTAAATGACTCGACGCGTTTCTCGATAATTTTATGAAATCCGTAAGCCATGAATATTTTTGATGAATGGACAAGTTCACGTTTCGAACGGTCAATGTTGGACTTTGCGTGATAAGGAAAAAATTTGACAGCATTTACAACAGATATTCCTAGTAATAAAAAATTCTGAAGGCTAAGTTAATAATGAAAATTTTTTTCTCTAAACTAATCAATTTTATTTTCTTCGCGTTAACTACTATTTTGCTACTTCAATGGTTACGCACTGTTGGATGCTGGGATATCTAGTATCCTCTTAAAAGGATCCCATCCCTTGTACCAATCTGCATCTCATGTGTGTACATGTGCATTTTTTGTCTCTCTCTTTTTATACTTCCTTTTTATTTTTATTTTTTTTCTTTGCGCCACGTCTCGTCAACGGCGCCTTTCGTGTCAGACACTTTCCCATGCAGACTCTTATTGACCTATCGGTCAATCGCAATGGGAGAAGCAGCTACCAGTCTCGCTGGGATTGACCCACCCTGAATATTATTTTGTAAATTCCTTCCTTTATAATACTATGCGTCACTGAGTCAACTATGGATATATTAGGAGTGCGAAAAGTTAATATATTATATTCAAGCTAACTCCCCAAAACTTCCGGTTACCATCTCATTGGATTCTCTATGAGGTTTATTGCTCGAGAAATGCTCACCCGTGATGCGGTAATGCCTGGACTACATTATCGAGATCCTGGACTGCTCTCTGAGAATATCTGGCTCCAGTTTCAGGTTCCTGGTGCGTAGGATTCGCCAGGAAGAGAAATGCGGCAGCCAGCAAGGATAAACCAGCTTTGTGCACCAGCATTATTATCCTTTACACAAATCCCACGACGTTTTCACACGACTTCCGCTTTGGCCGATGGCCTTCCGCCCAGCCTCCCCTTATCCGAGCTTGCGATTTTCTTGCATCTGTGTGCTTTTTATTTTTTTTATTTCTTTCTCTCTCTCTCTTTATCCTCTTCCCTCTCGCGTGCCCTCCTCGGCACTTTGTAATCTGTTGAGATCAATTTGATCTATATGATCGATACGATCTTTAATCGATCCTACTGGTACAACGCGACTACGAGTTATGGATGGATTTTTCAATTTTTTAAAAATCTATTGATCTCTCTTGCTCTTATTTTCTTATTGCTAATCCTTCGTTTTTGGCATGAAAATAATTTTTGTACTGTTCAAAAAAATTGCTTATGCTCTTTGATCAATGCTAAGAACATGGTTGCTCGTATTGTCTCTGCGGAAGCTCCAAATTAGTGTGACACGATACACTATCAGCTGTTATAAATGTCGAGTTTATCTGTAGAAGATGATACTAAGAGAAAAATAGCTACACAATGCTTGATAATTTCTTGGCCAGGTTCAATACGTTTTTATCTAACAGGAATAATGATATTTGTATTTCGAATATTTTTGCAAAATTTCGTTTTCTTTTGATTTTTGTCTGCAGACGCGTGAAAGGCTGAGAATGAGTATAGCGCGCTCAGAGCGATACAGGTTCTGCAATTTTGAACGAGTCTCGGGTCGTAAAAACAAAACTAGTCGTTCAATGATTCGAGTGTGCAATTGCGTCTGCTCTCCTTCCAGAAGGAGAAAGTATGCAGGTAACGTGCATTTCTTTAGAATGATAAAACGCACCTATGCTAAATATTATTTGCATAACGCCAGATCAGTAAATTATAGTGTAAACATGATTTGTCATCATGTTGCCAGCACTGTAATCGCCTTTCCCTCGTTACACGAAAATTCCGTACCGGTAAGAGAGATCAAAAAAGAATAAAAGGAGAAACTCATTAACTCAATTACAGATACGAAGAAATAGTTTCTCCAAAAAAAAATATAAAAAATTTAATCGTATAAAAATTCCAAAAATATTAAAATTCTCAATAATTAATTTTCATTAAAAAACTGAACTATCCATCCAAATCTGTAAACCATTGCCCAGACCGTGACGGATCACAAAAGCAAATCACTTACTTTGTCAACGACAAATCAAAGCCAGCGATAAGGCCCGAAGAGATACAGGTGCGAGGCTCGACCAGTAACCATAGGGCGCGCGAAAATCAGTTCAAATTTGAATCACGTCAACGCAACAATCCATAAAAATCACACGAAAAAAAATTTGAATAACCCAAAACCAAAAATATCTTGTTAAAAAATATTTTTAAAAAATTCGTCTTCCCAGCTATCACCGTTTCTGGGACATGTTCCCGACGTTTCCGTCCGATCTCGTGCCTGCGTTCGTACGTTCTCGAGTAAAGGGATCCCTGGTTAAGAAGGTGCGTCGACGGGACTCGACACGGGACTGAAGACTCGTAAGAACAGCTTGCACTCCAGAGTGCCCCAACTCATCCCGAACCAGTACCAGCCTCTCTCATCTACACTCTCTCGTTCATATACATCAGCATATGTTCCACACACATATCTATATCAGTACGTAGTTCCCTTACTCTTTCGTACGTTTTACTAGTTCTGCCTCCTTCATATGTAATAGGCCTCTCTCGGCTCTCCGCTTGTCTTTTTCATGCCTCGACTCATCTCCCTCCGAGATACGATATAGTCTCCGTCACTGATACCAATACCGAGTCTCGTGCACGTGAGTGTCCTCGACTAATGAACTTGGTGCGTGTGCGTATTGACTCATGAGAACGCGTGAACACTTAAGGCGTCAACTTCCAACACTTCCTTTGGTAAAGCACTTTTTGGTAATAGCAGAACTTGTCAATTTTTACAAAATTTTTTCTCACGCCACTTTCAATGTTCTCATTGAATTATACTGAAAGCTAATATCGAAACCGGAATAAGATGCTGACCGTTTCCAACCGAGTGATTATAAAGGAAGAACAGGTGACTTTAATGCCTGTGGCTCTGGTGACGAGATTGCTAAGATAAGACAAATTCTCTCAAGGGTCAAGGGTAAATGGCTACTGGCTATTGGCGAACTCTCGTGTGTGCTTATACAAGCCTGAGAAGAACGTCGTGTCGAGCGCGCTGTAAGACCCATAGATAATCGCTAATGAGTCGCCGCGGAAACGCGTTTAGCCGAAAAGTGCGATGACACGCGGATTGGAAGCTGCGAGCTCCTCCTATTTACTCGATAGATAAGGAACTGGGCAATGGTTGGTATAATTGCTACGAAGTACAGCATGTGAGAATATATATATTACACCGTATTGACAGGGACACGAATCATGGGATATCGATGGCACAGGACATGTACAGTTTTATCATAACAAATTCAGACGCGATGCGTAGAGAACGAGTACGCGATAGTCCTTGTGCGCATGCGCGTACCTTGCAATTACTAATAATAATCCAGAGTCTCATCCTCGACGAAAACATCCTTCAAAAACATGTGTTGATATACTTTTGTTCTTTTACCAGCTTTTTTATCTTCGTTCAACTCTAATCCCTCGGTGGTTTCATTCAAGCATCCGCAGCTGCTATATCTACCATCGGGAGCGACCATCATAATCCGAAGTGGATATCCAAAATAAAAGATGGCCGCCGGCGTCGCCGCCGCCGCGAGACAGGAGGCACGGGTAGAGGTGGAAACCGAGACTGACAGATGTATATGTAAAATAAAGAAATATCAAATAGCTCGCGCCTAGTGGATATATTAACACTCCGAGCCACGTGGAGGCATCGACTAAGGATCCAGGATGCGCGATGTTAAATGACAACACGAAGATATTGTTAATGGGGACGCATAAAACGTATCCTAAACACAGTACTGGTATGCCACGGTCTATACCAACCATGAGATCTCTGATAATGTCCCTCAAGGCGATGTTCAATCTTGCGTGAGTAAAATCGTTTAGACTAACTCAGCTGATAATTAAGCTTGGTATTGGTCAAGTTAGGCCCACGTAATTTTCTTTTGTAGCAATGAACTTAGACGCCACCGTTTCACTCGACGACTTTGCGAACCGCACTGAATTTCGAAATTTTCAAAAATCACGGTACGTCGGGACTGCTCGATTTCCTGAAGTAAAATATAGAACGTGACTCCACACTATGGTCTCAGGTGTTGTTTCAATTTTTCCCTCGCTCATTAAAGAAGGGTTTACGATACACTACGTTTTATTAGTAGCATAAACCATTGTCCTTACGCATGCGCAGTTTAATGGCATTCATTGTAAGCGCGCCAATCGTTAACATTTTATTGACTCTCCTTACGGCAAGAATCGCTAAATAATATCGTTCCTTTGAATTTCGTGAAAGCGTCGACCGAGTCCCGTGGCAAAGTTCAGGCGTGCTATAAAAATTGAGAAAAAGAAATTAACGAAAAAGATATACCGTGTGTCAAAAAATTTAATGCCAATGCGCTCATAACTACAATATATGTATGCACTATTTGCACTCGGGCGAGTTAAGAGACCGAGGCGACACCGGAAGTGAGTTAAATGTACCGTGAAAAAAGGGCATGAGTCCTTACAGTCTGAAAGAATGAACCAAGACGTAGGTAGAATAATTTTGAAAAATTAAGACTAATTTATTTTTCTTTATCAACACTGTATATGGGCACGATCGTTCATTCGGTACACTCTATGATTCACATCCTCTCTCGATAGAATAGTTTGTACCGATTGACACTGCTGGTCCAGATGGTCGACATCGTAACGGGAAGTTGGGAAGATGAGATTCTGTAAAGGTCGCTAGGTCCCACGTGATCCATGGTTCTCTTTGTCACCTTTGTGTCACATTTCTAGGATGAGAATTATGAAAAATGATAAAATAATTTTAAACGTATGTGATGCTGGGATACGAAATGGTCCAGAGTTTTATTCGTTCGCAATTAATTATTGATAATAATATTTAGCGTGACGGTTTTGCTTTGATTCTCTGCAATTTATCTGAAGTTGGGAACCAGTGCTCTGATCTCTAGACTTGCGTTTTGTGGAGTCTGGCCACACGAGTAACGGGTATTCACTGTCACATTAGAATTGCCACGAGATAGTTGCATGTTAATAAAATTGCCTAGAGTGTCAAAAAAAAGGAGAAACTGATCTCAATACCATAATAAAATAGTACGTCGTCTTAAGAACCCATGACCAATCAACAGGACATCAACAGAACTGTATTTAGAACGAAATAATTATCTTTTCACGAGATCCTAACCTTTTATACATTTTTTCCAAATTTTCTGTCCAATTGTCACTTATGAAAAATGTTAAATCCCAAAAATTATCTGTAACGCAATTTCCTGCGTCCATCCCTACGCGTAAAGCGTGTAGTCCGATCTTGGATCTTTCAGTCTGAAGAATTTCGAAGGGAAGCGCCAGCCGCGTCGCGTTACACGGCTCAGCGCGCGCAAGGAATTCATGCAAAGAAACCATAACTTACAAGAAAATTCACATTGTCCTTGGAATAGATATTAAATGCAGTGGGGCTGTATAATTAAGTAGAAAAAAAAATTAATCGCAGCGACATCAGAAAAATACGTGTGGTCCATAGGCCTAAGATCCAACTGGTAACAGCAACTATAAGGCGCATCTTCATATTACGAAATATACGTGTGTCAAGGTACAAGGAGACACATTGATAAATGCGTAAGGCATGTAGGTGCTGGTTGAAAATAATGAAATAATTTCACGGTGATTACCAGCATCCCGGTCCATCTTGGCAATCCTCATGTAGGCGATATCCTAGCAAGCAAGTGAAACGCCGTCTTAAGGCGCCATGAATATAATCCTCTCCTCGTGAAACGACATACGAGTTATTCTCGCAAACACGATAGACAGTGATTACCGGTAGCGAAGCAGGACGTCGTGGGGCCTTGCGCGACGCCGCGACGCTGCTCTGCTCCCTACACCTGTAATCATCGTATGGACGACGAGCGTCGTCGAACTGGTCTACATGCCACTTTATCAGGAGGACTCGTATGCGCGTCATTTTTGCATTTTTTTTAGCCAGTAGCTTCTTTCATGTTGGCGCCTTGTTTTCCACTAATAATCTCGTATGCTTACAGTGCGCTTGTCTCTGGGCACCGGGACGCTGCACGACGCGTCGCGTCGGCTGGTTCCGTGTGAAAGATCAACAGTACCTACCTTCCTGATAAGCTAGGCCGTTCTGTATCTTTTTTGTTTCTCAAGTTTTTATTACTCAAACTTTGCTAAATGTTTATGTTGCTAATAAGGCCAAGGATATTATTGTTTTATGCGGTTTAATAAGATAAGAATAAGTTATCTTAGTCTTGTTATAATTATCAGTGATCGAAATCATTTTTAGTTTTATTCTCTATTGTAAATTATTTCGCTTTTTTTATTGCGATTCCATCTTGTGTGTACAGTGCTTGATAAGCTTGTAGACGTTGCATCTCTTGTAGATAAACGAAATGCAGTCCTGAGAAAATTATGAAAATCACCATAGATTATATGCAGATTAGACGCGACGGTTTTATCAGTTGATAACGAGATTTTATTTTCAACTGCTGCGCATGCGTCTTCGTTATAATGGAAGATTGCCTGTTTTATTGGCCACTTTTGTCACGTATGTAGGATTCCTCATGATTTCTCCACTTTAAAGGTATCGTGGTCGTTTGACCTTCGACCTGCTTTATATAATTACTTAATTGATTAGTGAATTTCGAAATTCTTGTCGCTGCGTTTGGTACTCGTGCAATTAGATATTTCTAGGTTAGGTCACGTCCCATAGACACTTCCGGTCTTGGGTTGGGCTTAGCGAAGGAGGTCAATTGGCATCTTAATTGAGTATCATTATACAATTTCGAATTGTATTGTTATGATTTTCTTGAAAAAAGAAGCTAAATGATTAAAAGCACAAATTGGCCTCTCGTGCTTCTCTCCCTTACACCACTGTGAACTGTGAGTCATTTCGTACTTTGTTTTTTTGTAATTTTTCTATTCTGGAATTTTGTTAATCGATTTTTCAATGAATGCTTCAGTGATTGCGTTTCGAAATTCTTTGTTTGCTAGGAGCACATTGACGAGTGACTTAAACGATCATTAATTCAGCCTGAAACAGCGTGTGTCAATGATGACGTAATGCGGGTTACGCCTAATTGTACTGTCAACATAAACGTGTTCGGCAAGTTGACGTTTCGAGGATATTGTAAATACACCAGCATGATTCCTCAAGAATTTTTCTCTAAACACCAAATGTTTGCCAAACCGTCGTGCAATCTTTTTTTTATGAAATTAAGAATGCTACCTAAAAAATCCACCTCATAAAATTTACTGACACATAATGTATACAGACAGGATAACTCAAGTAGTTTTTGTGCAAAATTCCAAAAAAATTCATCAATTATATCCTTTATTGTTAATAATAAGCACAAAAAGTTACATTCAACAACCATATAGCAATTTCCGTTAAATTATCATTTTTTCTTCTTTTTACTTGCTTTGACTGTACTTATCTGCATTTTATTTGCATCCGCAAAATATGCCGCTCTCTTGGCGTAAGCTTCGTTCATCAAATTTCTTCTTTGTTCGAATCGGACGTGATAATAATTCAAAAGCGAAGAATTCCGGTCTTCCTGTCCCTTCAACAATTTCTCCATTTCCTCCCAAAAGACTGCCTGAGATTGTTTAAAGTCGAATGAGTCTATCAGTCTCAAATTACGCAGCATCTCTTCGTCGCATTCGTTTTTTAACCAACGATTCTCCTCCTCGTCTTCCTTATCAATATAAATACTGAGATCCAATTTTGGCAGAAACTTGTGAATATCCTGCGGTGGCGTTAGCGTTCTGTTTTCAACTGCCTTTAACAATGGAAACCAGGATCCATCTGTCTGACTCGATGAACGACTTTTTGGCACAGCGTGACCACTCGGTGAGGTCGATACTGCAGGCTGTGACATTATCGACGCGGATATTATTAGGCAATTGTCGTTTAAAAAGTTTTCTCTCAACATTGTGCCACGCTGAAGTCTTCCAGCCGTGCTCGTTTCCCAAGATGCTTTTACCTTTGCCAATTCCTCGTCTTTTCTTTTATCTTCTTCCACCTGAAATTTCCAAAAGAGATTACAAGCAATGGATCATGCAATGACGTCGTGCAACTGATTTATTATTAAAATTAAATATATATTACGTTTACGCCACTGCCAACGTCGCTGACTGTCTGTAGGATCCAATATGGTTTTTCTGGAATGTATAAAACTTCTGAGCCTTTTTTGGAAATTTGCTTCAGTCTTGACAAATCCGATTTGGACAGTTTAACTCCGCCTAATGACGACACTCTGAGGCTTTTCCAGGCATATACTGTTTCACGTCTCTTCGTGTGCTTCGCCACTGACCATTCAGTCTCTGTCAAGGGCCATGAATCATTTAGTACATAGGCTTCCAAATAATATTTTTCTACTTCCGGTTGTGTAATATTCGTGACACTTCCTTCCTTGGATAATTCCTCGAAATCTTGGTATAAAAACACGTGTGGTAATATTACAACGGAAGTGCCTCTACTCTCTGAGATAACGTAACCTTTTTGGTTTATCACACGAAATTTTATTTCTACCATTTCATAAGAAGTGACCAGTCGAAAGGAGACGACACTTTTCATTTTGATTTCAATTATCCATTTCGCTATTAATTTTCCTGTATTGGGAACGTAATTGTTGGACAATTCAGCCAGCCACAAATTTGGAATTTGTATTTTTTCAGAAATCGGCTCGGGATCGTCGTTCATCGTATAAAATATGGATTCGCCTTTCATAGTTATAATTTTCAGTGTCCAATTGAGTTCTTTGAATTTTGCATTTCCACTCCAACCGTATCCAAAAATTGTATAACCATATTTCGTATGCCTATAATGCATCGGCACTACGTTGTTTATAATTTTTTCTAATTCACGTCCAGTATCGTTATTAAATACACGCAGGGTGTAACTCGGGAGGTTGGCGAAGAGATTCAAATTTGGAAAGACCAATTCAAATTTGGCGGGGTTTACTACGACGCGTACTATGGGGACCCATTGGTCCTGCGTGACATTCATCAAGATTCCTTTGCACTCCTGGATCGACAGGACATGTTGAAAATCTTCTGAGCAGGGATACCAATTTTTAAATCTCTTATCTCGTTTAATCGTATCTCTGATGAGTTGATGCCATATCGACTCTTTTTTTGCATAATCCAACGACTCGACGATCCTCCCGAGATCATCCAGGATATGGAAATGCTCCTTATGCGTCGGATCGTGTTTCTTCTTGTAGGATCTGACAAGGATCATACGGAAGAAGGATTGAATTATGGTGGCAGCCCTGTCGTAATCCACCGGGATGAATTCCTGCTCTTCGATTTCCTGTTCTTTCAAATCATGCGCAATTTTCTCTCTGGAGAATCCATCTTGCGTCGAACTGGAGAAACTGACGAATGATAATTTTGATTCTTCGGAATAAGTTTTCATTCCTACGTAAGGATCGAGGAAAAATATTCTCAGGGCTCTTTGGGCGCCGATAAGATCCTGCGTTAGATTTTTCTCTACTGCTTTCTGAAGTTCTTCGAGGAAAAAATGATGTATCGATTTTTTCAGTGAAACGTTCAATTCTGAGTTTATTCTATCGTCGTCTTGCGGCATGTAAATTTTATATAAATTCTTTAATTTTTCTTGATAATCAACATGCCCGAATACTTGAAACGCGCTGATGGTTCCGATAAATGTTTTTCTTGCCAGATCATCGAGTCTTTCGGATTCCTTCGTCATTAGGTCAAACATTTTCAGCCGATTTCCAATATGAAATATGGTGTCTGACGATATAGTCAAAAAGTATGAAAATTCGGCGCGAATAAAAATTCGAAAAATATGTCGTCCAGGATCAACTTCTAAAACGGTAGAACCAGTACCGGAAGTCTTGATAACAGCCAAAGGATCGTTTCCGGCGGTTCTCTTAAAGAAACTAGCCTTTTCCACGATTAAATACGAAAAATTCACTATGCCGGGATCCGACGACGGCGGGTAAGCCTGCATGGCGGTAAAAGTCAAAAGTAAAAATTTGACCTCCAGAGAATCCATAAATAAATACAAAGGTTCGTTTCGAGATCTTGACAAATCGTGCCGCCATTTGAGCGACTCCAAAAATATTTTCACATCGGATTTAACTTCCTTCCTGGTCTCCCTGGAAGCTTTCTTGGTGTCCCTACTTCCGGTTCTCATTTTCTCATCGTCCTGCACATCCGACAGTATATTAGAAATGCGCGCGAAATACGAAAAGTGCCAAGACTTATAAAACAGCTGAATTTCCATAATGTACGGAGTCATCTTATTAAAGTCACCCCATAAACCGATATCAGGCACAGATCCCTTATCCTTGAAAGTTTCAGGCGGCGACAGATTAGCCGCCACCTTGGTGCGATTCTTCACGAAGCTCCTCACTTCCGGTTCCTCCATCCTCTCGCCTTTCGCACTTCTATCGGACTCGTAGGTGTAAATTAAACTTTCCTTGCATTCCCTCAGGGGACTGACCACCTTTAAACAGCGTATCGGGACGAAGTACTCTGCCGCGTCGATTAAGCCGTGACGAATGGACCAGTTTAGCCAACGGTATAATTTCCACTTGGCCAACGGAGGTTTTACCTTCAAGGAATTTACTCTCGTCAATTTCCTGCGACCTGTGACTAACACTTTCTCTTTTTTTTCTTTTTTCTACAACTTTTTCTTTCCCTCCCCCAATCAATTTTAACTTTGACCCCCTCACCCACCCATTCTCTGACTGCCCTACTTCTCCACCTTTGCCACCTACCCCCCCCTGCTTTTCTACAGTACAATATCGATTGCTTGACGCGTCGAGAGTGTAAGAGAAACAAAATAGCTGAAATAGCTATTATTATCTTTTTAATGGGTGTATTACTTCCGTCGGATCCAGTGGGATGTCCCGGGACAATTCAATATACACTGGGTGGCTCCAACAGGGTGCTATTCCTGGGACATTTAAAGCCGCAACGTCTCGCATGTCAGTCAGTGTCGCGAAAAGAACGACGGGTGACGGATTTTCGAGTGCGTTTATACTTTTTACTCTTTTCTTGGCTCTTTTCGATACCGTTGCTTTCGTTGTGGTTGATACATCGGTGCTTCTATCGGGTTCCTGAACGGGCCACTCGAAATGCTGGGCGTACTTGGTTAAAAACTCCCATTTGTCCATTGGAGACAAATGGGATGTATCCAGAGATAGACCGATCCATCCTGTAAATAGAAAGCTTTTGTTTTGCGCTATAGAAAGCGCTGAAGGAAAAATTGAAAATTTATACATTTTTGAATTTACCGGTAAAACATGCCACTGGCTGAAAGTCTAGAACTTCGTTATTCGGCGTCCAGGACATTGAAGCTATTTTTAATAAAGCTTTGGACAATATCATTGGCCATAATTCAAAATTATTTCCCGTACGTGGTAAAAGTACGTTTCCAGCGTTATCAACGGGGATCATGTCGTCTATCAAGAAACGTCGCCAGAATCCCATGTAAAATAATCTTACAACGTATTTGCCTGTTTCAATATTTTTCATCGATATATTAGTCCACGATGAAGATCCTTATGGGCCAAAGTGCATTTTTAATCACCGTGGGGATTAAACATCGGACGATGTTGAGCGGATTTTCCGGCTTTGTTTAAAGAATAAACATACAGCCAACCCTGCCAAGTTAAAGTACTGCCGAGCCATAAAAAATTATTTGATTCTTCAGCAACTTGTAAACCATCGCGGCCACAATGCTGAAGATTGATCATCGTCGATACGAACCATCTAACAAACTGTGTGACAAAAGAAGCAATAAATATTAATAAATAGACGCGTAATACATATTATTATAAAACTATAAGTAGCAAGTCACGATAAACTTGTGGATACTTCGCTATGAAGAATATGCTTGTTGTTCTCAATAAAATCTGGAAAATCCACTGTGGGTACGTAGACGACTGGCGCATCCTGAGTACGAATTCATATTTCGGTTGGTATCGTCTAATATATTCTTTTAGTCTTTCCTAAGAAGAAAAACTAACTGTTAATCCTGTCAATTTTGATGCTCTTTCCCAGGCATGCGGTTTCAAGGATGCTGGCATTATCACCGGTTGCGTGTCTTGAAACTTTCCGTCTGGACCATCTATACAGATTTAAATATTAACGGGTTACAAACTGCGTGAGTATATCTTTGAATTGAGGTACTTTTTGGACTCTCCCACTTCTCTGTGTTTAACTCAGAATCCAGCCATTGTGGCCACAGAACGGATTGCATCGGATCAGGATGATGTATCGTAGATTGAGCCTCTAACGCTTTTTTCGATTTCAATGACATTTTTCTAATAAATAATTGGAATTGTATTACAGTTGAAATCTTTTAATTGTAAACTTCGATACTATCTGTCAAGAATGGATAATGAACTTGGCCACATATTGCAATTAAAAATTGAAACGTTCAAGCAATCTATATTACCACCAACAGGTAACATGCTGCCAAGAACAAGATGTTTCCAAAGTCGCTACAGAGATGGCACTGAAGACTGGGCGTTCAATCTATATCAACATGAATTCATAAAACACACTGAGGATATCTGAGCGTCTCGCATTACAATACGAGCTTTAAGTTCTATCAAAGCAAGAAGAGTGGTCAATCATCTTTTCACCTTTGAGAGAAATAATCCATGGCAGTGCTTCTCTTTTTATGTCGAAACTACTCGTGATAATTATCTGCCTGGATGGGAAACGTACTAATTGGAGTGTGATATATTTAGCAAAGCAGTTTACAGTTAGTTCCTTAATTGCGCGCATGAGCTCTGCCAGCCTCCGGGGAGTTTATATGTAGCACGTTCCACGTTTGAAACATTGATTACGAGCCGAGCATACGGACTGGACGGATCAGCTGTCAAAGTACTCCAGAACGTATCAAATTGTTGAAAACAGTCGGCAGTACTTCGCGATTCAAAGTGCATTGAAGCTGTGAGATTAAACTGATAAGTGACAATTTATAAGAAGAGAGGTAAGATAAACTTTGAAGCGTTTTAATCATTTTTGTATTCCACTTTTTTACTTCTTCGTAGACACTTCAGATATCACTCATAACTGATATTCTCATGGAACAAGTAGTCAGTGTTTCTTCAATTAATGTCAATGAGTAATAACTGAAAATATTAACTAGTTGATTTTATTTTCTACTCCATATCCAGCAGTCTGTAATATGTGTAACAGTCAAAATTGTTGTGTGTATTTTGTTGGTCATGTGGCTAGTATAAATATTATTCATGATGTCTAGATTTACACAGGAACTCCTTTATCATTTTATGCTATAAGATTGTTCCTTCACCTTTAATGTTATGCTAATGTTGCATTCTTTCAAGCTTAGTCAGATTTACTCTGAATCATGTAACAAGAACTTATATATAAATGACAGACTCCATAATCATAGGCTACTTTTCTGTTAGGTATAACGATGTCAGTTTACAATTTCTTTTTAATACCTCTGTTATAGTTTATATAAATTAATTATAATACTCTTTGGATTATTTACTTTCAGTCATTTATTTTCTTACTTGTTTAGAAATGTTTACTGGTAGTGGTGGCAGTTTCATAAGTAAGCCACTAAGAGGATGGTTACATCCCGATCATTTGCTGACCAAGGAAGGAGTAACATATGCTGTTAGAGTAGGCATTGACAAATTTATTTCTATATGCTGGAAAGTGTGCATGTTTTTTTTTACTATAAACCCCTTACTGTTTACAGTACATTGGGTGCCTAGAGGTCTACACTTCTATGAAAAGTTTGGATTTTGAAACAAGGTCCTCGGTAGCCAAGTAAAAAAATCATATCACTATATAACGAACATGCGAAAAAGAAAGAAGAAGCTAGATATATTTATTCCATCTCTATTTTCAACTTATTTTACAGAGAATGCATTAATAGGGTATGTGAAGCCGCAGGATTAAAAACTGCAGACAAAAAGAGGAGGGTTGGTGCTATTTTTGTGGAAAAAAAAAATGTATTTAAAAAGTGTAGTTTTGTAATTTTAAAAATTTTTCCCGATATTTAGGTGGATAGAAAAGTTTTAAGGTCAATATCGGATAAGCCGTGCATGGAACACGCGGGCACTAATATAAATCTGACCATTAGTAGCTGCAGTTTAGCGTTAACAGCTCTGGAAGGTGGGAAAGTAATAGCAAAACATGACATGCCCCGTATATCATTTGCTTCTGGTGGAGACACTGTAAGTAGCTTATTATAATACTCTGTATATTCCATTTAATAGGACACCAATGTCGCATCTCGTAATAATGTATTAATTCACTAGGAAACGCTAGACTTTGTGGCTTACGTCGCAAAGGATGTGCATGAATGGCGTGCTTGCTACGTTCTAGAGTGTGGTGGTGGCTTAGCGCAGGATGTAATCTCTACCGTTGGCCAGGCATTTGAACTAAGATTCAAGGAATTCCTTACAAAACCTCCCATTTATCAGTAAGTCTCTTCGTTAAATTAATTCCACGTGTGTTTGATGGATTACTATTAGTTGTGTTCGTTGTGCTCCATCAGCCCCTCATTAAATGGTATGCGAGATGCCGATAGGGATTATTACAATGATCTGCCTGGTAAAGTACCTCCTGATATCGGGCCGCCGCCCGTACCTCCCTTGCCAACAACCGCTTCTACGTTGCCATCCCTCAAACATCACTATTTGAATCAAAACCAGGTTCCCGGAACTAGCGTTCAGACCACGTCGCTTCCTGATCCACAACCAGTTAGCGGAGGTAGGCAGGCCGTGCATTGTCCAGGTAAAACCCTGAAGTACATTTAGTAATACGATTCGAATCTGCTTTTGACAAACGGGAGTCCGGAGGTAATTGGTTTTTCTTGGTACCATAGAGATTGGAAATTTGATTGATTTAAATTCTGATGATACCGCGCCCAATTTTAATCCGTTGGCTGAACACAATTATGTGAATGACACTGTGATTGCGGCGACACGCGAAAATCGCCGGGAGCCAATGTCATTTTTTGATGCGTTCGACATGCGTGAGTATATGTCTATAATGTTCGTAAACGAGGTCACATAAGCGAACGCGCCTGTTTCAGTTATTTTCTTATTTTCCTGCAGAGCCGTTTAACGAAACCATGCCGGAATTCAATAATTTAAGCCCAAGATCTCAAAGGTACCAGCTGAAACAGGAAGTCTGGTTCCACGGATGCGTTAGCCGTTTCGAAGCGGAGTCTATGCTTACAAGGGTAAGTGCTGGAAGAACTCACACAGATGATATCCATATTCAAAGGACAAATTTCTAAAAACAATTTTTACCTCAAGGATGGAGACTTTTTGGTAAGGGAATCCCAAGGTTCACCAGGACAGTATGTGCTGACTGGAATGAACAGTGGAACTCCAAAGCATTTGCTATTGATCGACCCAGAAGGCATTGTGAGTAATATTTTTACTTTTTCCGCAAATCCACAAAGTAATTGAATTTTATTGAATGCATTCTATTGGCATTTTTCATCTATATTGGTCTGCGGTATTGACAGGTCCGCACAAAGGACCGCGTTTTCGATAACGTAAGCCATTTAGTGAATCATCACTGTGACAACGCTTTGCCAATCATATCAGCCGACAGTGCTCTAGTACTTCGATATCCGGTTCCTCGACGTTTTGAGCCCACAAACGAGTCAAGGAAATGATACTACTGGATGCACGGTGGGCTGAGAGGCAAATGGCTGAAATAATATCGAATCGACGAAAACGCTTGTCACTACGGCGGACGGAATAATCAGGTAACATGAGATGTATAACAATATTTTGAAAGATTGTAACTTTCCATAGAAATATTCTTGTAATGTTTACGGTCCGTGATTATAATCAACACGGCCAGAAAGAGAAATTTATTCATAATACTTAAAGGCATATTTGATAATTGAACTACGGTTGCGATTATTAAATTTCAGCCAATTCCATCGATTGATTTCGACCGATGATAAAAATCAGTCGATGTCAAGCTTTGGACAATGTCACTGGCTCAAATTTAATATCCACAACTGTGGTTCAATTACGGAATATGCACTATATATTAATAGCCCATTATTCGTCTTAACGTGTTCTCTGTCTTGCTGTGTATATGTGATGACAGTAAATGGATTATCGTACGATATACATACATATATGTCTAAATGGAACGCATATAAAAGCGATATTTTTCCGTAAAACATGTGAAAATTGTCATCGTTATAATCAATGTATGATAGAATTAAAAAAATGAAGGAAATAATTGTGAAATAGGATTAGCGATGGCTGTCATTAGTATCGTAGCACATATATGTAGTAGTTTGATGATGAAAAAAGTAAAGATGCTGCGAGAGGTTACGATTGCACCCTCAATTTTTGAAAAATGAGTCAACAGCAAGAAACGGCTTTCGGGTAGCTTACGGAAGAATGAAAATAGCGCTAATGTGCCAATATCAGTATACAAAGCGAGAAATCACCTCAATGGGAAAAACCCATATGAATTTTGGTCAATATTCACAGCATATCCATCGCCACGTTTTATCGTGGAAACTCACTGTTATTTCTACAGTGACGCCTTGTATTTCTGATGGCCTCCATTTACGGGTAGAAGGAAAGCGACCGGACATGCGCAAAGACAAATCGTTCGGTCGAGGCTGTATTGATTTTTGCAATCAACTATTTTGGGAATGTTTGAAAAGATTTTTCGATTATTAAGATAGATATTACGTGACGCAATGCCGATTATTAATATATTACGATAAACAAATAACATTGTAACTGTTGTGTATACAAAAAGAAAAAAGAATGGGATTTTTCTGTGTCGGAGACGGGAAGACTGACTTTTAAGCGGTACTAAGATACAGAAAGACAGAGAGACGCGTGCGTATCATGACAAAAAAGAGAAAAAGACGAAACGATGACAAAGAAAAAGGGAGAGGAGAAAAAGCAGAGAATTAAAAATGCGACAAAAAAATTGATGTAACACGCACCTTTAGATTATTACGGCGCAGGAATATTCCGCCATGCACAGCTACTCACTGTCATTAATATCAGAAAGTAGACAGATTGACTGTAAAATTGTTGTGCTTCTTTCTGGTTTTTCTCTTTCCTTTTTGAAAAAGGGCATACACAAGTCCCCTGTTCTTCCATATACGTAACAGGGGCTCAGGGATACGCATGTGTGTAGAGAATTAATGTGACTAAGTATCAGGGAAATAACTTGAGGAATTTAAAGTAAAAACGAAAAAAAAAAATATATATATATATATTTTGAAAAACTAAATGTTACATGGAAGTATAACGTCGATTCCTTTGAAAAAGAGATGTTCGTCGGTGTTTTACTGGGAAAATAAAACTAATATTCTACAAGATATATAATATTAACGTCCAGAATAACATACAGTGAGATTCTAATACACATCATGATACAATATATGGAAAATTTAATTGGCCAATTAAATAAAAATGCTGTTTCGTGTATTACAATGAATTATATCGATATAATTATACATTGATCAATGAACGTTTATAAACGTCTACTAATCGTATTGCTGGTATTGCTGGAATTTCTGGCGCATGGCAATTCGTTGCGTAGCGCCAGTTTGTAACTTTTAAGTAAATGTTTCATTTATGTAATCGATCCACATATGTGCTTGCTCCAAACTGAATGTAACCCGAACAGAAAGAGTAACAGTCAGCGAAGGAATTCAAGGAAGAGTATTACTGTATGGCAACCTGAAATAAATAGAACCCTGCAATAATATAACAAGAACATTGATTCCACCCCAACTCTCTTATTTCCGCCTTCCTTTCTTTATGGCTTTATCCCCAACGGGATATGTGCCAGTAACTAGTCTAATTAAATCAGAATTGAGGGTTCGTAAAAGTTAGCGATCTACCTCGTGAAACGGATCTATATGGACACACGTGGGTGGATCTACAGAGTTCAGACACATAATCGGACCAGTGCTGGACGAAATTCGAATGAGTACTCACATAGGTACGTTTATGTCTAAAATTTCTAGCGGGAGAAAAGGAACCCAGTTTAATCAATTCTATAGAGTGTGCACGGCGCTTTCCAAACTTTGTATAGATAAGAGGCAGTTCATGTGGAAATTAAAAATAATAACATAGAAGCAGAGTGCTGCACTAACTGGACTTCCGCAACTCACGATAAGATTACCATGGTGTCAATCATGCGTCAGTATCAGCAAACACGAGTAAGAAGATTACAAACGAGCCAACAGAGATGTGCAGGGAGATGAACAGCGCTACGATTTTAGGTAATACTAAAATCATGGCGCTAGATCATAGCGGCGAGTCTGGAAGTACGATTTTGTGATCATCGCCTCCGTCGACAATGCGAATCCCGTCGTAGCCGAGCTAAAT
>JAYRCB010000205.1:7861-21949 GCA_036026315.1 Trachelus stipa
TACTTTTTATTAGAGGAATACACATCACTCCTGTACTTGGCGTCGTTTTTTACACGTAAGTGTTTTTTGGGGGATAGGGAATTGCAGGAGGAAATAGAAGTTATTAATAAATCTTTTAGAGATCTAGTACAACAATCACCCACACCATTTGAAAATATGCCTAGCAACAGTCAACTAGTTTCCTTGAGGGACGCCCTTGTGGTAGTTCCTGAGTTTAATGATGAAAATATTCCTCTAAGTGAATTTATAGCGGGATGTGAGGAGGCGAAACCTATGGTTCCCTCAGAAGTCGAAGCAAATTTAATAAAAATTATACGTGCTCGCATCACGGGCGAAGCTAGGAAAACTATATCAGGACACAATTTTAGTACATTCAATGAATTAATTAAATATTTAAAAGGGATTTATGCGCCTGCTAAATCGATCTATAGACTTCATGGGGAGTTAGGAACTATATATCAAAAGGAGAATGAGCGCGTCATCACATTTGCAAATATAATTAAAAATATAGGAAATCAAATAATGGAAGTGCATAAGTTGGAAAATAGTGGAACAGCAAAGCCAACCTTTAAAATAGAGATTGATGGTGCCCTATTAGGTTGTTTCATTGTGGGTTTAAGGCCTGAAATTGAATAAAGGTTAAGTAAAAGGGAAGAAATAGATAAAGCGGTATCGCAAGCTATAGGTATTGAAAGACTACTAGAGACACGAGATGAGTTGCGGGGAGGAAAACCTCAGAAACAGGAAAATACTCCTTCTACCTCCAAACAAGCATCAAAGCAGCAAGGAGTTAATTTAATACAGCCACAGAAAGTTAATTGTTAAATTTGTAAAAAGGAAAGACACTGCTGATAAATACCGTCAAATTACAAATACACCAAATCAATTATATCAGGGAAACAAACCACCGGGAAATAATAACTCAAATTTTGAAATTATTTGTCAAATTTGCAAGAAAAGAGGACATGTTGCCAATACATATCGGCAACTAAATTTATCACAAATATTGCCAACGAATATTCCAATTTGTCAATTTTGTTCCAAGCAGGGACATAGTGCTATTAACTGTAGATTACGTAATATGAATTCTTTACCACCTACAAATATCGTTGCTTGTCGATTATGTAATATCAGAGGCCATTCTGCTGAAACTTGTCGATATAGACAGGGACAACTGGAAACTCAATTTAATACTTATCGGAATTCTATTTCATGCCAACTTTGTCAAAAAATGGGTCACTCTGCCTTCACACGTAGACAATATCAAATAACTGCTACAGACTCAGGAATGAGAGCATTACCTCCAATAGAAACAACGCGAAATCAAAGTTCAGATATTTGCCGATATTGTAAGAGAATAGGGCACACAATAGATGTTTGTAGACAAAGACAATTTGCAAATGATAGATATGGTCAAAGAATAAATTCGGGAAATGAGAATGGGGCTCCTGGACAGAGTGCACCACAGGGAACACCCGGATATCAGAACCAGCGCTCAGCAATAGTCACTTCGATTCAAGAAGTGATTCAGGAGTAGCTCGTGTAACCACTATAAATCTTAATCATAAAAATAGCAGTGCTACAGTGAGACTGATATTTGAGGAAACTCCTGTACCCGTAACTTTATTTCTTGACACTGGCGCTGGACTGAATCTAATAAAAGAAAGTGCCGTTATTAACGGAATCCCAGTCAACTACGAGGAAATTCTATACTTGAGAGGAATAACTCCTAAGTTAGTGCAAACTCTTGGCAAAATTAAAATGAGTATCTTAGGTAGTGAAGCTGTGTTCCATTCAGTTCCGAATGATTTTCCTATATTACAGTCTGGTCTTTTAGGAGATGAATTCTTTAATCAAGTACCCGCTATAATTGATTATAAAAAGCAACAGTTAGTATTGCCAAATGCAATTGTTCCATTCGATTCACGAGAAACAATTACAATTCCAACAATAACGAAAAGTATGTTTTAAGTAAGAGTAGCTAATTCCATTGAGAAGGAAGGATATATTTCCAAGCTAAATCTAGGGAAAGGAATATATTTAGGAAACGTCTTGGTTACCAATGAAAAAGGTAAAGCTTATTTGCTTATTATAAATACTCGGGAAAAGGAAGTAGTTGTGCAAATTCCGACTTTAGAAATTCAGGCTTTTGAAGAAATGATAGATGATTTCAAAGAAAAGGCTTCAGAAGTAGAGACCTCAAAAATTAACAAAATATCCCATTCGCCCAAGCTGAATTCTGCCTCTGGGTTGAATCCAAAATTAAAAACAGGGTGCAACAAGCCTTCTAAGGCCAATGTTAGCACACCTCCTTTATTAACTCATTCCAAGGATGAGGAAAAAGGCATCACGGATTGCCTTCCAATAAAAGATATAAATGTTAAAAGAGTTGAGGAAGTAAGGAATTTATTAAGATTAGAACATTTGAACGAAGAAGAGAAAGTATATGTAAACAAATTAATAGAACAAATCCAAGACGTATTTGACTTACCAGAAGAATCCCTGGGATCCACTGATGTAATCCAACATAAAATATCTACGGTAGACGATTTACCCATTAATTCGCGGCAATATAGATTCCCGCCCATTCATAAAGAAGAAATAAATGAACAAGTCAATGAACTTCTTCATGGCAATATAGTAAGACCATCCAAATCCCCGTATAATACACCAGTATGGATAGTACCAAAGAAACCAGATTCGAAAGGAAATAAGAGATGGAGAATGGTACTAGATTTTCGAATGTTAAATGATAAAACCATAGGCGATGCCTACCCTTTGCCAAATATATTAGAAATCTTGGATCACTTAGGAAAGGCTCAGTATTTTTCCGTTTTTGATTTAGCGTCCGGATTTCATCAGATTAGAATGAGTCCGGAAGATGCACATAAGACGGCTTTTTCAACGCTATACGGCCATTATGAATTTGATAGAATGCCATTTGGGCTAAAGAATGCTCCAGCCACATTTCCGAGACTTATGGACATAGTATTAACCGGTATGCAAGGTGAAGAGTTATTCGTCTATTTAGATGATATAGTTATCTATGCTTTTTCCTTAGAAGAGCATAATGAAAAATTCAATAAATTAATGGAATGATTAAGAACCGCAAATTTGAAGCTACAGCCTGACAAATGTGAATTTCTAAGGAAAGAAGTTGCATATCCTGGTCATGTCATCAGTGAGAATGGGGTGAAACCGGACCCTTCAAAATTAGAAGCAGTAAGTGAATTTCCATCCCCAAAGAATGTCAAAAATGTTAGGCAGTTCTTAGGACTGGCAGGCTATTACCGACGATTCGTAGAGGGTTTTTTAAAATTAGCTAAGCCTCTGTCCAGATTGCTGAAAGGCGATACACCCTTTGTCTGGACAGATAGAGCACAGGCATCGTTCGAAATGTTAATAGAGAAATTGTGCAACCCGCCGGTACTGCAATATCCTGATTTTACTCAGCCGTTTATATTGACGACAGATGCATCAGGATACGCAATAGGTGCCATTCTTTCACAAGGACCTATTGGTAAGGATCGACCAATAGCCTATGCATCACGAACTTTGACAGAGAATGAGCAAAAATTTGATACTTATGAAAAAGAAGCATTAGCAATAGTACACTTTGTTCAACATTTCCGTCCGTACCTTTATGGTCATCAATTTACCCTCGTTACTGATCATAAACCATTAGAATGGTTTAAAGCGCAACTAATGTAAATTCAAGAATAGCTCGCTGGCGATTCAAGCTAGCAGAATATGATTATAAAGTCGTCTACAAAGCAGGGAAAATGAATGTAAACGCAGACGCTCTTTCAAGAAATCCAATATCAAAGGAATCTGATCAGATTTTCGTTATGACTCGAAGTAGATCAGCTACTAAACCAAAGCGCCTGGAAATTGAAGACATAAAGAGATTATTAGAAGAATTTGATTCAGAGGAATCACAAAATGAAAATGATTCTTCACCCTCAGTAGGAGATCATTTTCAGACATGTTCGCCATGTCACCCGGAAACTCAAGCCCAAATCTACTCTGAATCTAAATCCATTCCTTGTAATTCTAACTATGCTATTGATTCTGGATCTTCACACATAGTTCCTACTGATTATAATATGCAAACTAGGAGTAAAAAGAAACTAATAGAGCATCAGGAACAACCGTTAATGGATGAAACACCATTACAAGTAGATGATCAGTCAGGGGAAAATGAAGAATATGTAATGGATAGGGAAGAAACTTCCAGTTCTATAAATGAATTAAATGAAACAGACCTAGAATCCAATAGTGAAACCAGTGACTTATCAGAACATGAAAATGATGACAGTGAACCTGTCAATCAGAAGTCTGAACCATCATTGCCTGCTGGTGGCAAGGTGGTGGAAAGCAGGGATTTGTTTCAATATCGTAAGGATAATCTTGCTTATTTTGTAACTACAACAGGCGAACCGTGTGATCATGGATCTATAATAATCAGTAAAAGGAATTTAGTACCAAAGCTAGCTGATTTAGAATTAGGAAAGGTAAAGGTCATAAAAGAAAAGAATAGGTATCATCTGGTAATTCCCATAAGTGAAGGGAAAACAGAAGGGCCAACACAAACATTGCAGGTAGTCGAGACAGCTATAAAAAATCTTCGGGAAATAACTAGTGAAATGAAATTGACTTCATTTGCAATAGCCAAAGCTAAGGAAATACTAAATATTCCATGAGAAGAAATTCAACACCGGTTACTAAAGGAATTCTCCACGGCTGATAGCAAAGTGATAATTTGTAATGGACTCATAAAGTATCCTTCTCCGCAGCAGCGAAAGACGATACTTTAGAGATGCATTCCTCACCCATAGGAGGACATCGGGGTGTGTCAAAGACATATAATCGAATTCGACAGCAATATTACTGGGAAAATTTAAAGTCAGATGTTCAACAGTTCGTACAACAATGTTTACAATGCCAATTGAAGAAACTAGAAAGAGTAAAGACTAAACAACCTATGATCATTACTAACACTCCTGGATCCACATTCGATAAAATTGCTATGGACATTGTGGGTCCTAAGACAAAGACTAAAAACGGCCATGAATACATACTGACTATACAAGACCAGCTATCCAAGTACAGTTTGGCTATACCATTACCAAATATGACGGCAGTAACAGTAGCCGATGCCTTTGTAAAAATATTTATTTGTGTATTTGGAGCACCAAAATCAGTATTGACAGATCAGGGAGGGAATTTTCTTAGTGATCTAATGCGTAAGTTAGCTAAGCGCTTCAAAATTCGGAAATTTAGAACCACAGCTTTTCATCCTCAATCCAATGGTTCACTCGAGAGATCACACCATGCCTTAGGTGAATATTTGAAACAATACGTGACCAAAGAAATTGATTGGGATGAATGGGTAGACCTTGCTATTTACAATTATAATACTAGTGTTCACGAAGGAACAAAGCACACTCCTTATAAGTTGGTGTTTGGAAAGATAGCCAGGCTACCTTCAAGTGAGCCATTGCATGAGGGTGAGAAGACGGCGACATATGATGATTATCTGATCGATCTAGTAACACGAATCCATAAAATCCAAGAAATTGCCAGGAAAAATTTAATAGGTGCAAAAGTAAAGTCAAAAGAACATTATGACAAGAAAGTACATCCAAAATTCTTTAAAGAAGGAGATTATGTATTCCTGCCAAAAGGTCCAAAATCGGGAAAACTGGGTGACCAATATACAGGACCACATGAAGTCCTAGAAATTTTGAACAGAAACAATGCCAGAATAAGGATAAATAAGAATACTAAGGTCGTTCATACAAATAGGTTAAAGCATTCAAACATCAAGCAATAGTATATAAGAAAATCTATAAATTACAGATGAAGGAATTCATTATTTGGACTGCGATAATGTTAGGCGTGCTATGGAACATTCATGCTGTCAATTCTCTGGTTGGATACGACTGTGGGACTAAAGCTGCAAACGTCACGACCATGTCATTATTAGATGTACGACATTGCGATGTACCTCCTCAGAAAGTGAACGCGACTAAAGTATACGTACAAGTTTTACAAATTAATGATTTCCATGCAGTCAAAGTAATGAAATGCAAAATAGAAATAGATCGGGTTCTCTAAATGTGGTATGTTCTCGCACACTAGTACTGTTTCAAACGGGAAACAGCAATATATAGAAGAGGTATCACGAGACACTTGTAATAGAATATATAATACTGGAACTTATAATATGGTTAATGCCATTATCACTGGATTGAAACATAATTATACCAATATAAGGTCAACAGCTTTAGCTGGTTTCATAAGAAATAACGGCGAATGTGAAGGAACCGTTTATTCAAATCCTTATGGAAGTTGGCAGGGTGTCATTGTTCAAGCCACCATTAAGGTCACTTTACGAACATATATGGCACAATTGAAATTAGCTGAAAGTCGTGTTTACATGAGATCTGGGGTACATTGTGAATTAATGGCTGGCGAATGTATAGATCTTGAAGGAGGATATACTTTTTGGGATACGGTACCCGCAAACAACTGCCAGTTTCATAAATACGGGGTTTTGTATGAGGGATTCGCGATCAGAGCTGAATCTTATGATCAGGGGAACTCATAGATGGTTTATTCTTTGACAACCAATGATGTAACTTGTGTTTTAACTCAAAAATCAATTGAAACGATATGTGGCTACAGTCTAGTACGAACCGATCATCCGAAAATTTTAGTTTTCGAAACCACTCGAGGTAAACCATTCGTGGAGAAAACTTATCTAGACGCGGTAAATATGAATATATCTTTCTTATGTTAATTCAAAATTTGTTTATGTAGAAAAACATATCCGAGAGCAAATGAATCAATTATATTGAGAAGTTTTAATACAAAGATGTAACCTCGAGCGACAGTCATTAAGAAATGCTTTAGCTATAGCATATAGCACAAGCACCTGATGAATTTGCATACCATCTAATGAAGGGACCTGGTTATATGGCAGTAGTAGCCGGAGAAGTAGTACATATTATCAAATGCATACCTGTGGAAGTCACACTAAGATGGACGTCTGAATGCTATACTCAACTGCCTGTAGTAAAGGACAACCAGACTTATTTTCTAACGCCGAGGACACACTTGATGACCAAAAGAGGAACTCAGGTCACATGCAGCGCCATCCTACCGACCATGTAATTACTATGAGAATCCTGGTACAAATTAACACCAAAACCCATTGAAGCCTTATCACCTACCACAATGAAACCACTACCAAAACTCACATGGAAATATACCAGTCCCAGTTTACTAACGACAAATGGGATATACTCACTAGAAGAACTGGATAATCTCAGAGATCACATAATGTTCTCAGCTGAGAGATCTGCTGTATTGAATTCCGTTGCCAGGACAGTCATGGGACGACCTATAACCAACCGCGATGCCTTCTTATCTAACCTCTTGGATGAAAATGCTATTGATAAAATTGCCGAGAGTGCGTAGAACAGAATTCTAGGAGGATTCATGAAATTCAGCACCATTAGTGCAGGATTCATTGGAATTGTCATCGTTATATGTGGAATTAAAATGGTAGTAGATACACTGATACATGGTTATGTTCTTAATACGGTATATGGATGGTCATTGTATTTAATCGGCGCGATTTGGAACTCAGTCACCCAATTACTACTACATCTCGCCAGTGAAGTGAAGAAACCACCCGGCACTCAAAGGGAACTTGACTTACAAGGAACATCACTTTAGTGTCCCCCTCCGATTTTGATGAAACTCAACTATGTTGTAGCGCATGAAAATCTAAGAGACACGTGTTTTTTTGTATCGGCGGAAAAACGGTTTCAGGCGGTGAGATCAACCCCCAAAGTTGGTAATGTCGAGGGGTGGTAATGCAGATTCACCTAGAAGGAATCGACCAATTCCAATGAAACAGAAACTAAAATGTTTCTCATCGCGAGTAATGTAAAATGCCCCTAGATATTAAAAAAAAATTGTCTCTTAAGGGTGTGAACCACCCCTTGATTATTACTTTTTTCACCCTATTTAAAAAACTTACGATTCCAATTTAATGAAACACGTACCATTTGAAAGAGGAAGTAAAATTAAAGTTTACTTGTTTCTGCTTTTTCGAGAGAAGTTACGTTTCAGGGGGTAAACCACCCCCTACGTACCAATGCATGAATTCTCATATGGGACTACTTCTCGCGTAATTCAAAAGTGTAAATTAATTAAAAATTTTCTCGTTAGTGACAGTCGATAAACAATAAGTGAATATTAACGTATTACCCCTAATTAAGGGGCTAAACTACCCCCTACATACCAACCCCCTGCATACCGATGCATGGACTTCCATATGGGACTACTTATCGCGCAATTTATAAGTGTAAATTAATTAAAAATATTCTCGTTACTGACAGAACATAAACAATTAGTGAAAATTAACGTTAAAGTTCTCCTGCCTAGGCCCTTCTCCTGGCCCATCTCGCGTTCCCTCTCCACGACGCGTAGCTCGGCGTCGCTATCGTTTGCCACTCGCCGAATGGCTATCGTTTTACGGGTACGGGATAGAGATAAAAATATCGCACCACATTGGCAAATAAAAGACTATTTTAACATTCCGCCCATCATTAGTCAATGTAAACCAAGTTATTTTAAAAATTAATTTACAATTCTTTTTCATGATTAATTTTTTTAATGCAAGTTCTATTTTGTTTTCTCATTGCTTAAGCATTTGTACATGAATATTCTTATTAACTATACATTGCTGTCTTGATTTATAACTATCATGGTTCAAAATGCGTACAGAAATGAAAATCATCGAAAAAATGCTGCAGACATAGAGATTTTTTATGTAATTGCTTTTGAACCATGCATATTTGAAATGATTCGTATACCTCAGAGATGACAATTGATTATGTGTAAGAGATTATAATTTACATTATTTCATTATTTCATTTAATTATTTAATACATTTAATTATTTCATTATAAATATTAATTTACATTATTTCTTAAGTGTAAATTGATCTCAGAATTCAATAACAGTGCACTATCTGAAAAGTGCCGTATAAAATTTTTCCATATGCGGAATCCAAATACATCAAGTGGTTGAATTTCTCCCGTTGTACAAGTGATAAGAAAAGCATTGCCTAAAATTGCCAGTATGAAAAATACTGTTATTGCGTCTTTCTCGTTTCTTATCTGTTTTAAAAGGTGTATCATTAACAAATGAACCACCTCTTCATCACAACACCATTGTCGACGATTTACTAAAGCGCAGTACTCGAACGACGATTACTACTTATGATATGTATACTAGTTGCTACGAGAAATAAAAAGTAATTTCTGGACTATTAATAGAATATGTTTCACATATAAAATAATAAAAACTGGTCCTATGGTGAACTATCTACCGTACTTACCTCTAGGCGGAAGCTTGCAGAGTGGGAGGACAATTAAATTAATTGATATTCAAATTCTAAATAAACTCACCCCCTTAATTATGGATTAATTTTCACTTATTGTTTATCCACTTTCAGTAACGAGAATATTTTTAATTAATTTACACTTTTAAATTGCGCGAGAAGCAGTCCCATATAGAAGTCCATGCATCGGTATGCAGGGGGTAGGCATGTAGGGGGTAGTTTACCTCCTTCATTAAGGGTAATACGTTAATACTCACTTATTGTTTATCGATTGTAACTAACGAGAATATTTATATTAATTTACACTTTTGAATTGCGCGAGTAGTCCCATACGGGAATTCATGCATCGATACGTAGGGGGTGGTTTACTCCCCTAAACGTGACTTCTCGCAAAAAAGCAAAAACATGTAAACTTTAATTTTACTTCCTCTCTCAAATGGTACGTGTTTCATTAAATTCGAATCGTAAGTTTTTTAAATAGGGTGAAAAAAGTAATAATCAAGGGGTGGTTCACCCTCTTACGAGACGATTTTTTTTAATATCTAGAGGCATTTTACATTACTCGCGATGAGAAACATTTTAGTTTTTGTTTCATTGAAAACGGTCGATTCCTTCTAGGTGAAACTGCATTACCACCCCTCGACATGCCCAACTTTGGGGGTTTATTTTACCCCCTAAAACCGTTTTTCCGCCGATAAAAAAAACACGTGTCTCTTAGATTTTCATGCGCTACAACATAGTTGAGTTTCATCAAAATCGGAGGGGGACACTAAAATGATGTTCCTTGCAAGTAGTGTGTTTGTACTCAAAGACGATCGAATGGAGTGCAGAACCAACGTTAGCAACTTGATTGCCAACAAGTTACTAGCCGACAAAGCTTCGTATCAAATTTTGCATCCATGTTGTGATTGCAAAAATACTTTCATAGAAACTTTTCCCGTAATCAATGTTAATGTAAAACCGTTTTACGACAATGGCATGGGGGCCTCAAAAGCGGCTGTAAGGGAAAAGATGTTTCAGATACGTTCCTACAATTGCAATCGATATGGAAGTGTAAATGCGACATCAAAAGTTACTGGCGGTCAGCACGTATTTTTAGATGTCGAATGCTTGCAGTGGCCACTCTTAGCAAAAAAAAACATGGGATATAATAATTGGGAAGGTCTATACACGATTTCCCAAATTCCATCCAGTTTGGTACTCGGCAAAACTAGATATACCTCACTCGCCGTTATCGAGTACATTGGCGAAATAGACCCAAAAACAGTAGGACACTACATAGCATACATTCGCCGAATAACTGGCAAATGGGAAATTTACAATAACCTTTGCATGGCTAAAAGTCCAATTTTGGCAAATGCGAGAACACTGCTTCAAAAAAAGAAAATTGTCGATACTCATGTATGTTAAGTAAGAATACATACAGTGATCACTTGCCAAATTTTATTAGAACTGGCGACTGGCTAATGAACAGAAAAGCATAAAAAATCAAAAAAAGTTTTAAAAAGGCAGTTTAACTGAAAATAATAAGAAAAAAAATGATAGAGGTATGATTCATATCTAGTATATATGCACAATGTAAGAACAATATTTATAATAATTTGGAGTATATCAAATCAAGTAAATGTTAGCAATGAAAAAGTTTGTTACTTCGGAGTTTTCTAATTCGTTCCTTCAATTCATTGCCATTATGAGAAGCAAGGAAATTCACAATAATGCACTTGAATATTAGGCGAACTTAATATTTAACCTAATGTTAATCTTAGGTGATTGGGATCTTTGGCTTACGAGGGTCAAATGTTACGCAGCCGCTCACGAGAGACCTGAACGGATCCATTTTTTCAATTTCAATTCATATAATGACACCTTGTTTTGATCATATATGTTTATATAGCTCTGTTTGTATTTTTTCATTTTTCATAATTGGTTAATTTATTTTCCATTATGTTCGTTGCACTCTTTATATATATACAAATACATATATACCTAAAAAGACACGGTAGCGTATCGCGACAAGTACATTTCGAAAGGTTAGTATCATCAAATTAATGATCTGTGGACCTGTCGACCAGGTATTGGGCGCCTATTTTTTAATTTGCCTGCCAATTTTGTAGAATGTTTGGTATGATATAATATGAAGATCTGCCAAGTATTGGACCCGTATGAATTTTTTAATAATTTATATCAATTAATAAATTTTTGACTTTCATTGCATTTTACTAAATTGTATACTTCATTAAGAATGCAGTTGAGAAAAAAATAATACAAAATTTATTTTAATACATAAAAGTGTAAATTTTCTTATAAAAATAATAATTTGTGGGTAGACATGATTTTAACCTCTTAAAATTCGGTGTTTTGACATTAAATTCTTTTTTTACCACGTTCATATATTAATAAACAAAATTTTATTTCTGTTTTCATAAGTAGTATTTTTATTAATTTAAACTGAAATTTGCAGAGTGGGATGGTTATGGGATCATATTAAAATTGAATTAATTAATTAAGCTCAATCATATTCAAATTGAAACAAATCCGTTGTAACGGTATTATCGGGTTTATAAATAATTATACAAATTTTGATTACACCGTCGTTGATTTTGTGTTATCGCAAGATTTTTCTATTATCATTTTTATTCGTTCTGAATTATTTCTACTTAATTTTACATGGTGCCAATGTGCTATTTCCTTTGTGTCTAATATTTTCCGATATGGGTACAGATATTTATCAGAAATTGGTAAACAGAAGCTATGCGCCGTAAACCTGAGTCTATATTAATAGATTACATTTATTAAGTGCGAATTCATAATTTCTCATGTTAATTTTCGAAACCTTAAATCCAAGGTCCTTTGTAGAATTTGATTATCTTTAAAATTGGCCAAATTTCTTCATATGTTAATATTAAAAGCCTCGTATGTTGTACGCCGTTAAGGTACAAACGGGAATTTTAAGAGTACAAACGGATACAAACGATTCTCCGTCGAATAGCAGAAAAAAAATTTTTTTAACTTAAAATTGGATTTTCACGCTTTTTTAACCCCTTTAGATCTTCCACACCGTTAAAGTACAAACGAAATGAAAAGTGGTACAAACAAGTACATATGGAGTACAAAAGAATAGCAAAAAAAATTAAATTTTTGAAAATGGGGCTCCAGGTTCACACAGGTCACCACGAGCCCTCAGTTTCAACTGTGAAATGCGGATGGGAAATGAGGGAGCCAATCAGGGCCCCTTATCCCTCGAGGGACGACTATGAATGCCACCGTAAGACCTATCTTGTCTTCCTCGCCTTACGGCCAAGCAAAAAATACCAATGATTAAATCACGGTAAAGTTCTACCCCTACAGAACTCACAAGAAACATCACATTAGTGTCCCCATTTTTATGAAACTCACCTATGTTGTAGCGCTTGAAAATCTACACTGAGAAAAAGGTTTGGTAATATCAACTACCCAACTGCGATCACGAAAAATTTGGTTGAATCAATCGAAACGACGTTGAATTGATTACAACGTTCTTGAAGTAATAAAACTGATATAGTTGTTTCGAATGTGTACTACACTTATCCCGATTGCACGATTGTATCAAAATAAATTAAAACGGAATTTACTCAACACTCTTTTTTTTCAATTTAATCGGATGTACAGTCATTGTACTGGCCATGAATACACTTATTTCAACTGTATCTTTTGTCTGATCAGGAAAATCTGCTGTTGATTTGAGTAATCCATTCAATTAGGTAGAATGTTGTAAATTTTGAATCGATCAAATTGTTTGGTCAATTTAACTAAATATTCCTATGTCATAACTAGAAAAAATGTTTGGCAAGACAAATTAATATGGTGACATCGATCAAACAGTTTAGTAAACGACATCACATATTGAAATGTAACTATTATAGATTTAGTAGGTCAAAAAATAACTATCTTTGAATGAAATTTAACGGTTCGATTGATATAAACTAAATTTGCAATGTGATTACAATACATTCAGTAGCTCGAAAAAAAAATATCATTACGTCGACCAAACAGTTTGACTGATAGAAGCTAAATATTTCTGTGTAGCTACAAGACATTTAGTAGCTCGAATAATAAATATTATTGCGCGGATCAAACGGTCGTAATGGAAATTTTCAAGAAACTCCGCAATATTATATGTGTGTATATATACAGTGGATGTGTGTAGGGCTCGGGTACTATGCGCTTTTGCTTTCCCTATCCTAGGGTAACCCGATTCTTGAAATTTCCCAAATTCGGTTCTGTGAACTAAAATATGTTTGACGCAACCAAATATTTTGTTATAGTAGCTACACATTCATTTAAACGCCCGTGAACACAGATTGGTTGATCCAGACAATGCGCCTCGCCCTATGTCTTTCATCATTTTTTTTCGAACGTGCATTGATTTCAGGTAATTGCGAAATATTTTCTGAGGTACAATTAAAAACTGCATGTAACTTGAATTCGCGTTTTCCTGAATTATGCGCCTTCGAAATAAATGGATTACACCCAGATAGACAAGTGCCATGTATGTCACTTTCATGGCACTTGTCTATCTGGGCAGTCTTTGTTACCAGTCGAAAGCGTTTCAGATATATATATATATATATATATATATATATATATATATATATACATATACCCCTGTGGCGCCGTGGAAGGGAGTG
>JAYRCB010000206.1:0-12274 GCA_036026315.1 Trachelus stipa
TTTATTATTCGCATTGTTAACTTCCGTTCTTACATGTTTTTATTAATAAAGGCCTGAAGATGACCCGCACCATGGGTCATTAACAAGGCTGCATATGGTCAACACCTTTCGACACCTAAAACTATAATGCCCTCTCAATCCCACGTGTGACCAACTGGCCATCGAACAACAACAAAAAACGGGAACATCAACATTTTACAGCACTAGCCTTCTCGCTTTCGTCCGCAACAATCGGTGTACCCACCCTTTATACCCTTTCGCGATACACACGTAGTGGAACGGGTCCGAAGGAAACACGCACGTGCGAAAGTGGCAGTTATCGGGGGTCGATTCCTTCAAATCGAGTAGTAAATAGCCGTGCGGTTGGGTCTTGGCATCGCGATAGACTTCCTGTACGCACATACAGTTAACGAGCCGTGGATCGGCCGCTTGTAACAAAGCGCTGCGTTGTTTGCTATCCAGATGGCAAATAGCCTTTAACATTGTGGCGTGCTTCCGCCCTATACAGCAGCATGCGCTGGATACCATTACAACCGAATGACTGGTACGCTGCGGGACATTAATGCCGTCCTTGGGTGGAGCTAGTAGGAAGCGTGAGTGTGGCGACCGGCAGTAGCAACTGGTGGCGAGCAAGTCAGGCCGACGCGTGGAGGGAGTAGCCTATTCCTCTCGCTCGGGACGGCAATATTGTCACGAGTCCAGGCGTCCCGCATAAGAGTGTCTCACAGAATTTCAACATGAGTCCGCATAAGACCCTCTCACTCGCAGTTAGTGGAGTCCCAGAGATAGCCTGCACTGCGTATAAGAGCATCTCATTTGCGTCTAACGCTAGTCGTCCATAAGACCCTCTCACTCGTTCCCAGCCCTGGTCTAGCGCGTATAAGAGCGTCTCACTTGCGTCTAACCCCAGTCGCCCATAAGAGCCTGTTACTCGTTGCCAGCTCTGGTCTAGCGCGTATAAGAGCGTTTCACTTGCGTCTCACGCTAGTCGCCCATAAGACCCTCTCACTCGTTGCCAGCCCTGGTCCAGCGCGTATAAAAGCATCTCAAAGAGACATGCCTATAATTCGTCTTATTCAAGACAATTCCGCTGTCCATGCTTCTCGTGAAACGCGAAAATTGTTTTCGAATCACCTGGACATCTAAGTGGTGCAATGGCCCGCTAAATCTCCCGACCTAAACATCATTGAGAATGTTTAGGCTGAGATGAACCGAAGATGGCAACCCGAAAGGGAAAGATCGAAATCAGCCATAATTGCGCATGCTGAAAGAATCTGGGAAGATCTTCGGCACGACCCGGACTATTTGAAGCATTTGAAGCAGTCAGGTAATCGAGCACGATGTTTCTGGACAGACTATTGTTGTCTGTATTCGCGAAGTTCCTCCCATTTTAATGACATTTTGATGACATGCCTTTTCCTCAGCTAAACCCCTGATCGAAAGACTTATACATTCTTCCATTTTCTTTTTACTATGTCCCATCCACACGCGCTGAGCAACCGCTGACAGCGAGTGAGAGGATCTTATGGGCGACTAACGTTAGACGCAAATGAGACGCTCTTATACGCGTTAGACCAGGGCTCGCAACCAGTGAGAGGGTTTTATGGGCGACTAGCGTTAGACGCAAGTGAGGCGTTCTTATACGCAGTGCAGGCTATCTCTGGGACTCCACTAACTGCGAGTGAGAGGGTCTTATGCGGACTCACGTTGAAATTCTGTGAGACACTCTTATGCGGGACGCCTGGACTCATGACAATATTGCCGTCCCGAGCAAGGGGAATAGGCTAAGCCCTCCACGCGTCGGCCTGGCTTGCTCGCCACTAGTCGCCACTGCCGGTCGCCCCCACTCACGCTTCCTACTAGCTCCACCCAAGGACGGCATTAATGTCCCGCAGTGTACACGCCGTTCCTAAGAACCCATAATACAGACTTTTCCGCGTCGTCGTACTCCTGCGGGAGCGGCAGGTTACCCTGTGCAATGGGTTTTTGAAATTGGTTGCGATCGTTGTATCCAGCAGCCTCGAGCGGATCTACAACTTTCTTTTACTTTTTATTTTCACACAAATAAGTTTTGAGCGGTATCTGTAAATTTATCATTATTACATTGACTGTGCTCGTTAGAAGCGCTGGAAATGGTGGAGCGGTCATCACCACCATGGTCGTCGGTGTCATCGTCGTCGTCATTGCTACCGGCCGATGCTATTGCCATGAGCTTGTCTGTAAAAAAATTATGAAGAAGACTGCCGCGTTTTTTTTCCCACGCTATTTAACACATACCCCATGTATCGCGAGTTGTTTCTTCTTCTTCTTCTTACACCATTTGTATGTCCAGAGCTGTCGATGGACCTGCCACATTTTTAATAAAAAACGCAAATTAGCCGTAACCTTTTTTTTAAAAAAAAGCGTATGTTTTACAGTTGTGGAGCTGTATCGCCGTTGCCGTGTTGGTGCTGGACTCCGGGTAAACCTCCTCTATGCGATCGAGGCACCCTAAGAGCAGCCGCTCCTCCTCGAGGGCGCCTTCGTGGCGAAATCGCGTCAATTCTTGTAAAATTTATTATATTTTTAAAAAGCAATTTATTTAGGATCTATTACTGGTAAGTGGCAAATACCTACCTTCGTGGAACCGGTAATCGGCCTAAATAGCCCTGGTGATATGGCTATCGCGCACTCCGCGGTTGTTGATACATGCTACGGCTAGCGACAGTATGTACTGATCGTTCTTGAAATATCCTCTTTCGTGAACCCCGGCTAGCACACGCAGAGTACAATGGGAAAATACACTTTTTAATCTACGCGTTAGCGTGCGAAAACCGAAATATCTTAACTCACGACACCACACCGGTGAGAATAATCTCGGGTTTCTAGGGGTATTCAAGCGGTGTGTCTTGACGAAATCGCCGATACAGTCGCGAATATTCCCCAAAGATAACATTTTTTTTGCTTAAAGCTGGTGATTGCTGTAAGTGATCAGACTATCTGCCGCGACGTCGTGATACGAACTAAAGCAGGATACGCCTAGTCCGCGAACGTCTTACAACCGCTGCGATATTAATTTCAAAACAAACGGACTACATCTTATAACAAGGCTATACAAAACAGTTGAATCAGCAAAAATATGTCACGATTTTCTTACAGGTTCATTATTAGTTGAAAATCGGATAAAACGTTTTAATCGTAAAAATATATATAGATATTATTGTTCGCTCATTCGCCGATCCCAAAATATTGCATATCCATAATATGGGAAAAACGGTATAGAGGTGTTGCGCTGGGAGCTGCAGCGATCTGCTGACGTACGCCGTTCGATCAGCATCCCGCCATCGTGGTGTAGGGTTAGAGATACGATTCATGCTACTCTGTGTACATAGGTATTTTTCATTTATTTATATTTATCAATTACAATCGGTTGGTACTAGAAGATCGCACCACTCTTTTACAATATCGAACTCGTCGATATCACCACCGATAAGCTGCACGCTGATACCTTTCCGACACGACCATCCGCAGCAGTATCTCGCAGCTCTCGTCGCGAAAAATTGCCATACACCGTATGTGCCACATGTTGCGTCGGGACGCTGTTCGCGTGTCCATTGCATAGTACGCCAAATTGCTCGATCCTTCAACGTGCTCCCCCTCCTCATCGGTGTACACATCGCGCTGTGTATAGGCTTCCCACACATCGTCTAGCGCTTCCAGGTACGCATAAAGACCGCTAGGCATGCCGACCACGCTTGTTCGGTATTCGTTATATTTTAGGTGCGGTGGCCCATCCAGCGTCGTCAGGGCAACACATCCAACAAACTCTGTCAAACTGCATCGTTTCTCCAGAGTGCGAAGCGCCGTCTCGTATGCCCGCATAGCCTTCAAACACCACCGGGTGACGCAGCTTCAGCGTAATCTCTCGAGATAGTTGAATGCAGCCAACCATGCCTGGCATTCCAGACGCATAGGTGCGTGTTGCGGTAGCTCTTCCGGTGTGGGCCGGCTCCACCCTTTCCTCAACCTCGATAGCTCTGATCTATCCGTCGGGCGCCGATACGTGATGCGACATTTGGGACTACTTCCGTCGGACATACACCATTCGTGTTTTGCTAGCCACTCGTGGGTGCATATGCGTTCTGCGTAAGGGCTATCGTTACAACGCTGTTCGTAGATAAAGCCCAGCGTCACGCTGCAGCGTGTGAAATCGTGGTATCCTTCATTCAATATCTTTGCTATAGGCAACTCGGGTAGTATCACAGGTCTTACACCCGACGGCCAGCCCTTACGACAGATCATGTCTTGGTTAACAGTGTATAACATACCAGCGTCCGGTGCTCTCGGTTTCGACATGTATATCGAGACTAGCGGTACGCCCGTTAAATGGCCCAATCTCAGCCACTCACGCACGGCTTCTTCCTGTGGATCGTACGCAGGGTTTGCGTAACGATAGAGGGCCCGCGTCTTCGGCCACTGCATACGACTATGCCTCAAAAAATCGTCGTCGTCATCGTAGTGCACCATTTCTTCTTCCATGTCTAACGATAATTTGTTCAGTGTATCGCTGTAACGATTCTACTTCTTTTCTTAGAGTGTACATCACCGGCTGCTTGCGCGTGCCCCGACCGCGTGTTTTCTTTTTTTACAGGATGTCTACAGA
The DNA here is from genome assembly GCA_036026315.1 of Trachelus stipa. Taxonomy (NCBI): domain Eukaryota; kingdom Metazoa; phylum Arthropoda; class Insecta; order Hymenoptera; family Cephidae; genus Trachelus; species Trachelus stipa. Next base: position 4,643 of record JAYRCB010000206.1, read on the forward strand.
TCGTGTTAACGCTGATGTAGATGCACCCAGCAGTGAATCACTCGCTATAGGATATGAGCATCTCGTCATCTTTGATGCATCCTGCAGTATCAGCAGAATACTCTGTCATAGTCATAGCTTCTTTGTTCGCTTATAGCCTATGAAAACGAGGTGCGGCTGTGGTGGTGGGGTGGGGGGCATGTTCGATGATATTTCAATGCCCTGTCTTTTCGATGACACATTAGACAGTACTGCTGAGACCATCGCACCAATCGTATAACAGCTTTTACTATAATGATGTACAGTGAACCGAATTAATGGTGTCAACAGTGGATGCCGTGCGGTGAGGTAAGAGAGGAGGATTGGGCGGCGCCTGCTCTCCTATTTTGGCCTGTGCGTGCGATGCAGAAAGCACTACGGTGCGAGCGAGACGCCAGAGCGTCGCTCGGTGCGTCCTTGTTGTACAGCACGAATGTAAACGAGACGCCAGCAAGGCCTCTCATGCACAATAAGGAGCTTGGTGGGGGACTCCTCGTGTTCAGAGGCACGCTTTCCCTCTCTCTCTCAGACTAACGCTAGTACCCCGATAAGGAGCGAGAAGGAGCTATGCGACTTTCGGTAGTGGGAATGAGACAGATTTTTCGATTGTCCGTCCCCGTCATACAGCGTTAGTAAGACAAAGACGGATAGATGTGACGTGGTGTCTAGGGCAAGTGTCCAACGTCTAACGCATTAGGTGCAACATAGTATCGAGGAATAGTTTTCGGCTTCTGGGCGCAATGCGGTGAGGTAAGAGAGGAGACTGGGCGGTGACTGTCGTCTTACCTGGATACGTGTGTGCAACGTAGCGAGCGCTATGGTGCGAGCGAGAAGCCGAAGCGTCCTACGGTGCGTCTTTTCACACAGTATAAGTAGGAGCGAGAAGGCAATAGGTTCCTTAGTCGCAGCTATCCACAATGCATTGAGACGTTGGACACTTGTTTCTAGACACCACGTCACATTTCTCCGTCTTTGTCTTACTAAAGCTGTATGACGAGGACGGACAATCGAAAAATCTGTCTCATTCCCACTACCGAAAGTCGCATAGCTCCTTCTCGCTCCTTATCGGGAAACTAGCTGTCCTCGTCATAGAGCGTTAGTATGAGAGAGAGAGAGAGAGGGAGAGCGTGCCTCCGAACACGAGGAGTCCCCCACCAAGCTCCCTATTGCGCATGAGGGGCCTTGTTGGCGTCTCGCTTACACTCGTGCTGTGCAACAAGGATGCACCGAGCAACGCTCTGACGTTTCGCTCGCACCGTAGTGCTTTCTGCGTCGCACGCACAGCCCAAAATAGGAGAGCAGGCGCCGCCCAATCCTCCTCTCTTACCTCACCGCACGGCGTCCACCGTTGATACCATTAATGCGGTTCAATGTACAAGAAGCAAGTATTGTTGTCCACTGTGTACGGTCTAAATCGATCGTTTACGAAACAAGTAATCACCGGCTTATCTTTAAATCGTTCGGGAAGTTTATCGCCTGTGATATGCATCGTTAATCAAGATTATTCCGGCGTGGAGTTTGAGCCTAACGAATGGACCGAACACTTCCCCGTCATCGACAAATTCTTCACCGCAGAGGATAATATCAAGGAGGTACCAGAGGCTTTTAACAGTCCTGTTCTCATGGCCACTCACGAGCTAGTTTTCACGTACTCGTACGGTGAGCGTTAATCTTCGCATCGCAGTCTCCGTTGAAAACGGACGTTATACGACGCCGGTGTACACCTGCATGGCTTTTCACTTCACCGAGATAAAGACATTCTTCAAAGGCGATCTGAACCCTGATTACATCATTTTTCGGAGAATGGCTTCAGCATAACATTCATAAAATCGCACGGTCCGCGTATTAAACACCTGGGTAGAATCAGCCATATAACTATTACACTTAACTACCTTCTTAAGCTACTTTTATCACCTTAGGATAATTAACAAATGTTACCGACCAGGGGTCAATGCCTAATTATCGACCGCGATAGGCCCCTGGGGCATGCAATACCGCTGCTACAATGTAATACCGCGGCTGGTTTCGGGACTTAGGACCGCATGGTGGGGAGCCGCAACATGAGTCAGCGGTGGGGCGAGCAGGGTACATGGGCGAGGGGGTGACGCCACAGTGCAGTGTGGCGGGGCCAAAACGCTATGCGGTCCATGACTGATAGGGGCAGTGGTGGGGGTTTGTTGTGACGGCTAGGAGTAACCTATAACTACCTGCCTCGACGATGCCATTTCGTGATACCTCGACGATTTCATCTCCAAAGTTGACTCGAAAACTCATTTTCGTACATGCTTCGACTGAAAATAGATTTCTGGCGACTCGAGGAACAAGCAAAACATTTTCGATTATGCCGCTCTCCCATTTACCGTTGATGAGTTTCTTGATGCGAATTTTCCCGATGCCTGCTACCTCACACTCACCGTCGTCCCCGAGTGTAATAGTTTCTTCGGTTACCGGCTGCAGATCTTCCATCCAGTCTCGACGCGACGTAATGTGCTGCGACGCCCTGCTGTCGGTATTCCAGACTTCTTTTCTATCTGCTTCGCTCAGCTTCTGAAACTACCCTACCAACGGTAGTTCCTGTTGACTCTCTTTTGTCGACCATGTGCCACCATTCTCGTGCGAATCGACGATAAATGCGCAGTTCCCGCTCGAATTACCTTTCGGATTACTTTCGCTCATTTTTTGTTTCTTCGGTTCATCGCCCTGGCTGGCGTATGTAGTGTCCTTTTTCCTGACAACGAAAACACTCGACGTGTTCTTTTGACTTTTTCTTTTTCCTGTCCTTGTCCTTCGAGCTCGAACCACTCTTTGCAGCATCTCTCTTTGTCACCGCTAACGCACTCGCCGAACTGCCATCTTCATCGAGATTTGAATCTTCGCGAATTAGTCTTTCTAATAAATTTTCTATCATCTGTCTGGTCGGATCTACACTGTCTCACGCTGTTTTAAAAACACAATATCGTTGTTAAGCTCGAGAGAATTTCCGCGATTACCGCTGCATCGAAAACTACCTCGCCGAGATCTTGTAACTGGCGCGCCATGCTTTGTATGGTACTCACATGTTGAATTATAGTGTCCGACGGGCTTATTTTGTACGAATAAAATCGTTGCGTTAACGCGCCGACGATCGATGCAGATTTCTGTTCGTGCATTATGGCTGACTTGTCCCACATTTCTTTTGCGGACGCGCACACTAACACACTAACGACCTGCTCGTCTTCCATCGCCGAACCGACGATCGCCGTTGCTTTCGCGTTGTCCTTTATCCATGTCTTCATGCGTTCTGCGTTGATTCCCTCTGCATCCGGCGGTCTTGTCTTCGTCCCGTCAACCACATCGAAAATCGAACTGGCCATTAAAACCGCTGTGATTTGAAATTTCCACGACTGGTAATTCTTACCATCGAAACGCTTCACTGAGCGAATCAACCCGTCGTCCGGCATTTCTGATTCTGATTTTCTGTCCACGCGATGTACGATATCCGAAAACGACACACTTGCTGATACTTGCGACACGACCCGAAATATGAATATGTTTGTCTCTCGTGAATTTGATTTCACGATACCCGCGATGCGCTCGGATTTTCTCATGATCACCTGTTGGATTGTCCTCGTGTCTCTCTCGCGCACCACAATGGCCGCCGCTCTGAATAATTTGCTTGGCTGAAAAGAAAGGAAATCTGATTGGTCGTTCGGACTAAAAACGTGCAGCACTAACGTTCTGAAGGAGCTGTCGCTTAATAAGTGCACGCCTTACGAGATGGATATCAGCGATCCAGGATTACGACGTAGAGGTAAAACACTGCCCAGGAAAAGCGGACATATCAGCAGACATTCTTAGTCGACCAAATAATAACAAATCAAGGTCCAAGGAAAAGGAAATCACTACAGGTAAATTAGCTAGAGAGATATCCAGAGATTTTTATAATATCATGGACCATCTAGAAGTTTATCAGAACAAGGATACCAAATTAAAGGAGATAAGGCAGAAATTCACCAAATCAGAAAATGAGGACAAGCAGTATCAAATAATTGATGGAATACTGTTCTCTAAGGGAGACGGTTAATACAGAGCGGAATTACCGAAGATCCTCGTGGAAGCAATCATAAGGGAGTGCCACGAAGTATACGGCCATATAGGACCAAAAAGGTGTTACTCATGAAAGAAGATTTTCACTACCCCAAATTAGCTAAGATTACTCGACAAGAGATAGCGAAATGTGACTCTTGTCAGAGGAATATAATGTACACAACGGGATCATACGCCGCTATGCAAAACATAGTACCAGAAGAACCATCCGATCTTCTGTGCATCGACTATTACGGACCCCTAACAACAGTCAAAAGAGGAATGAAATACATCTTAACTACCATCGATGGATTTACTAAATATGTGGCATTATACCCACTGAAGAAGCCTACCGCAGACACTATAATACGTTGTATTTTCAATGATTATATCCCAAGGCTGGGGAAACCTAAAAGAATCCTTAGCGATCAAGGAACCCAATTTACATCATCCAAATGAATGAAGAAACTAAAAAAAGAAGGGATTCAGCAGATAATGACATCGATCAGACATCCGCAAGCAAATCCTGTCGAAAGGATAAATCGGGAATTAGCAAGATTCTTCCGGACATTCCTAGGAGAGTCCCATGCGTCTTGGCTCGATTGAATACCGATTATTGAAAGCTGTATAAATGAAGTACACCACGAAACGACGGAGTACACACCGGTTTAGCTGCATTTGAATCAGAAACCCTCAAGAATATGGGAAAAATGGTTTGAGCAACGACCACCACGGCCAGGGATACCTTACGAAACCAAATTACTATTGACAAGGGAATTTATAAAAAAGAAAGAAAGAAAAAGGCCCGTAAATTTAACGGAAAGCATCGTATATGCAAATACTTGCACGAGCATGCAACGTCTTGAAACCTCTCGAGAAGAAAATTGCTAAATTCATGTCCCTATACAGGATAAAGAAGATCGTTGGATCTGCATCCTATATCATACAACACCTCGATTCTGAAGAAGAAAAGGGAATGTATCATACATAAGATTTAAGGCCGTACTACTGTTAGTTAACCTGTCAAAAGAAAATTAATAAAGACGAGGGTGCCATCTACCAGACGGAAGTAGCAATCATAATGACAGATCCACGTCAACGCCATCTAACTACAATGAACAGAAACAAAAAGTGCGAGAGGCTCGAAAATAGAGCCGCGGATGAAAACAAAACATAAGCCTTGTAAAGAATATCGGCGGAATATAAAAACTGTAAACATGAAAATTATGAAGGGCAGAAAAATCAAGCTTAACAAAGGAATTTTTAAGCTAAAAAGAATATAAATAGAGCCGGCAATAAATCAGAAGGATTAGTTACAAAAATGGATTGTCAAGTACAGACGGAACCGTTGGCAAACACCAGGAGCACGCAGCAGCAGACTGGGATAGACATCGAGGATCCCGTCGAAGATGATCAAAAAGGGCATAAAAGAAGACCTTGGCCCAAACTTCATGGTCTAAGGACCAAAGAAAGAGAAGCTCAGACTGCCAGGATGACGAACAATAAGTCTTCCCAGGCAAATTTAACGGAGGATCCAAGACAGGATGTCGACGGCGGAAAGGAAGCCACAGGGACATTGGAGCAGGAATTATAGGCCACGATAGAGGCAATACTTGCTGCCAATAGTAGCCACGATAAAAGCCAGCCGAAAATACGCCGTATAAAAGAGGTGAAGTGGTTGCCAAAAATGATAGCTAATCAGCCTCAGGACAGACAAGAGGCGGAACGAATAAACAAGAAGTTTACGAGTCACCTCAAACCACCCACTGCTAAAAAGAATGAGGAAACCCAGCCGGACGTTGTCGACCCTACTGTTCGACAATACAGTCGGATCCGAGTGACAACGGGCCCCAGGAAGCCTCCATTGGGTGAAAAGGCAGGGGAAATGAAAAGCAGAAGAAGCAGGGACAAGCTGATGGAGCAGCACCGAAGGAAGAGCCAGATAAACGAAGAGCTGGCAATCCGATTCTTCAACGTCCGATTCAAGGATTGCGACTCGGCGGACGAATGGCCAATGATGGTCACAGAATAGAAAAAAAAGAAACCAAAGATTTAATTTTCAAATTCCAATCAAATACTTTATTTTCTTTTGGAGGGCGTTGTAACGTAACAGAGCGTAAAATTGTTTATTTTTGTTATATACGCCAATGTAATGATTTTCTTTTAATTATGTAATTCCCGATGATGGAATCCACCAGGTGCAAATGAGCCAAAGGCATTCTGAGGGAAAACAAACCCAAGACCAAAACATTGCGAGCCCCTTTAAACTTTACGCGGGAAGATATTTTAAATCATCCGAAGTAGATAGTATAGGCGGGTCTCATAGATGGGACAACGCAACAATATAAAAAATTCAAATTCAACGTTAACGTACGCTCCGCGAGTATAAAAGCCGAGCGAAACGGCGATAAGACATTCATTCGATTACTACACCTTCTACGGTGAAGCCCGAGACAGAAAGGTTCAGGATTTCTAAAGAGTAAAGTAAAGGAGTTATAATCCTCCCTGAATAGTGTGGACCGGCTCGGTGGAGTCATAGGGCCTCCAAACGATACCTGCCAACTAAAACAGGGACGAGAGGAATAAAAAGAGTTACGGGCATTGGATAGACCACCCGACCACCTTGCCTCTGAAAGTCTCCTACGCCAAACTATCTAAAGATATCCTGTCAGCGGGTGGATAGAGCACCACTATCAGCTGTACACTGTCTCCTAATCCAAGAGGACCATTGAATCACGGGACGAAGCTGGCGGACAACGTAGCGTTGCCACGCCATACTGAATCTTTTTCTAAAAGTGGGATTGGTGACCAATATCGCATTGTGAACCATGTTTCCTCCAAATACCAAGTGACTGTGAAACATTGGTGGATAGCATTACGCTAGCTTAGCTATATGACTCACATGAACCATACCAAACACCCATTAGAACGATCCTTGGCAAACCACATGGCGCGGTAAGCTATATGATCGTTTCAATAAATCCATGATCCACAACTCCATGAGGGACAAGGATAGGATTAAAAATTCTATTAAAACGAATGCTCTTGAACTTGACTCAGGGTAGCGTAAATAACTATTTGTAACGAGATACACTGTTTCTTTTAATAAAGAAAAGAGTGTTAAGAAAAATATTTACGGATTGGTTGAATTACACACCCGAAAATCCGATTCGTCCGCCCAGAGCACGAGCTCTTTAAAAAAAAATCCTACGTCCGACACGTGGTGAGACAAAAACTCACCACCGGTCACTAAAGGTGACACCAGTACCCCACGTGGGCAACTACTACAATAGCATTAAAACCGCAGAATTGCTTATGACAAATGGTACACGAGTTTGTGGTACAATTAGAGCAAATAGGGGTGTTATCGAGTCTTTACGGCATCTCAGATTGAAAACTGGAGAATATACACTAGTGGAAAAAATTAAGGGATCAAAGACATTTTCAAAATTTTTAGCGATTTTTCGAATGACTGTATCTTCGGTAAAAATGGCCGTATCAGAGTAATAAAAAAAACAATTTGAAGCTTAAAGTTTCTAGTTTTAAGAT
>JAYRCB010000207.1:328-146659 GCA_036026315.1 Trachelus stipa
AGAAATAAAAAAAAAAAATTTTAAATAACCTTGTTTTTCTTAGTCAGGCCGGAAACTTATCAATCCACCCTCGTATTATGGGATATTCGTATAGATTCTGCGCCATTACTTCGAATGCAACGTAACTTCTGGTTCATGACGTCGTACGATTAATAATTAAAGCTCTTGCTGTATCTGAAGCGTCGTTCGTTTAGAAATCCAATACGGGCATTAATGTCCTTCGTATGGCTATGCACTTTGTATGTAGGTTGTTGAACGCAAATTCCTCCATGTACGTAAATATCACGTGGCTGATTTCCCACTGTATCTCATGTATGAACGATTCGAAATCTCACGCGTTGCACTCGACGCAGAGAATTTCCCAGTGGCTGTCGGAAGTCTAGTTAATTATACAGTCACAGTCGTCCAACTGGTAGAGCCGTGAGGTGGATGCGAACGTTCGGGATAGAACTGAACGAGAACGGTGGGATTGTGGTAGCCACTGTGCGAGCTAATTGCCGATGGATTAAGGGTTTATCGAATCGGTCCGCCAGCAGAGGGGATTGGTTCGGACACGTTATGTACTCGCTCGAGCGAACGTTTCCTCCTATTGACCTGTCGCTCAGTGTTGACCCTGGACGATCCTTGTCTTGTCGAACTGCATTTCCCATTTCCTGCAACACGATTTTCCCTCATGCATAGTCAAGAATGCTTAACTCTTCCCGAGAATTGGATACACTGGATGAAGCGAAAATTCATCCTTTGCACTCGCGTATACGATACGTACTGTTACGTCAATTACGACTTGATATTACTACATTGTCTTCTGCAAAATTAACCCCTTTGAACCACTCGCTTTTTTTTTCGAAAACGTAATTGGATAAACGTACGTGACTCGTAATTTTTTTTTTCTTTCGAGTGACTAGGGGTACGAGGGGAATGATATATGGGAAGATAGGGGTGATATTCTCATCCCTCCAACTCCTTAAGATATTTTTCATCCTGCATTCACTAGGTCGGTGCCGGTCGCTCGAGCGGCGAGTGCTAAATAATTATCCTAATTTTACTTAAATTGTGAAGGAAAGTAAGTTACTGCTCGGGCGTAATGGTTCCAATTAATTTGGTAGAAGGAGAAATTAAACTTTTTGCGTGCATTTACGTGATGGCTGAGTACCGTAATAATTCGTCTCCCGACGGGACTAGCCAAATTCCCGGAGGCTCCTTTCCGACTGGGTCCGAATCTTGGCGATGCAGAAAAGTTTTTCATCGTGCGAGGAGTGGTAACCAAGGAAGCAAGAGCGGCGGGGAAGTAGGGAGCGAAGGAAGGAAGGAAGGATAGAACGGTTGAAGGAAGGAAGGATAGAACGGTTGAAGGAAGGACTAATTGCACTTTTGACTACTGCAGAAATGTACCAAGGAACTCGGCATTAAATATTACCCTGAATGGAATATTTCATAAAGCCCGCAGGCACGAAAGTTCTACGTACCTAGGAAGACCTTATTTATTCACTTCCAGTCTTAGCACTCTTCGTTCGTGGAATTGTTTAATACCCTCCTTCTCGTCCACCCGGTAGATTTAATTCGTAAAAATTAATTTCACTCGTTACCTACGTAGCAAATTGCCTAAAATTGAATCGCGTATATCCGTCGCGCTAATGATTTTAGCATTTTTGCAGTTGGCCTGAATTTTCGCAGCAGTAAGATTCTTGCTTCTGGCCCTTTCTTTTTTTTGACAGTTTTTTTTGTGGTAATCCTCTCAAACAAACCTTTGATTTCATACGCCTCGCTTTACTCTAAAAACCAGTTCACATTGGCTCTTACGGGTAATAAGCTCCGTGTACATAGGTTTCACTTTGAGGTATGTTTAAGAGATTTAATTCACGTGGCAAAGACTCGGCATATATATATATATTATATATGTGCACGTAGAATAAAATGTTCAACTAGAGTAAATTATAGACATAATAAGAATTTTACTGCCAATTTCGTTACTTATTTCCTCGTTGTGATTTATCTGCAGCAACAGCTGTCGTTAGAGACTACAGGTTACAACAGATTTTTTAAATCATAGCTGTATTCGATCACATACATATATATTTTACTTGTATATTTAACCGTTCCTCTAGTCCCACAATTAAGCACTAATTACCTCTACGTCCGGTACTAGGTTCCAATTATACGTTATTATCGAAGTAGCAGACAGACTACCGAGGCTGGGTAGCATCGATTACGGTAGCTATAGGTCGATTTAACACTGTATTTATTACAGACCCACGACTTATAGCCAAAGATCGTACTCCGAAGTAGCTCTAAAAGGTGTCGTAAAGGTCAGTTGGCATACTTAAAAATTATTGGCCAGATTATCAGCACTACTTTTACAGTCACTCGTTTCTATTGAAAATCCAAGAATAGTCAACGCAACAGGGTCGTAAAACAGTTATCACGTGTAACTCCATATTGAAAGAATTAAATGCCGTACATATCGTTTTACTCAATATAGCCCTATAGTCGTACAGTAACGAATCACTTCGGCCATCCGAGATGGCGCATCTGGCCGTTCAGTCGTCCTGGCTTATTTAGGCTCAGTTACCGTTTCCGCGTGATCTGCATGCAAATAATGGTTTTCTAATCCACGGTATTACAAGCCATTTAACTCGCAAGAACAAGCTGCGGTACAACGTCAACGTACCGACCGTTCAAAGCCGTAAATCTTCTGTGTACCACAAAGCGATAGGAAATTCTAGAGGCGATATCTACGTCATTCCCGGATATATCAATGGGAATGAATTTCCTATCTTGTAACGGAGAGAAGAGGTTCCGCCGATCTTAATTCCTGGTCAAAAAGGGCCCAGTCATTCGATAAACGTGTTCGCGTGTGTCTAAAATTCGCAAAGAATTTTTGGCACGGGTTTTGCAGTTTGAGCGCGTTTTATGTTACGCTCTGGCATCACATGAGCAGAGGACAATTCACTTACGTAACGAGCCCTTCAGAATTAATTCAATTACCGTTAGGTTCTACGTCGAGATTCAGCAATGAGGTATCCTCCGTACGAGGTCTTTGTTAACGTTCGATCAAACGACGATCAATAATAACTCGTCTTGCTCCACTATAATAGTCTCTCTGATGAAAATATTGCACAATGATTTTGCGCGGGTTAACAGTAAACTCGGACAATGTCGCCATATTCAGGATACAGGAGCAGTTCTTCTGTATGATGGTCGTCCTTGTTACTTTGGTTGGGTCGGACAATAAAATACCCTTGTGAATGTGGAGTCAGCAGCGCCTCTATGGCGACGGCGGACATGGGATTCGGTTGACACTAATCCCTAGCCCCTCATCCGGCTCATTGTGACCGCGCACAACGGGACAAATTTAATTTCTGTTGGACGGACCCTCGCACTCCGCACAAGCAATTCCGTATAGCGTTCGCTCCTGCCGACCTCGGGGATATCCCTCTCGGACCCGTCATACGGGATCGGACAATGGAAAGACCATGTCGCTATTCCAACATTTGCAGAATCTCTTGATTAAGGTGAAAAAAATATTCCTGTTACCCCCTCCGTACGGTATGGGGTTGAAAAGGCATGTTTTGAGAGTTATAAATTCGTTAGGGAGTGAAACGTCAAACTTTGTACGAAGACACGTGAAGTAGGGAGGATGCTCTAGGGGCAATGGTTTGACCATCATATTAGGAGATAAATCCTCTATTTATTTGGGTTATTTTATACGATTTATTATCTTGGTTATTTTGGTTTTTATTATTGGACGGTATTCTTGGCTTATCCATTTATCCGTTAGCGAGATAAATGTCTATACTATATATGATTGATGCACGATTCGATGTGTGTATCATAGGAATTAAGGGAAGAACTTTTTTTTTTCACGGAACTTAGCTAATTCGAACTGATTCAGCATTGTCTACGTGCTGACAACGTGAACTCTGAGCTTGCTAGCTTTCAAACCGATTGTAAACGACGCCGCAGGCCAGCCACCCTTTTGGGTGATCTAACTGTCTGCCCTAGCGTCGCGACAAGTCGACGGCTGAGCCAGCAATATTCTCTGTGAACAGGATTTCCGCGAGAGACTTATCGGGCGACGATTCGTGGATTTTGATTATAGATAATTAAATTTACTTTTTTCTCATAACTCATGACGCGGCTAATGATTTTCCTACGTACATACACACGGATTTAGTTGTTTTCAGTTGAGTAAGTTATGGCGTTTATTTACTGCTGGGATTATATTTCAGATTTTGATTGGTTCAAGAACGCCTCTTGCCTATTGCTATATTATATATATATAGAGTATATAGAGTCTCAATATTGTATAATTAGCATCGGTGTAACTTGCATGTGCAGGTTTCTAGTAGCTGATTGCTGTGTTTGTTTTCATGGGAAGCGGATCCTTCTATATGTCAATAAAGCTGTTGATAGCATGGCGGGTTAACGTGCTTGCGCTTCCGCGTTTCCTAATAGCTTAGTTTACTATCAGCGTAGACCATTCTGCGAGACTGCCACTCGATATGCAAATCAATGTCGCCTCAGGCGATAGATGCGTAAACGTAGTGAAACTCGATGCGAAATAGCGTGGCTTTCGAACTTGATAACGAACTTCTTGCCACGAGAGCCAATGGCGTAACGTAACTCTGTCTCATACATAAATTTGCATATTTCCCTTGCTTCCTCTTTGCTTGATCCACCGAGGTAAATCCACGTAAACTGCTGCGGCTTTGACAGGAAACTGATAGAGTCGTAAAAGGATCGGACGAGTTGCGATGCACGGAGGAAATTTTTTTTTATTTTGGCAATTTTTCCAATGCAGCATGTGATATTCATGTATCGATTGCACTTACCGTCGAGAATGTATCACTCATTCAGGGAATAGTACCAGGGCTCAAACTGCTCGTAAACAATTTTGTTCTGTCCGATTTAGGTTTTTCGAAGGTCCACCACGTGCCATATAAATAATCCTATATCGCCCAATGGGATTTAGTGCACTTTAGTTCCATGTGAAATCCAAGTAAAAATAGCACTTCTCACATATCGGATCGCGTAGCATTACGGGGAGTGAATTTTCAGGAATTCGTACAATTAAAGATACGAATTTATTGTGGTACGTGCGATTTTTACTGTGAACGTCGTCCGAGGTATTATTTATAACAATTTTCTAATAATCTACTGTCGTCTGAGTAGATTTGTCGATTGTATCGGTAAGATGATGAATCTAGAGGTTCTCGTTGTTCAAATGATCGGAGATGGGAAAGCCTTAAAGTTTGCAACTATAGCGATCACGCGGGTCACGTCGAATACGTGGCACTTCATTAGAAACCTGAAAGTTCCGCAAGGAACGTGACGGAGACGGAATGTCGATCTTAGAAAATCAGAGGTCGTAGAGGAACGTCTTTGAGCGGCAACATCCCGAGACTTCGCTCACTCACGGCGGAAGGGAAAAGCAAACCACCATATAATCGATTATACATACTGAAAAAGCTTTGAGACCTTTCGAAAAGGGGTTTGGATGCGCATAAAATACCTATTCAATTATCAGTAAGCTGATTGAGAAACTTTGGCAAGTACTCCGTGAAGGTAAACTTGGGGGATGGATTTTCGATGTAAAAACAAGTAAGTGGTTTACGGGGGTTTTTTTTTTTGAGCGATAGTTTAGGCACCCATCCTTTACTTTGTGGCTCCGCTACTATTACCGGATCAAGATGCTTGTTCATAATCAATTGCAGATTTTTTGTCCTGGACCGTCTGTTCCCTCGAATTGGTATACCAAAAGCGTCGTAAGCTGGGATGATGTCGACTTGAAAAAGTATAATTTGAGACGGATGGGGGAGATCCAATTAAACTTGTGCGGACCTCGAAATTCATCCTCGGAGACGGTACTGGGTCTTGATGCGATCCCACGGGTCAGGATATCCGACGCCTTTCGTTTCTCTCTTATCGTCCGACGCTGTCGGATGAAGCCTCTGGACCAACTGAGATTGCAATTAAATTGTCAACCGAAGCATGCACAGCTGATACAGACATCCATACTGCAAGTCATGTATATATATACGCGTTTAGTAACGCTTTGACACCCTCTGTGCGATTAGTCTCTTTTTACGTCCATGACGCGTCGAGACGCCAAGAGAATTCTTCTCGCCTCGAGAAGTGCTTGTGATGAATGGCTGGTTCTTTTCCCGCTCGGCAGATTACGGAGACCTCCCCGAATTAATCAAGTGTCTCATCATAGAAGGAAACTGGTCAGGACAGTATCGGATTAGAACGGGTTTCCAGCTTTCATGAAGCACAATATAATCTGTTCATCTCCCGGCTAACTTTCGAGTGGCTTTATTGTCTGTTGATTTCTTTTTTTCTCTTTTTTTTTCAAGTACCCGTATTTTCTGGATTATTAACATTTTTCAGACCCTCTCTCGTACCGATCCTCTTCTCGTCTACCTGATCCCTCTCATCCTACGCCCCTTGTACTTCCTCTGTAGTATCAGAGATGTTTTTTGGTATTTACAGGAACGTTGCAATCGATTGAAAAATCCTCACCCTCGATTTAATCCTCGTCCGCTCTGTCGGCCCGTACGACAACAGCAATCTGCCGATATTGATTTATCGCGAGAAACAAAAGGATCCTGTCAGTGGAGAGGAAGGCGTGCGAATGTCAGCCAGTCCAACCTCTCCTGTCCCCCTATGTCATTCGCGAAATAGAAATGGTTGTTTAGAACGTGTTCTACGTGAATGCATATTTTTCACTCGAGAATCCAGACATGTTTCGAATGAATTTGTTCACGCAATCATCTGTGTACGTTTCCACGTTTAAAAATACCTTTGTCTACTTCGGTCTCGCAGTACATCGTTAACTTACTAATTGCGACCTACATTCACTGTGACGTATCACCGATACGGAGAACGTATATCGATCAATTTCAATTTGCAGTCGCCAATTTTTACCTTGTTGCCAAGCTGTGTTGTACAGCGATATGCATATGCACTATATGTCTATGAATCGTTTCGTTCATGCACAAAGTTGCAATTGCATATGATTACATTGCACAGGGCAAGCGAACAATTTTATAGCCTGAGAGGTACGTGCAAAACCTACAAAGCACAATAGCCGCCACGTATTGCCATAAGTTTATCACGACTTTTTCTATTTCACTTTAGGTCACAATGCATGCTATACAATGCACTTCATATTTCTTGCTATTTTCATATCGCAATAATCGACGGCATAATTTTCATAAATATACTATCGAATCAGTAACAGGTGCGAATACTTTTTAGATATTTTGTAGAACTAGGGATATTTTGAATCCTAGTTATATTTTTACTGTAGATATCTCCTGTTATTATTGTACTGAAATAATCTCTTAACGAAGTTGACGTGCGTATTCCGGAGAGCCGTCCAGGATGCCGGCTTTGCCAACGGGCTAAATTATATTAGGGAGTTTCGAGCAGTTCCGAGGGCAACGAGCAGCCGGCAAATGGTACGGGCTAGATCCTTTCCAAGCCGCGGATTCGGGAAGTTGGCGAAACCTTGTTGCTGAAATCCTCCTTGATGAGAAGGAACGGATCCGAGTGACCCGAGACGCCTCGCGTTGTCCGTTCATTAAATAAGTTTGGTTTCCCACTGGAGTCCAGCCTGCCGTCTTTACTAGACGAAAGTCCACAAGCGACATCATCGACACTTTAACTTGTTTTCGACCCTTCTCAGCATTCCCTTACAGAAGATACCAACATCTTAAGGCTGTTCCATCCAATTCATCCAATGGTACATCATGCAGAAAGATCATACGAGGACCTCGACCAGAATTCGACCTCGATCGCTGCTCTCTTGAATTATATGATAATGCATTATCGATCCTTCGTGCACTGTTCATTGCACGTGATCGCAGCTGCGTCCATTGTACAATGCAAAGAATGCCTTACGCAACAGTCCGTTATGCGATTAATATAGCCCATTGCGCGTTGCATAGGGGGAGGAAGCAGCCGTTAGCGCGATTTATGGTAATCAGTTGATCGCAAATGCGTCGCAGAATATGGTACGTTTTCCATATCAGGTGCACAGCTGTGTCAGACGATTCAGCTTATTCTCTACTGAATGTTTTATCATTTTCGACTCTCCTTTGATACATCGAATGAAGAAAATATCTAATTGCTTATTTTGAAATTAGAACGTGATGAGAATCATGAGACTCAATGAGGTTCGCCTACGTGAAATTTCCTTAGTATATACCTTAACCGTTTACGAGAGATACTTTGAGCTAAGAGCATTTTTCTACTTCTTGGATTGGCTGCCTGCTGCCTTTGCTATACTTGTATATGAAGTTAAATCCTTTGCCTAGCGGTTTGCCGTAGAGCCCATTACGAAGGATAGTATGAGAATTTATAGAAGCACGTGCTGCCAGCAGGCAACCGGTCTAACGTTGCCGTTAGCGCGGTGCTCCTACTTCAGGCGTTAATGTCTACTAAAGACGAAACTAACGTTTGACTCATCGTTCGATACTTTCTGCGAAAGCCATAAGCGTTGCACGTAACAGTCCCACGTGCTATGCAATACCGTATAGCATAGATTATGTACTATGGAGATATATGGAAAATGAGTCTTACGAAGGAAGTAGGAGAATATGTATAATAAATACCACTCCTGCCCATTGACGATGACTCATAGACTGTCTGAATCATCAGATTTCCAGGTCGATCCTGGTTACCGTAAAGGCGACTTATTTACATATCCAAATGCCTGTAGTCGTTTTGCAACCCAAAATAACTTGGTGACAAGTGGAAAAATGTGGAAATATCAAAATTGCCCGTTATCAATGTATTTTTACCAAAGGTAATTTTTTAGCAAATCAATGGAAATAAGTAGTAAAAAATGCATTACCTTTAGCAAAATAGCATTGGCAATTGAGAAATTTTGCTATCAGAGTCCCTAGCACAGAAACACGTTTTCCCATCTGTCACTTTAATCTACTTTACTCCTGGACCGACTATCGTATGCATATAACGATCGAACCGATATACCCTGAATGAAATCGAAACGTACCTTTCTCTTTCCACGCACCTTTCTCTTTCAAGTAAAACAAAATATTACAAGTCTCAATAAGCACGGAGTGTCGCGATTGTCAACGGAATGTATACCAATAAGGTACCCCAGGATTGGTATTTTGGACTGAAGAGGACGTACTGCACTGTCCGACTACGTGCCTCCGACACGTGATTCAGAGAACGCATAGGAATGCTGTTAACAGACTGGCGGCCCAACTAGTCACCACGTTAGTTGACCATTGGTGGTATACGACTTCCGGTCTGAAGTCTGCGGCCATCAGAAGTTTCACGGTACTACTAGTAGTCTGATAGTACCCACGGGCGGGTACGGTTACTTAGAACCGTAGTTACTGTACGCACACTATACTCCACGTTTCCTGTGTGACTGAATTAAAAAACTGATAGCACTATCATCTCCACAAGGTGCATTTCTAATCATGTGACGCATTGGCACGCCATGTCATTCGTGATTCACATAGCAGTGGTGGTAGAGACTCCTCATGGCTTTCCGCACTTTCCTTCGATTCGATTCTCCGTCATCCTCTCTCAGGTCGTCTATGCGAATCGGGTACGGTGCTGATGTGGCTCAGTCTGGTATACCAGTGCTACTGTATTACCTTGTTTATATCAAAATATGAAACGTGATTACAGTGAGCTTCATGTGCAGTGACTTGACTACCAAGTGCAATCTCCTGCAAGAGATATCCTCAATCTTGTGGTGTATTATACAATGCTCGTGCGATAGTTCGTAATGTGCTGTATCCGTGTTATGATATTGTGACACATGGTATACTCAACCTTGTACTACTGTATGGTATACAGTCGAGGATAAGAAGATATACTGTCTGAATATACATTGAGATAGAAGAAGACAGGAACGGGTCTGACAGAGAGGTTAGTTATCAAATCATATCCTGGCAGTATAAACATTGTGACAGGTGCTTAAAGGCGATGCTTTAATACGTACTTTTTCTTAATAATGAGTATAATAATTATTGAGATGTGATTAGAGTCTATTACAAGAATCATTAAACTATTTCTCTCACGGCCTTGGTGCGATGCATGCAACGTGCGTTACATAAGGACAATTACGATTTAGTATTGATAAGCTATCATAGACTTTGGTTATATAACTTTAATAATTTCCTTCTTCCATTTCCCTCGCGTTACGTTCTCTTGCACGGCTCTTTTGCAGTGATTGTATAGCGTTGGCATGATTTTCGAAATTTACTATGGTACGTCTGCGGAGGGACTCTGGTTTCATCGTGGTCTCCTGTATTATATACAGGAGGACGAATATTCTAATGTAATATTTATAGACCGACATACAATCGTTTTGGTCACTGATAAGAAGAAGTGTTCCAGTGGCGATACTTGATTTATTGTATATATACAAGATATATAAATGTTCGCACAGTAACCAGTTGCTACCAATTTCGTTAAAGGAATGTACTGACAGTCTCTCCATGATTCGTATGCATGAGAACACTCATATAATCTGAATCACTGATATCGTAATTTAATATTTGAACTCGAGGAAAACACAATCATCCTGCCCACTGGATGTGGCCAGAGCCACTATTTGCCTTTGCCTCGCGGGCTATGTTCTTAAAATGTCTCCAAACTTTTCGCGATCTACATATCGAGCATATTATATGCCAATGGACGAATCTAGGTAAAAACATATATATGTGTATATAATATATGATTGTACAATTTCGTAGGGTAGCGAATGGGAAATATTTTACAGAACTGATATATATTAATAAATTTCTTCGTGACGACTTAAAACTTTAAGCTAGACGTAAAAATTTGTAGTTTACGTCAAGATGATCCCCCGGGATGCACTGCGAATGACACAGCGTTCCCATCGATAAAGCGTGTTATACGAAAATCCAGAAAAAGCACGTGTCGACCGACGGTTACGAAGCGACCTGCACGTGAACGATGTCGGAAATTCACGAGAAGAACAAGAAAAATTGTCGCTTAGTTTGACGATGGCCATCTTGATAGCACGGTACCTCGCTCGGACATATTCGACACTATATCACTTCTGGACCCTTGGCATTTTTCAAGGGAACTACAGGTAGCTCCGTTATACAGATCCGGATGATATAGTCATCAATGGTCTTTCCATTTTGACAAATATTAAACAGTAACCGTACGTCATCGGCGTCCTTGCGTTTCTCATTCTATTTCTATTGTCAGTAAGCACAGACATGCGTTTAAAGATATATCAGGCATAATAAAAAAAAATGTTGAAGCCTTTTCCGCAATCTTATTAGCGTCAGGCTTTTCAAAAACAAACTTTTCGAATTTCATGAAGTTAAGTGTGTCGCATATTCGATTTCGTCGATTTCCACTGACAATGTCGGACGTTGCCCTGATACGACACGCTTTGAAGAATCTTTGGATTAAATCGTGCCATATCGCGATTCAGACTGGCAGCAATATCTCGGTGATACTCGAGGAAGCCGCAGGGCTGGGAAATATCGCGATACTTTGGCCGGATAGCTGCCCTACGGGTATCCCAGGGACATGAGAGTACGGACAAAGCCCGTGCTGAAGAACAGTGGCAGGGAAATGTCTCCGTTATACGACGTTGTATTAACGCCGTCGTAATTATCACGTTACTAATTCCATTTGTGTTGCGCACCCGGGAAGGTGTTACATGGACGGTTGAATGCCGTGTGCATTCTGCAGGATGGGCTGCATCGATATACAGTTGCAACTGCGGGAAACTCTGGTACGCTTGAGAACTCAATTTACATCGGGTACCTGCTCTCGTGATTCGGGAATTTCGGGTTTATCTCGTCAATCATTATAGACGCGCGTATTGCTTTGCACGTGTTGGGCTAACTTAACGCGTAATCATTTTAATTAACCTGTGAAGGGAGGGAAGGGGGCATGGGGCTATACTTTGGATTTCCTACGTTTAAATGGAAATTGAATAAAATCTTTTATTGATTATATAAATTGAAAGATTTCATGTCTGCGAAGTCGTGCACAGTGCGATACTAATTGTACTGCATAATTAAAATTTTTTAGTATTTTTAAATTTGGTTCACGCCCAAGTGTCAATATATGTATCTGTTAAGTGTATCGTACGACGGGGTACGTTGTAGAGAAATCAATATAATAATCATTATCAAGCCAATATCATTAATTTGAAATTGCGACCGCGTAACTTATCCGCAATAACAGATAGCGAGCAGAAACTCCAGCATTGAATTCTCTATAAATATCCTTTCAAACGTGTTTTGAATCTCTCTAATGATCACGTATGACCTTGTCTGATGCACTAGTCCTGGAAGTCCTGCTGAACTAATCTAATCTCGCGGGCCAAGGCCGTTATAGCATATATAAGTATATAGATATATTTAATATATAACCGAAACCACCTTAGGCGGAAAATTTCTTACGAAGACTCCCTCAGCTGTTACAGTTTTGAACTAGGCCACTGGAATTTTTTCTCCGTATATCTTAATGCAGTGTATGCATTGCTGTGCCACAGTTTGGCCATATGTGGAATATAAGGATCACGTAGTCGAGCCACGCTTCTTCTCGCATCTAAGGACATTATTCAATCCGTTGCACGGCGGAGGACGCAAAAGCGTATACACCTCGACTTCCATTGTAAAATAAGCAAACACAATATAGCGTTGAGAGTGCAGGAATATTTGCTCGGGCATGAAAATCGAGAATGCAGAGGGGACGAGGCATTGTCTATTTCCTGACGAAAAGAAGTGTAAGGGAAGAAAGAGACTGGAGCAGTCTGAGAATTTTTCACACTGCGTTCTCTTCTATGAGAGTAGCTGACTATATCATACGCACATATTACGTAGTACGTAGGAATATACTTTTTATACCGATGAAGCCTTTATATCTGTCCATGTCGATATACGTGTACGGTATTCATATTATTTTTTTTTTTTTGCGAATTTATATGCCATCAAAGAGAATCGCGAGCTCTTTTTCAATGGATTCTCTTATATCCCTCGAATAAGGGGGAAGTCGATGTATCGTTGAGAATATTTTACTAGTCATATTGACGACCCTCATACACGTTACTGCTACGTACGTTCAACCCTACAATCAACGGAGATATCGTTCCATTTAACTGCATCGAACCATACTGAAAATACGTAACGCAGAACAAAGATGATGTCGTATGGAGATAGAAGCGGTTACGTATTCAATACGCGTCATGACGAATATGGCGAAAGCCTTTTTCTAGATTCTGGTAGTACCGATACACGCCCATCCAATTACATGTGGGTCTACTTGGACGGGCATATGTAATGCATCTACTTCGATGTAATATATGCATATTACGAGATGAAATCGATAAAAAAATCAATACTGCAGTCTTGGTACATAACGAAATGGTATAAGATTTTTACTGGAACATTTCGTCACGAAAGTCATTCCTTTACTTCCCGTCGTGAATTCCATCGTGAGATTTTCACTTCAGCGGCGAAATACGTTTTGCCTTATTGGCATTATTTTTAAAGCATCTTTTCGTTCGATTAAAATTTCCTTTTCTTTTTCATGTGCCGGTACGACTTTACGATTCGTCGAGCAGTTATTTTTACTCCGTTCGTTCTGCTATTGAAAACACGTATTTTTAAAGGACCCGTAAACTCGTCCACCAGGACAATAGGAAATTTCGCTGCTTTTTCACCGATACCTCGAAGCCATACGTACTCGCAGTCCATGATTGGTGTGTTCATATAATTAGGAAACGCTGTTATCTGACTTCATATCTGAATAACGTGGATAGCCACGACGTTAAAAACATCTGTGAGTCCAGTGGATGTAGTGTCATGCGTATGAATAAAGAAAAAAAAAATGAAGCAGTTATACGTGCCCAACCATGCGAGGTATGGATGCCTCTGTCAGCAAGTGGTAAAAAATGAGGACCATATACACGTCCATATTTTATGGCAACTCCTTCCAAACCATACGAAGCCGCAGCATCTTACGTTTCTTTGAAATTGACAGAGTGAGAAACGCCGCTGGAGAATAGCATCGATGTTCTCGATGCCGGTGATTTATGCTTGTGCGAATCTTTCGCGCTATTTTTATTAAGAAATCTAAAAAAAAATTATCTGCATCGTCTATATATTTATCTATATCTGTATATGGCAAATTATCTAGCTGTATAGTCTGTCTTACTTTGTCACAATGGGTCGACTGATACGTTCTTCCGCATTCCAATACACTTGTTTTGCAGTACTCCCCCCCTCGCTCCCCCCTACCGCAGACCTAACCTTTGCGGTTGGGTAGATCAAGGTTGCTTGAGCTGCGTGACACAGGTCAGGCTTCAGACGTATTTAATGAACTTTATTAGCTGCAGGTTTCACCAAAATTATATATCGTTTTGTTTTACATTGAAAATTCAATGTCGTTGAATCATGCGCATTCTAAATTTATTACGTAGGATCTATTTCTTCTATAAAGATGCACTTGACCGTTTTGCTATTTTGTTAAGTCAAGTGCAAAGTGTTAACGATAAATATGAATAATTTCATATTATTCTCTCAACGATTGCTCACTAAATAAACGAATAATTCTCCGCACACATCACACACGAAATATGATTCGCACTTCGATTTCCGCGGTTTTATCAATCAGCCAGTTTTGCTTTGGGCGAACATGTTCGGCATTTACAAAGTGATTGCCGATTGGCCATTCCGCATACTACACTGAACGCTTCACTGAACAAAATCTACGAGAAGTTTAGGAAATCGACTGGAAGTAGCGGATGGTATATGACGTCGAAGCTGGAAAATATTTTTACGGGAATTATTCAGCCGCGTATCTACCTTGCATTGTTACTGGGCCAAGGTCGAAACTGATTCTCAATGGAGCTATAAATTTGAAGAAACTGCTTTTTGGCACTGGTACGCTATCCCGCTACTCTTGCTAGTTAAAATAGGAGACATTGAAGAAAAGGAAAGGACTGGAGGAGACCATGGCTGCTTTGCAAATATCAATACTTATCTCCACTACGAGAAAGTCCTATAAGTGGAATATAGTAGGAAATATATTAACATATTGTGCAGTATTCATAATAATTAATAACAATTAACATAATTCCTACGATAATTAGATATTAGTTTAACTGGAAGTTGCTTCCGTAAAACACTCTTATTTTTACTGTTTTCCAGTGAAATAATACCTATACTATCCTTTCTGTGTTACCCTATCGAAGTCTTTGGGACAGCTTGGATTACAACGGTAGGATGGTAACTTAGAAGGGTCTACTTTGCTTTAACTATAGTTGTACGACTTTCTGTAGGTAAATAGTATGTTCCTATATATCTGTATATGTATTATATATAAACTAAATTATTCGAAATCCCAATGTAATCGGGGTTACGTGACTCACAATCAGTCCAATAGGATTACCCCAAGTCCTCTCCTTCCCCAGTGAGTTAACGCAAGCTTGTACTGAACAGTTTACGCCTCGCGAATACATAACATACCGTCATCATTGGTCATTAAGAAGCCAAAAGTTAGAAGTTTGAGGTTAACCAACTATTAAAATTCGTACTAACCCATTGACCCGTATCCAACCAATTCGTATGCCAATACGTGTGATAATGTTACGCTATCTCAATTTCGAATTATGAAAACACTTAAACATCCTGTTACATATGTATCTCGTAGATCTATGCGTACTGGCCACTTTAACTTGACTTTTAAAAATATTATTTTTACGTTTGATACATCATTTCAAATTTCTCTATACAAGTAGATATCGACGTACGTGTACATTCAATGATTACCGAATAGCTATTCGAAGATGGGTTACCATCATAAAATATTTGCTATATAAAACCAGTAGTCTATTTAAACCAGGATGCAATCTATACTAAGCTATTGAAACTAACGACCTAAAAGGTATTCACTATTAACAAGGATTCATGATCCATTTTATAGACCATACGTAACGGCTCGTTTCTGTTAACTTTGAAGGTAGATACGCACTGGACGGGTTTATGTTGTTTTTGTTTGCCGTTAGCAGGAGCACCAAATATATACCAACCTTGTACTCAGGGCGATAGATGCATTATGTATATAGTATAGATGCCTACATGTATACACACAGGTAGATTCCATTATAAAGCGTGTGGCTGAGCACAATGGTATCCGTAAATACAATTCCTGCAAACAAAAAATACAGCAGCATCCATTCGATAAGCAAGCAACGCTCCAGTCGGTGGCTGTACGATACGACGTCAGTAGTATTTTCCTTAAAAGTATATGCAACTGGTTTTCGCATTCGGCTTGAAAAAGTATTGACAGCGGTTTGCGAATCTGGGAATGAAGTCCCAATGGAAAAATCATGGAAAATACGATTTGCCAGGTTGACAATACACGTGTACTATACTCAAGGGAGAAAACAAATTTTGTTCACTCATATACATTTGTACCGACAGGTTTGGTCATTCGTTCCCTTTGCATCCATTCTCGCTTTGCCTCTCTCTCTTTCTCTCTCTTCTCCTGATCCTCTCGTTTCTCCACTCTACGTTACTCCCATTCCTTATGGGATTGTGTCTACAAATTCACTGAATAATGCCGCGGGCAGTCTGAGTGTATACTAACGAACCCAGCACGGCAAGCAAATCCAATGCAAACGGAGGAACCCGAGGAATGTATTTGCTCGTGCGACTATATAAGAGCGACCTTTCGATTTCCTGATCAGCAGTTGGTACCCCACGGGAATTCGTGGTGCCGAGCCGTTTCAAAAGGGGGTGAATGTTGAGAGGGAGAGAAGTGGCGAAGAGGGGATATGAAGTATACCAGGTGCATAGAGGAGTTATCCCTTCTTTTCACGTCAGACAAAGCAGTTATCGCTTGGCAATCCGTTGCTCCCCATGTTACTGGCCGTTTCCTAATAAAAAGTAAATCGCTTCAGAAAGAGTAGTGTTGCATGTACGTGCAGCTACGCATTCGCTTTTTGAACCGCAGCAAATACTTTTTCCCAGCTGAAAAATGCATTATCAATTGTACGATGGGCGAAATACCTATAGAAATGTTAAATTTGAGAAATGTGTCAAATGAATTAGGAATTTTTATTTATATATTACAGAATCTCGGATCTTTACGTAACTATGGTCGCGACATAATTTCCACGAATCTGCGACCTTATGCAGAATATTCAAATATCACTGAAGTAAACGATATTATTATAAAGAATATATCGATTACGCATCTAATACCATTTATGAAGGAGGGTTCCCCCTACCATATGGGGAAAACCCACCGTGTGTGGTAGGTCCTTTAATGGCTTATAGCATAATAATAGTGAGGTATATGACGTAAGGGTCGCCTGGGGTAGGTATGTCGGTTCAACGTTTTTCCATAAAATTCGAATGTACAACGTATACGAAATGCAAAATTCCCTGTAAAAAATGGAAAGGATCGTATCTTCGAAATGCTACCAACGAGAGGCCATATGCGTAAGGGTGCCTTTGCAAGCTTGTCGTTATTACCAAAGAAATTTGTTCTTGCCGTCAAAATAAATTTCTCAGTCCCTCGGATCGATTCGAAAGATCTCAACCATTTCGTGTAAAAGGAATTGACGATAGATATTTACTTATGCTGTGTACCGATGTTGGAATGTCTATGCTACGGTGTACCTAGTATGTGGTGATTCTACGGTATAGCTGCTACACTATATTTTACTATTCCTCACGTTCGGTGCTCGCATGAGAACGCCAAAAGTCTCGGCTTATTTTCGGCAAGACCAGTAACGCGAGTCGTGAAACGCGGAAATGCCGTTGGGAAGTGGAAGCCCAGCACACCGATGGCCTCGGCTTTTGGAACTGGTATTGGAAGCAAACAACCTGCGGCGCCGTGAATAGAAATCCCTAGCGAGTCTGGTTGCTTTCGCCAGTCACGCAAATACCCGGCATATCAGCCAAAGAGGAAAACGTGGATGCTCTGTAACCTTATAAGATGGCATAGTCGCGAAGAAAGACGTGTAAAACACATTGGTGGCTGGGAAACCCTTCTTGCCGCTAGTCAACGTCACATTGGGATGCATAACCCGCAGCGATGCTTTCTCGCTATGTTCCTCATCTAACGTTTTCATCTTTGTCATTTTCTTTCTTCGTTTCTTTTATATCTTTACGCTCCTCCGTTGCGCGGAACAGAGAAGCGAATTTACTAACTTCCACAGCTAAAATAGAAAAGTATATTATGGGTTGTGACTATTGCGACACGCGACGGAATACAAAAGGGAACGTTTCTCACATCTCTTTTTTCTTATTTCTTTTTTTGTCAAGAAAAATGCTAAAAACGGCACATGCCGGAGATTGCCGTTTCAATAGAGAGGCACACGTTCGCTTGCTACGTGTATGACGTAGTCGATGACATAAGTCAATTCCTACTACGAATATATTTTGCAATGTTCAAGTCTTTGAGTTTTATTTGAGCATGATATATATAGCTATAATTATCCTTGTACTGTAAGTAAATAGTAATGTTTGATATTAAGCGAAAAGGTAAAATGTTCAATTTCAGCTATTTCAAAATGTACTTTTCAAGAGAGAAGGCAAATCGCGAGATAAATGTTTGTATGAATTAAAACTCGAAAAGTTTCTAATATCAACTAAATTGAATCATAATCATCGAACTGAAAATTAACTACGTACATTTATCGCGTAATCTTATTTACACAGCACTCAATTATACTTCGTTCAGTCTATCTGCACTCAACGCCATTAGGAGCGAAGCGCCAGGGTCTTATACCTCCGCAGGATCCGACTCTTTATAATTGCTTTAATTAGAAACACGGCTTCAGGGATGCGACAGCACAGACGATTCTACCGTATATTCCTCCCGTAGACGGGGGAGTACAGCATAGAATATATTAATTGTTTAAACTTTAAGGAGTCCCGGACAAAAGATATTCTCCGTGGTAAATGGACTTTTTAACCAGTCTCCCGCCTCAGTTTAATTTGTCAATTACTAAAACCATTTATCTTCGGTGCTGCTGCCATCTTCTTTCTTTTCTTTTCGTTTTATATAAAGTTTCAGCATCCTTCGATTCCTTCCGTAATTATATACCAATGCAATTGGCTTGCGTTATTGACAAACTATCGATCCCCATAGTTCCTTTCCCCCTATCGTATTTTCAATTTTCCCACAGAGGGAGACAAATGTTTTTCAAAATTTTTCGAAAAATCCCAAAATTCACGTTATCCTTCGTATGCTGCAGATACCTCACCTCAATCACGCTCACTTCCAACTATAACGGAACTCCGTATGAGCCCTGCTACATTCATGATTTCTCGACACATCCTCATTCCTATCGTATATCTCATATCTCAGTATATTATGCATTTAGAGTGGCCGCGTAAAATAGCGAGCCCGTGGAATTAACCGAAAAGGCAATCTCCATAAAGCCCGAGAGCGCGTAGCGGATATGCTCGCCTTTAATATTGCCTCTAACAGAGACAGAGGAAAGAACTCGCCAAGCATTACTGTAATTTCGTGCTACGAGTACTGTAAACCGCCCACTCGCCCTCTTCTGTACATATCCAATCTATACGTAATTTAAGAGATTGATCATAGTTATGCTGAATAACCTATAATTTCAGCTGGCCATAGGCCAGTTGCACACGTATAAAGGATCTATGTATAAGGCTTCCAATAGTACCTATGATACCTAATGCTCTTGAATTACTTTCATTTACGACTGTGATATTGGCATAGTCTTTATATTTATATAGATTGGCAGCATTAACAGTAACGTCATATTCCCTATAACTATCGGCAACTATAATGAAGGTTTGATGACGACTGTGGTATATATGCATACCACAAGTACGTTCTCCGTTTATTACCAATCGCCGTATACGTTACCCATATTCATATACATCAACTCACTGTAGTCTTTATGTCAATTCATATTTATAGGTTATTCAACAACGGATATAGGTATATTTGCATTATTGTCTAAATCATGTTTTTGAAACTTCTCAGCATTCTGTCATAATAATGCGATACATTTTCTATATTTCATTAATTCCAACGTGACGTTTCTACATGACAGAGGATGGTGGATTGTGCGATGCTGAAAGGCTCGATTGAGGAGGGACAGGGTGTTTCACGTATATACATCGCATTTACTCCATGACGCTCCTGTATTTTCACAGTAATTAAAATCAACGTCGACCGAATCGTATACGAGAGGATTAATTAAAAATTTTTTTTATATCCTCCCCGGGCAATACACTTTGTACAAATCTGCAATAAATACGCGATGGCGAAAATCGAACGGATTACCCCCCTGAAAAAAATGCATCTGTGCACGAGTGCGTAATGCATTCTGTTAAAAATTGATGTAGCAGAAACGTATAATATTAATTAAAAAAATATGCGCCAGCACCCTGACGAGAGACATAAATTCTGGGTTGCACAATATATGTTTCTTGTCACCGGATTATTTATTTTATATTCTATTTTTTATTTTTCAGGTAAGTGTCGCAATATCACTACTCGGTCCAAGTTAGTACGTTTTTCTATATTGGTAAGTACTTCAGTCACTTATGTGCAATAATATTACACAGGCATGGACGTCTGTGCATAGTTACTGACGCAGACAAATTTAATGATTTTCTAGTCTACTAATGATTTCGGCGATTGCAATAGAGTCTTGTCTATACGCTACTATCAAATACGTATTAGGTGCGCGATGTGGCGATCCATTCTACATACCAGGGAAATCAATGAATTCTCTGAGTACCTATTGATCTATATATCTATATCCATGTAGGTACGACGTCACTGAATGCGTTTTCGACGCGATCAATCAAATCTAGAATTCTGTAGCCGAGAGCAGTTTCAATGGAATATCTACGATATACGCCAACCCCAAATTCAATTCTCTACGTATATTCAGATTTCGCTTCGCCCTTACAATCGACACTGTCTTTCTCTATACGTACACTACAGTATGGATAACAAGTCACGTCGATCTGACTAGAGTTTGAAAATTGTTGTTTCTAGAAAATCAATACCTATCACTTATCAAAGTATAGAATCAAGAGGTACGTAAAGATGTTTTATGGTAATAAATATGAAGGGGCGTTTTTATAAATATGTAAATAAATCTTATAAAATATACCTTTTAATTTAGTATTTTGGTATAGAGAATAACCAATAATATTCTGTTCGATTGACTGACGTCTCAAGAGAAAATTTGATATTTACGAGTAAGGCTTTACAAAATCGTCGATGTTATCCTGATTCTCACTAAGCTTTCGTGCAGACGTCAAATTTGCGCGCTGGGAAACTTTTGAGTGAAGGATTAATTTAATTTTCCATCCTGCGAGCTAGGGTGAACTGGTGTCAACATCATGATTATCTTTCAACGCCTTTAACGGCGCTTCGCTTTCCTGAAAGTCAGGGATTAGGCGACTCTGTCTGCACTGGGAATATGGGCGTACTCGTCATACAGCGATATTTCTGTATTAATTTCGACGTACAACGTATTATAAGCTAATGTATGGGCGGAGTCAAAATGAGCAGGTACTAAAAATAGTGTAATGTAATATGAAAAAGTTGTCATTGTGTGAAAGGTATCTTCCGAATGTACGGTAGAAAAAAATTATAATTACGAAACCTTTTTAACGCAGAGGTTCACCGGAATTCTATCCCCATCGTGACCCTCATTAAGAGGGTCACAACAGATACCTCTTAAAAGTTCTAGCACGACGAAACATTATTTTCCTCTATTAACGCGTAAAGGATGATTAAAAAAAAAGCATTGTTACAAAACTTGGCATTGCGTATTATTCCATTGTCTCTTTCTAATCATCGTATAATTCAATAATCACATTAACGCAGCTTGGTACATTCGTAAATTATATAATTGAATTGAAATTCTACTCAAGAAGTCAAGGAGGATCGCCATACTTATAGACAGTATGCAGTGGACCTTGACAAGGGTCTGTTAACTCATGAGAGTCATAAGCAATAATAATAAGAATTCGCCGTGAATAAATAGTCTGCGGATAAAAGAATTGAAACTAAAGGGGGAAAAAGAAAGGTATGAAAGGGGCGAGAAAAAACTAGAAAATCGACTCTTATAAAAGTTTTTTCTTGGTGTTCAGAAAAACTGAGCAACGGAACAACCTCCCTATAATTACTCAGTTAACGCGAATCCTGAAAACAACAGGTTTTTAACGGCGTTTTGTGAGATTTTCAGAAACAATTAACATCACAACGTTGGCAACAGCATTGTATGTACGTCCACCCGCTGTACCTTAGCAAACCCACCCACCCACCGTAGAATAAGGTCACGATGTATCTTTATCAAGTCCCACGCATTCTTCTCAATTAGCCATTCGGGGAGTTAAGTATATACGATAATATACGGGCGTATCCTTATGCACGTTATAAATTGCATAAACGACAGGAACACGATATCCAACGGTGCCCACGTATCGCGTTCTTGCGCTCTCGGGCTAGGAGGGCGAAAATATATTACACGGACGTTAATACGTATAACACACGTATTTTCGTATCTAGGATAGTATCGTTGTTCACATGCGGATATCATTTTAGCACGATGATAATCTAATTCCTGTAGTACTTAAACGATCAAATTATCATCGCAGCGTATTTTACCATTCGCTATATGTCTTATGCGTTTCCTCTACTTTATGCCGTCGTTCAACGCCAAGGACATTCCGAAAACGCGACCCAAGTAAAAATCCAATAAAAATCACGGAAATGACTTTGCGAGGTAGGAGCGAGCATGTGAGGCTATGAAGAGTGACACCACTCTCGCCGGATATTAATGCCAGGTTCACGGAGTGTCCGGTGCTTCAATTTCAGAACGTCAGACTTGGACCCCTGGACATTCGGCTATGTAGAAGGTCACAGTAGGGGTATCCCTAGGGACCCTACCCCTAGTCCTACGAGATATCCCGTATCTTTTGGAGCGAAAACGACCTGGAACCATAGGGCTGGTGTGCGTGTAAACGTTTAATGAATAACACGATAAGAGAGTAAATGGAATCATACATATATAAGTTAGTAGGAAGTTTCTGCCTACGTGGAACGGAGGAGAAGGACGAGACTCGCTCTTAGTGCCGTCGGCTTATCATTTCCTTCGACGCCGCCTCGCTGCTTCGTATCAATTTGATATACGGCGCTCAAAGCGAAACGTAACGGATAAAGGGTGGGCATGGCTTCTTCCCCTCAGCATCCAGCGAAACGTTTCAGTGATACGGCAATGCGATGAAAGGGAGGAAAAGTATCTTCGTCACTCACGAATATTTCGCAAATGAGGATTCTTACTCGTCTATCCACTTTCTACGTGCCTTTCTCTTTGTCTCTCTCTCTATCTCTCTTTCTCTCTCTATCTATCTATCTATCTATCTAACTGCTCCTTATTTCTTTGAGAATAAGGAAAGTTTTCCTTGGACACATTACTTTTCTTGCCAATGAGTACCAATGATCTCTGAATTTGTCTTTGGCTAATCGTACTACGTTCTTCCTTTTCTCGGATCTCGGGGTATCCAAACGCGAAAATTGAACTTGTTTAAAGTTAGATATACGAATTTCTGAATCGTCCGTTACGTGTGAAAACGTGTTCAATACGCGTCCTCATTTGTCTCAGTCGAGCCGAAATACAATTAACAAAGTATCGCTCCTCCGTTGAACCGATTTGTTCAGCTCGACACGAGACAGATTGACGTGCAAAAATATACCAATGAAAAAATTAGTATTAACGAGCGTGTGACTGGAGCTTGTAGGAATCTGAAGGATCCGTAACAAGTGAAGCCGCAACGTTACGCGGACACGTAATACCAATGCATGGTTTTATTGACGCTCGTCAGGAGCCAGGAGAGGAGGAAGAGATATTGCTACGAGAAACTATAATACAATTTTCGGTACGAACAGTGCCGTGATAACTAGAGTATATGCAGCTCGTCCGTTTTCCTATTATTTCTACTATTCGGCCCCTTGTAGAATTCAACCTAGTGATTTCGCAACTGGAAATCTATCGGCGACGCCGTTGGGAATATGGAATGCCACTTTACACGAACTTTACGTATCCTAGTTTCACACTCTCGAAGGATGTCCTTGTCGAGGATTGCGGTCGAACAGTTAGACTGTGACATTCGACAATACCTCAGAGCCGAGAAATTCGAATAATTCGAGTTCGCAGTGCGGAAAACGGTAAATTCTCACCGATAAATAATTCATTGATAAAACTTTCATTTTTTAGCGAAAAAATTTCACCGTTACTACGTTGTACCAAGTATACATAGATATACGTATATAACATAGCTATAGACTTTTGCATGTTACATTAATCCTCGGTATATCCCATAATTACGGATACACTGTCGCGTGCTGTCGCATCAGCAAAAAAATTGTCAATCCAATCATAATAAAACGAAAAAAACAAAATATTAATCCCATAGGATAATCAATTAATTTATGCGTAACTCTATGTATAACTTTTTAGAGAAAACCACGGATAAACACGCCCTAAGTTCGCATGAGTCACGTAACTAATCAGAAGTAAAAGCAGCCAGTAACTCGGATGAACTACCAGCGTAAGCCCTGGTTTATACCAAGTGTGCTATGCTTGTTAAGAGGAAGATGCGCTTATTATAGTAACGCCGTAATCCTCTCAAATCGTAAGTAACAACACGGGCTAGCGTCTTCCGTCAAACAGAACCATAGCTAATTTGCGAGTAATCGTGCATTCCGGTATATACTATAGCTTAGACTATAGCAAAACTAAAGAAATGAATTCGCCTCAGTCAGTTCAGCTCTGATCGTTACGGTACGAGAATGAAATCCTCTTGATGCAGAATGAAGAGAAAACAAAAATAGTTTAGTAAGAATTGCTGCGTGACTTATACCGTTCCTCGAATACCAAAAGGATGAGAAGAAAAAACGTACAAGACGGCTACGAAACTGTTGTGTTGTTCGCGAAGAAAGCGTATCGCCCGTAGCTTCTGTATATCCTCTTTACAGTGCCGATTGTTTGAACACGTCAGCCAGTACCTCGCTCTATTTCAAGATATGTACGTTAATTCGTTAGCCTTGATCCCGTGACACAATCTAGACAGCGAATAGAAAACCAAGATCGAACACCAGCACGTGCTGATTACTAATGTAGGCATAGTTAATTATACAGTAGAGCATACTATTAAACAGTACGATACAACGTGTTGAAGTACAGAAGTAACGAATTGGTATTACACTTTGAGATATGTATAGCTACTGTTAATATTACTATGTATCGAAAAGTCAACATCGATATCAACCTGCAGGTCGGTATTACTGTATAGATTAATTAAGTTCGTGAACCAGTAATTTAATTTCTATCAGCTGATAAACCGATCAGAGTCAATTTCTGGTGGTCGGCATTGCCTAATTTTCTACTGGCAACTCAATACTGATATTGACTTGCTTTAATCCGCAAAGATTAGAAAGCGATCTAAACTTGCACAATTTCTGTTGTACCTGCGGTCAAGTACTGCGTTACTGTTAATATCGTGAACATTCTCGCCGATGGATTATTATATCATTTTCTCGGAATTCTTATGCAATCTATTATGTATAGTATGAATATAGTATACTTTCAAAATAACAATAGGACTTGAGAGTAGTAGAAGTAAGAATGAAATGGACCTAGGTTAATAGGAATTCATATCTACTGGGTGGCTAACCTGAATAGAGGATCAGGTATCGTGAGCTCGAACAATGGAGGAAACTACCTTAAACTGCTAGGCACTCAGGAGGAAGTTAAATTAAACATAGTAACACGAAACATTTGTGTCTGAGATTGTGCATTGTGGTATTGTATTTATTTGCAGTGTACTTGCGCGCACACAAAATTGTATTTGGTAACATTGCGTTACGGACCTCTTAATACTACGCGAGAAAAATATAAACGAAAATCTTTCTTCTTTCCTAAAGCGGCGTTCAGCACGTTTTCCAAGGTCATTAATCATTTTGATACGAATTTCGCAATAATTAACTCAAAATAATTTTACTCGTATGATAATAAGAAAATTCACAACTGTATTCTCATCATTAATTTTGCGTTCAATCTTGGGCCGCGATGGTGATTAGTGATTTACAGACTTCACTCTCGCAGTTTTATGACGAGTAAGGTATAACGATAAATTGAGTTGTTACCACAGAGCTCCTATTGTTTTTCTTATGCTATTCAAGCCGACGATATCAATGTCGTATGTAATTAATCATTGAAGACAATTAAGATATCGTCAAGGAGAAATGTCTAAATAGAAATGAATTGAAGCTGACTCAAATTAATATTTTAAGCACCTCTAAACTTCTACAGTGAACGTATAAACATTAAAAAAATTGCACACTCTCGTTCATATTTTTGTGTAATATTTAAATGAAAATTTTATTTAAATTTCGTCCAAAGTTTAACCCTACATTCGTACTCGTGGGCTCTCATAAACTCGTAACTAAAGCCATCAGTATGGAACATAGGTAAAGAAGGTACCACACATCAAGCGGCGACGATCAATGCAGTCATGTCGCAATTTCTTTGTTATTTTTAGAAGATCGATAATCGTCGAGGTCCCTTTAGAAGGATAGCTATATTAATTTGCGAGATTCGCATGTAGTAAAAATTTCTATCACGATTGCGTCATCGGTGTCATTGGTGCTTGTCGCCGCAGGGAGTCTCACCACGGGCTAAATAAGTTTAACAAACTAAATTTCAAAAATTGAATATATTCGAATTTGAATAGTACATGATCAACCCGGAGTTCCGTGCCGGCGGTGCTGGTTGTATAAAAAGTATTTACATAGAGAGTTACGTCATTGAAAAATATCATGACGTGATTTTCAACGGAACTCTTCGCGACGGAGACGGAAGTAGGAAAAAGTGGAAATTCCTAAATGAAATCCATGTGAAACTTATATGGATATTTGAAATCGATTAAATTCTCATTTATTCGCCTTCGAGTGTGTTCAAATTTTTTGGTCCTTTTTTGTTGTCTTTTTGTCAAATGCTCGCATATCGTAACTCTTTGCGATATGTTGTCAAGTCGAGGAACGCGTTCCGGCACCCTGTGGTATTTGAAAACCAGTCGTACGGCTTTGCCAGGGACCTTCGGATTACAATGTCTGGCATGCGGAGTGTGAGTGGCCATCAGCCAAGCCGGCCACGACGCTCCTAGCACTTGTATGTGCAGCAGAGTGCGTGTATTGTGCGTGTGCCACATAGGTACACCCAGAGTCATAAGTAAGTTTGAGTAGAGTTTCTGTTTTATGAACTCGTCGGAATATATTTTGCTCTCGACTGTCCCTTCTTACGCGCGTTCATTCTGTCAGTGAAAATTCATTTACGACACGTGGAGTACTCAAGCAAAACGGTACTTTTATGTATTTTAGTCGGCAAAATTTTTAGTCACATTATTTTTTGCACGCTACGATAACCACAACTAATACGTATAGCGAAGCTAACTCGACGGGGTTCGGGTATAAGGGTCCCAATAGACAATGGCGTAGAGAATAAAAATGTCCAAGGCTTTGAAAGGCCGAAATTTGATCTGCAGATACTTACGCTCCTGGATGTATGTACATATGAATGTATACGTCGCTGCAGGAGGATACCATATCGGTGCGATACATACCATAATCGGTGTAGAGTAGGAATGCACATGGGCATATATGCAACCGCGAACACGAACCGTCGCCTATGTTAAAGTTAACTTCGGAATTTCGGGTCGATTTCCGTAACTGACGTATAACGTATATCCTTTGATCATGTTTCTACACGAGTACAGTTGAGCTAACTACAAAAATGTTTATACAATTCTACAAAAGGAGTTATACACCAATAGTTTTTCGTCTTCTCAGTGACTCCACGTACGTTAACGACGAAACAATAGATGCATTAAAATGCAGACTAGCGTATGACACTTCAAAGGCGGCCATAACCAAGACCGGAATTCATAACGGTTGCAGTCTCTCGTGACCTTTCGCTATAAAATTAATTCCGTCTTCTAAAGCCACATTAGTATAAGGTACTGCAGTTCAGCATCTCTCTCAAAAGGATACAAGAATCTTCTTTCCTCTGTATATAACTAGAAAAAAAGTCGTCAGAAAAGTAGTGGAATATTTTCCTTATGTGTCGAGCTGCATGACCACGCGTCACGAGGGGATCACTGAGGTATGGCTGCCGACAAAACTAAGGGTAGGGGACCACACTGAACAGGAGGGTTCACAATAGCAAAATGAATCCCCAGCTACCTTCGAGGGTGCGCCCTTACCCCAGGCCTGCACGCTTGCTTCCAGCAAAGTACGTTAGTGCTTGCCGGTTTGCTAGTGACGCATGCCACCAGTCTCATGCTTACCGTTAGCCTATCGCGATGTACAGTCCTGTTTTCCGTAATACGTTATTCGATTGTGAAAAAAGAAGAAAATATTTGCGTCAACCGAAGTGAATTATTCGCACCGTGTAATTCAGTGTTAAATCACCAGTGATC
The DNA here is from genome assembly GCA_036026315.1 of Trachelus stipa. Taxonomy (NCBI): domain Eukaryota; kingdom Metazoa; phylum Arthropoda; class Insecta; order Hymenoptera; family Cephidae; genus Trachelus; species Trachelus stipa. The sequence goes on from JAYRCB010000207.1 coordinate 28,873, forward strand.
CACTGCTGTCTGTAAGGCTCTTAACTTACATAAATTACTCGTATAAGATACAGTGAGAATAAACAATATGACAGGTTAAATATCGTACTGCGACATATAGTGAATGGATGAGATATGGTTTTGTTCTGTCAAATAACGCGATAATAACCCGCACTGACGGAAAGTTTGATATACCTATTGACACCCTACGATCCTCGCAAAACTATTCTCGCGTACGGTTATCCTGGTTTTGAGATGTGTAGGCGTCCATCGAAACGTTCGGCCGTGCACTACATCGGGACAGGCAATTTCACGGTACACGTACGCAACGGTATCTCCCCACCTAGTGAGGATTTCGCATGATGTCAACCTGGTGGTTAGAGCTAGGTGTTATTGGAGTGTCATTGACGATGGTGAGAGTCGTGGCAATGGTTTAAAGTCTGCTGGTAGAAAGCGTATTTCTCAGGGTCTTACTGGCTGCTCGTAGTAACTTTAACTTCCATGGTACCTATATACTTAACATTGCCTGTGGATTGCAGTCTCGTGGAGGTCGTATCGTGCCGCGGGTCACGGAGAGTCTCGTCTTTCAATATTTCTCTGATTCCTCAGTCCACCGGGACACGTAAGCTGGAGGCTGAGAGTATCTTTCGAGGATCAATGTGATATTTGGTTTTATTGTGATTCCTGTGTGAATCCGTTCTTCGGGAATTCAAGATGGTCCCGCTGTGCCGTTAGCCTGAAATCGCGCAGTCGCGTCATGTGAATCGTGTCGATAGATCGCACTGATTTCGAACCATTCCCACGGACCTTGTGCCAATAATATGTAATATATTGCAAATGGTATTCACATGAGACACCGCATACGCTTGGGATATTTAATGCTAACGAGTTAGGGACAGGTTCGATCAGTGAAATTTTGGTTTCTTTGATTCAAGGGAAATTATGTTGGCAGGATTGTTACGATACACGTGTTAGTGAATCATATGACAGAAGGTTCATTTGATATATTTTTTTACAATTATTCATTGAATTTCCGTCCCACGAGATCCTCACGCTCTTTCCTTTCGTAATTCGCACAGCGTGACGGGTTCTAAATGAAGTGTCTAACGATGCTTCTGACGATTTTTACTAATCACATGACTTTCTTCAATTCGCTGGAAAAATTCTCGTAACCGGTAATGTTAACGTCGGACATACTATTTTCATCCATCCAAGGCTGTCTTAAATCACGTTACTTAATTGCAATTCCACGACGGATGTTTTGATAGAGATATTGAAGTGCGAACAAAAATTGAACGAAAGGACAAACGTGAAGAAGCGCTGTTAAAGCCATGATTATAATTGCTCATTAGCATACCGTCATCGAATAATGTGGGTAGAGATCAGCGCCCGACTGAGCTGACGCATAGGATACAGTAAGTTCTTGAAGAGAGGCACGCAGAGCAAAGGAGGTTCTAAGCTGTAGACTCGCTCAGACACAGTAATCTGTCATTCCGAGAACATCGAACGTACCGTGAACATGTTTTGTCGTTTTTTTTTAAGTGCAGTATCGTCATTTGCTTATTATTCTGTATTGGAAATTAAAATGTGAAAGTGTTCTTATGCGGACAATTATTTCCAAACCAGCTATTGTCGCTAGTTTTAAATAAAAGTCATGGAACAAGTGTAATCGAATACAGCAAGATAATCCTAGTGCGTTAAGATTCGTCTAATTAATTCGTCAGAAATTAGCTTTGGAATCTAATAAATCGGTGGGAGACAGATAGTAATGGTGTCATTGTTATTAGCCATTAGTGTTACTCTACTCTAGGATACTCACGTTGAATAACGAATTGAAGTCACACGTTATACTTGTCTTGAATAAATGCATGATAGGGATTCATTTTATTCGAGCCTTGTTCATTCCAGACTCCAGTGAATTCTGATTTTGTTCGGCGTGTCGTAGGATTTACGCGTTGGCGCATTGGTTTTCCAATTCGCTCGTTCAATTCGTTGGTGGTCGTCCGTCTCGCTGTGCGCCACCGGATGTGCGCTTGTTCGTTCGAGCTTTTAATTTATACGCCAGAGTTTTTTTTCGAAGTTCAACTCGTCGAAGGCTATCTATAGAATTTCTGTGTGGCCATTTTTAGTCCCTTCGCGTGTAGATTATAAACGTCCTGACACGTCATTACGTATCCAATCGGTTTAAAGCATTATACACGAATTATCCATAAGATTACTCTTACCGGAAACGCTACCGTTTTTCTTCAATTCAAAAGTCCTGCACCTAAGTTGAAACAGGAACATTGCAAAATAAATCCCTACCCTCTTTTTGCTTTGAAATCTACTGTTTAAACAGTGTAGCGGAAATCTTTTTACGTTTATTTACCGAAAGAATTTATTTTTCTGTTTAGAAGTCCGTAGTTCTCAGATTTAAAGAAATAAAAATTCCTTCTGGAATTCGTCATTTTTTATGACGACAAAACCACCGTCAATGATATAACGTACCAACGCAGGAACGATTTCAAATTTCAAAAATTCATTTTACACGTGTTACCTAAACAAGCATAGACTAGCCAATAATAATAGAATCCTATTCGCAGAGATAGTAATATCTATCGATACTAGAGACGACTTAAAAGAAAAAAAGTAAATTTTTACTCCAATACCCAATGATTCACCAAACCAGTTCTCAACTTAACGTTCCCAACGAGGATATAAACGCAAACCATAATCATTCCTATTTTAGAAGAAACCCAATCCAACGACAAAGTGTTCTGGGAATAATTCATAAACGCGGGACTTCCAGTGACTCGTCTTATAAAAGACTCCATTAACGCATCGAAATTGGCATCTATTCAAATTCCGTTATCGGAATCATATCCAGTGTTAAGCATCTCTACATCTCAATCATCCAGCAGTGCAGTGCTGTGCGGTGCATAAGTGGTTTTCACGTGCATATGTGCATACATGTACTGATCGGACATTCGGTTAATGCGAGCCGTGCCTTTAACGATATTGGGATATGACGTGCTTCCATAAACGAATCCTCAAATATTTGCCTAACAGCGCAGCTACTCGGTGCCCAAGATGTTGACCCCATAAACAGGCTGGATACTCAAAAGCTAAAAATAACCAGGGGCGCCAGAACGAGTCTCGGGGTGAGCAAGTTACGAGAGGGAATAAGAGTCAGAAGGAACCGGCCAAGACCGAACAGAGAGAGGATAGAGAATCTTTGGAAGAAAAGGGAGAAGCTCCAGACGTGAAAGAGATAAAGAGTGAGAAAGAAAAAAGTGCGTCCAAGGTGACAGGAGTTGGGCAGGGACAGAACGAAAGAATCTCGTAAGGGTGCAGAAGGGGAGTGTAGGGAAAAGGAGGCCGAGATGACTCGGAATAGGCAACAGATTTTTCCTCTTCGTCCCTTCGCCACATTGGGTCGCCGGCTGCTGAGGGACAAGCTCTTTAGAAGGTAGGTTAAACGTACGTGGGTTCACGTACATACCAACACCGTTGCGTTTATGCACGTATATATATGTTACGTGCCTTTGCCTTATATGACTAGCAACGGAGGATATTTCTTTGCCAAGTATACACACAATCTGTGGAAAGTTGACACCTCGTCCAGGAAATGCCTTAGGAGGCTTCCCGATGGTTGTCAGCTCTAAGGGATGATGTTCTGTAACGAAATTTTTTCATCAAAAATTGTTCGCACTATCCTAAATGCTATCTCAGAGATATCGTACCCCCATAGGCATTCCTTGGACTCGCACGTATTACCGAAAAATTCTTGCATAGGTATCAAAATAGGGATGACAAGACATTGTTATGGGGTAAAAAAATTTTGATGATAGAATATCTAAAAGAAAAAAGGATCTCTAAGAAATCCCGTGGCGAGAAAGCCTGTATTTATTTTCACAACAATGAATCTGTAGCAATCACTGGGTCTAGACTGATTGAATGAAAACTCAACTGTAAAAACCAAATTGAACTGGAGTCAGTAATATCGTAGAGTTGCAATGATATTATTCGCTATATAAATACACGTGTCTATTTACAATAAGGTCAGAGCCATTAAAAAGAAGAGGATTGATAGTCGTTAGCGAGTTCTAGGATGGTTAGTGTAATTGTGACAAACGCATTGCGAGTATCATAGGTAACACAAATTCCAACGCATGTGGTTGCGTACCGCCATTAATGTTCGAGCTATTAGAGCGTGCACTTTGTCCAATTCTACTGTTATTTATAGTCCTGGTTTTACAAGCGCGACCGTAAAACGTTAATCAGCACGCTAGACAATCCACGCAGCAATTGCGAACTCTCTCTGGCCGCCATTATCCTTTCCGTATTAAGACGCAGATTCATCCCATAGATACGACAAAGATCGCAAGTACCGATCGAGAACCCATCTTGTCCTTAATACCAGGACAGTAAACCTCATCGTAAAAGCTGATGGAAGTAGTAAATAGGTTGATGCAGGTCAGGCATGGAATTTCCGGTGGTTTTATTTGTCCTATGAACCAGGCTGACCTAGGCCTTCGTAAGAGAGACAAATTTCCTCAAGCGTAAAATACGAGGGCTGCTAGGTATTTTGGCCTTTAATCTCATCTAATGTCGACCCTGACACTGATTTTATGAATTTCATTTAATGCGTCCAATGACACGTTCTTTTTCAACATCATGCCGTGACCGTATAACATAAAATAGAATGGTCCCCATTGTTCGAATTTCTTTGAAGAATATCAAGCAGCTTTTCTCATTGACGAAATTCATTGTTCAGTGACACGTTCCCTTGGCATCTATAATGTCAACCGTCATGACCTAAGGCTTTCTAATTTCGTTTGCTTGTATTCCGCTGTAAACAGATAATGGTTTAGGTTTGTTAGGTAGGACGGTACCGTACGCCGGAAACTTGAGTCGGTTTAGTAAACTCTAATCGGGAGTCTCAAGAGAGGTATCCTCTCTGGGAACAGATATAGGGATTGTGGTGGTGGATGTACTCGAGGCGTTACGGGTCCCATCAACGAACTCAGCTAACCAGAAACTCTCCTGGAGTCATCCTGACCCCCGCTAGTAATCTGATATCAGGACATGTATGTCTACTTTTTTTTGTATTTCGAGAGGCTGTACAACGTGGTAGAGAGGACGCCTTGAATGTAGACGAAAATGACTTCACTGCAGTCATTTTCGTCGTAGGAAGTTCCTGTGACTCCTGGTAGATGAGTGCAGTTAAAAATAGTGAGAAAAGGTCCGAGAGGAATACGCCCATTTCTCTTAATATACGTGCGTCTATACATATAGATATGTGGTACATGCGGCGTACAGTCAAGCAGTGAGGACGTGAATTTGGAGGAAAAATGTCTGACGGGAACAACGCGTGAACGGAATTAAATCGTAATGCAGATTAGACAGTCTGGCACGTTCACGGTGAAAATGGTTTAAATTGTCGGGAGGATTCCGGATGCGACATTGGCCAGGACCAATCTGCATGCTGAGTAAAATGGAGAAAAGTACTGAGGGAAAAAGTAGGCACTTACGGAATTTCAGAGCCGGCCATTGTCGTATTGTATGAAAAACCAACGGTACTAAATATTTATTAGCCGTTCAGCCATTTGTCAAGAAGTTTTCTCGAGATTGGTATAAAAAGATTGGCACGGCATATATCTGTATATATCCACGAGAGAAGTATCCCGAATGTGGAAAATTGTGGATTAGATTTGTAGCAGGCAGAAAAAGTTTCGGGTTTGAAAACTATGCCAGAGGTTTTCTTCGTGTCTCAGCTCGGACACATATACGAACACCTCGTGAACTTATGCATAGAGGCTGTTGAAGTTAGAGAACAAATGCGAAAGGCAACCTTGGAAAATGGTCTCCGTGAATATTTCGTTGAAAAGTTTCGAGCTCGCTCTTGTAATCCTATTAAAGTCGCTAAACTTCAACGTGAAGCTCGCGTTCGGTTCTTGTCGATCTGACGGAGACCAAAACTCCTATGCGTCGTGTAAGCTCTGCATAATGCTTACCGATAGCTTTTCGTCGACGAACAACGTCACCATTTGCCTATTGCAAGTTCCTATCCATTGGTATTCGAGCCTGCGCCATTCGTGAAGTAGAATTGACCACGATTACTCGAGTCGGAAATGCTAGTTACCGTAAAAACAAGGGTCGCAGCTCATTGGGGCGGCAGCCTTTTTGTCGTTAGATTCGACAAATCCGCCGGATGTTACATGTACCGTTCTTATACGTGACCATATGTACTTTTCGACCCTCCAATGAAGCGTGATACGATGTTCCCGCAGAAAATTTCTACAAAGAAAACATTAAAGAAATCAAGAAAAAAAGTATAAGCCAACTATAAAACGTTAAGAAGATTTTTAATTGCAGTTATATTATTATAATTATAATTTAATTCCAATTGCATTATCCAGCCGTCAAGATAAGATTTGCATAATTTTTTTTCTATCTAATTTAATCAATTTCAACATCTCGGATTTATCAACGTGGGACTGCATCCAATGATCCATATCTTTCAGATGCATATGACACTCGAACTAAGAATTTAGAATTCTTGGCTGCACGTCTCTACTTTCTTTTTACGGATGAATCCTCTCTATTTTCGCTGATGCGGCGATCTGCCTATCAGCATATCTCTCAGGCTAGATGACTGGGTAGTCAACGGCAGATGAGATACGACATGGCCTAGTGTAACATTAAATCAAATGATCCACATATCGCGCTACTCTCAGTAGGCTGTTAGTGCCAAGTATAGTGATCCTATCTTATATAGAGTGGTCTCCATACTACACCAATCATATAGATCTCTCTTTGTAAACGACCTTCGAGAATTTCAATAGGTTTGTTACGCGTCAGGATCTTTCACTTTGCAGTGTTCTCCTTTCTCCTGCTTCAAGACCAGCATGACATCCTTGTTACGTCTCATAGTCTGAACATAGCATTCATTAAGATTCACGAATGGTTCTCGGAGACAACTAATGTAAACACGTCGTAAAAGTTCTTTTTTTCCTTTTTTTAACAAACGCGATATCGTCAGCTGCCTGAGAATCGGATCGTACGGTGTATCCATAAGAGACATAGGATTTGACGTCAAAATAAATTCGATCTCATCGAAGGAAAAAAAACTTACATTCTCCTGGTAACAAGAAGCAACATCTGTTCTTATGGAGCAGGTGCTGCTGATCGTAAAGCAGAGACGTGGCTCGAAAGCATCATGAGCTTGTGCGTGAATTCCAATATGATATTATCCATTTCCTGTTCAAATTTACATTTCGCATAGATTTCCATCTCACGAAATCAGGTTTACTTTTTTTTTAATTTCAGATGACTTTTTTCGATTTCGCATAAAAGCTTCGAATTCTCATTCTCGATAATCGATAGATACGTGATATTTCGATTTATAGTTACCGAAAAAGTGTCTTATTCCTTAAATTTCTGTCTTTCAGAAAAGAAATAATAAACTCTTTACACAGTTATTATTACATGCGATAGCCGTGAGAGTCACTTTTATACATTATATTAAATTGGCCTTCTTATGGTGTATCTACCGTTCCATGAAGACTCACTCTCATGGTCGTTACGCGTGGCAAGGTGGACCTCTTCCATACCTGACTGATTTATTTTGCATACGTTGGCACACATAATTATTATCCATGCCTTGGCCCCTCGCTCTCTGTACCCACCGACTAATTTCGTGGTGATTAAACCACAAACAGCACTTCTGCGTCGAGAGAAAAAAAATACTTCAAACAACCCCAAGCAGTTTGCTATTTTTATACCAATTAACTCTCAGCAGAGACATGAACGTGACTACCGTTTAATTTAATAATTCATGGCAACCCCACGGGACGGAACGAGCTTAAATCGCTTGAACTATTGTTCAACATCGTCACAGCGCGACAGGAGAGTTCTCGCAGACTCGATAATAAAGCACATAGTCATGTAACATAATGTACATTGTCATATACACGAATAAACATACCATACAAAATTCAATTGTCCGTTGCAGTCTTCTGTTCGGAAGATTTATTTTACACCGTCTACTCAGATGAAAAGAAAAAGAATAGAAAAACATGTTTGCTCTTTCGCATACAGAATCTGCCTAACCCCTAGATGTTGACTTGTCAAACAACGTAGAAGCCCTTCTTCGTGTCACATTTACAAGACAAATCTCTGGTTACGATCGCGAGCTCGACATTATTGGCGGGAAATTCATGCAGGCACATGGGAGCCAACGTGCAAGTCAGCTTATTTCTATTGATCTGATGATAGCCCGCGAGCCGAGGCGAGGCGCGCATGGCGACGCCGCGGCCACCTCCAGCCTTTAATCCGTCGTGACGCCCTCGACGTCGAGACGGAACAGAAAACCCTTCTCCACTTTAGCTCAGAGCCACTTTGCTACCTCAAGTCAAAATAAACAATTCCGTAAGGATTGTTCTCGATCCTGAGTATATAGTAAACGCGCAGCCCCAACTACGACTCTGTAGATCGCGAGTGAAAACCAAGTGTTACGTTCGTTGAAGGAAAATCATGTAATTCTCAGTTCGAGTGACTATCGTGTTCAAGATACACACTGAATAAGGTCTTTGGGATTTCTTAATGGATTATGAATCTATCCTGAGACACTTTTCAAATTCTACACGAAGTGGAACACTTTCTCACGCATTCACTCCGTTCTTACGCAGCGTCATTGCGCTTCTACGTAATGTGCGTACAGTAGTTGAATTTCAGTTAAGAATTCGCGGGATTTTCCCCGTCACGTAGAAACGTGTCACGCATACTTCGCAGTGTATATGTGCGCAGAAATGGTGACTATCGTGTCTCCTCGCGGCGGAAGTAATGATTTTCTACTCATCTTGAACATAGCACTGAGTTGCTTCCGCATTTCGAAAGTCAGTTGGTTACTTACCAGTCTTATACCTTGTGTCAGACTTCTGGCATAATTAAGCGTGTCGTGAATAATTTGTGCGCGAGAGAAATGACAAACGTACTTGACATGCGTATTTCTCCATTTTTTTTCCCATTCATAAATTCACGTAAGACGCCTGCGTGCAGAGAGGGTCAGCCAATTAATTGACCCTGAACTTACGTTTCTCATAACATCCCATGCAAATATGTAACGACTGTCAAGTACTACGCTTTAAAAAATTCCGAGTCAATTTCATCTTATCACGTGCATTCGCGTGGGAATATTCATAATCGTCGTCAGTGTCTTAACTTTAACAATGCTTGCGTGGTAGGAACATGCCTACTTAATCCAACGCCTATTTTAAGGTCTTTGTTACCAGAGGAGAAAGGCTGGTATATAGGACTGTCAAGTGGTCGTAAATAGGGTGAGCTTTCAGGGGGTGGTTTTGTAGGTTGAGAGGTATTACCGCAACCCGTCCTTCACATGAATCCTCATATTATACAGAACAGTGCTGAGGGTCCTTTAGTCAGAAGGACTCGACGAACCGTTCGAATTTCAATGAACACCCCAAATTACCACGTTGATTCGATCGTTCCCTTGTCTGTTGCGTCTTTGGATATGAAATAAGGTTTATGGATCCTGGACGGTGTTTGTATAAGAATAAAGAAATATTGACCATCCTATTTGACACGCTTTGTAAAATACTTCATGTATATTCCAACTCGATGGGTTTTGGAACTGAGAGTATATCTTTTAGGTCAATTTCACGGATGACAGTATGTACCCAATAACCGTTGTAACGTGTAAGCTAGAGTATAGTATCGAATCGCATTACGGTCTATGTATATTTCCCTATTTGCTCGTATACACATAGGGAAATGTCACGCGGATATTACTCTGAGTAACCTTTACACTCTAGAGTGGAAAGTTAAGCGTAAGTATATCTGTAGAGTAAGGAAGGTGCGCGCGATATGGATTACTTTGAAATGTCATATTTCTGATGGAAGTATTGTATCCTTAAAGAGCAAATGATTATGATGAGTTTTATATAAAAGTTTTAACAGTAAATATTTTTTTTACGTTTTTTACAGAGAGGTCCGTACGGTCATCTTAAACAAGGGATCATCCGGCTTAGGATTTAATATCGTTGGCGGCGAAGATGGCGAAGGTATCTTCATCTCGTTCATCTTAGCCGGTGGACCAGCCGATCTCAGTGGCGAACTTCGTCGCGGTGATCAGATCCTCAGTGTCAATGGCATCAATTTGCGAACCGCTACCCATGAGGAGGCGGCAGCCGCCCTCAAGGTAAATTATGGGAAATTAAATAAAAATCTTCTGGAAGTAGGTCGCACTCCGCAAGGTGGAGAGAAAACTTATGAGAGAAATCCAAGCGTTCGAGGTGTGCTCTCAATAAATTATACACTTTTATTATTCCTCAGGGTACCGGCCAAACAGTGACCATCGTGGTCCAGTATAAACCTGAAGATTATAACAGGTTCGAAGCGAAAATCCATGATCTTAAGCAACAGATTTCTCAGCAGAATATGATGACAAGCACCCTCATGAGGACCTCACAGAAGAAATCCCTCTACGTTAGGTAACTAGAGTACAAATAATAATAATAACGAAATATCATTTAACGATTCACTTATGCAAATCCTTCACTCTTTCAGAGCTTTGTTTGACTACGATCCTAATAAGGACGATGGACTCCCGAGTCGCGGTTTGGCTTTTCGCTATGGCGAAATTCTTCATGTGACAAATGCCAGTGATGACGAATGGTGGCAAGCCAGGAGAGTCACTCCTCAGGGAGAAGAGGAAGGCTTGGGTATAATTCCTTCTCGTAGACGCTGGGAACGAAAGCAACGTGCCAGAGATCGTTCCGTAAAGTTCCAAGGACACATGCCCGTTATATTGGACAAGGTAGACATACAGCTTTTAGGAATAATCGTTAATACCTGCACTGTGAGAATTCGGATTTTTTAACGTACTCATTGGTGCAATTGCAGCAATCGACATTGGACAGAAAAAAGAAGAACTTTTCGTTTAGCAGGAAGTTCCCATTCATGAAGAGCAAAGATGACAAGTCCGAGGATGGTTCGGACCAGGAACGTGAGTATACCAAGCCGTCCAGGCGTGGGTCGTTCGTGCACGTTCGGAGCATGTTTAAACCCATGTGTTTACATGTTCGCCACATTTTGCCACTGATGTATCGTTTTTGTTCAACCCCTGAAAAGACAAATAATATTCTGTTCCTTTATGTAACAAAATTCAAGTTCTAATGTTTTCGTTTTTTTTTTCGTAATCTACTAATAGTCGTGAAAACCTTGTTAAATGAATCATAAAGAATTTAGCCCACCCCCGATAAAAGAAAATTGTTCTACTTAATTAATCCGTAATATTAGCTCTGTCGCAAATCTCAGAGTATATTATAAAAAAATTCAATTGTTATTATTCATCTGAAATCTTTTCATTATTTCTGACTTCAGTTTTAATACAGAAAATATCATTTTTTCTTTCGTGGGGTCTTATCCCTATGTCGAGACTTATATATATCCTCGTATAAATTGCCCAATTCCCGAATGAGCTTTTGTGTTTACCATGTGATACGTGACATGTGTTTTGTTTTGCCTGCTTGTGTAGGGTCGCCCACCACACCTGAGAATGAAAACGATCCTACGCGTAAGTATTTTATGTACAAATTTCGCCCCCTTATCCGTTTGACACGTCTGCTTGTTCACCGCATAACCCTCGTGCACTGTTGTAAAATTCGCTGTATATTTAATAATCTGACTCGCTTTTGAAATTCATTCGATACTATGTGATATATTGTATAAAAGCGTGTCCCTATTTGCAGTAATAATCCAGCCACCATTATGCGTATAGGTTCGTTGAACATATCGATTATAAATGATAGTAAATTTGAAAAAATTCTGGGAATAAACATTGATGAGATACACATTCGTTACTGAAGCTTCCACGTGGTTCAATTTCTCTAATTATCGATGACAATAATTATCACGAAAATGGAATAATTCACTTATGGTAAATATTGTAAATATCGTCATATCGTCATTCTCGTAGTAGTGCAATTAATAACAAATGGAAGTCATATTATCTGCACGAATAGTAGTAGACGCGATGGAAACATAAAGTAACATGACATAACGACATCCACAATGTCAAATTCATTCACTTATTTTGTCAAACAGAGATGATTGTGCTTCGAGATAGCGCTTAATTAATCCTGGCGTGTTAATGTAGCTGCTTTTTCGCAATGCATACTGAAATATGAACTTATTATGTTCTAGCATTCATGCTGTGCTACACCCAGGACGACACTAACACTGAAGGTAATCACGTCTCTCATCTCCTGCACCAATTAACAAAATCGCGTTCATTAGTATTGCCCAATCACGAGGCACTATTGTTCAAATGCTTTCACATTGTGCCGTATACCATCTGTCGAATGGCTTTGTGCACCTTTGGATCACACTTTATGATAATTGTTACATTGATAATTTTCAATTATCGTGCAAGTGTTATATCTGGATAGTATTTTCACTATCATACGGTGGCTTAGCAACGTGAAAATGTTATATGTAACGATGAACAAAATTTAGCCAAAGCCATTAATGCATTAGCTGTTATAACTATTGTTGCCCATTGTATCCATCCTCTCATTATAGTCAACATAGGTCATCACGCAAATCTCAAAACAGCGTCTCTCCTTTATTTATTTAAGATTTGTCTTCCGCCACAGGAAGTAAAGAAATTTTATATCGCGTTGAACTGCCCTATATGGAGGAACTGACTTTAGTTTATCTGGAAAAGGACGGTGATGAGAATAATGAGGAGCTTAGTAAGTCAACGTGTGCGGAGTGAACTATTCATACACTAATATTACGCATTGTATCTTACAACATTATTGCATAGGCTATAGTTAACTGCAATATTCTTAGAATATCGTTAATAATTTATCTGAAATTGCTTAGCGCAGTCGAGTAACTGCGAATCGCTTGCTTTTTTGTCTTGCCACTAACACTTCTCCTCTCAGTAATGAGCGCTCGTATAATTCAGACATCATACGTTGAGATGGACCATCTGATAAGTATTGCGTTTGACGTATTAATCAAATCCTATTAACAATAACAAAAAATCGTAGTGCACATATCGAACAATTTTAGATTTGAAATGTGACATTTGATATCGTACGAAAAGCGAATTTCAATCGATCATCAATCATGTATCCTATAAGCTATGACAATCACGGTCTGTAAGACTGTTAGAAAAGTTTTTGCTACCCGTGTGAATATATTCTTTCCTTTTTTTTTTGTTTTGAAAACTGACATCTCTAACATTTTTTAAACCCTGTCCTCCCACGAGAAAATTTACAAGAGGCGGATTTGTTGCGTTGAAATTCTTTATTTAACAAAATAGTTGTCATTGCAGGCAGCGAAGAAAATGTTCTTTCCTACGAGGCGGTGCAGCAACTTACCATTCAGTACACACGTCCTGTCATCATTTTGGGTCCTCTTAAGGATCGCATTAATGACGATCTCATCTCCGAGTTCCCAGACAAATTTGGCAGCTGCGTGCCACGTGAGTGATTTTTAATGTTATGTAAATATATTCTCTGTCGAATAGTTTGTATAAATGCATTCATATTTCTTATAGATACGACGAGAAGTAAAAGAGAATACGAAGTGGACGGACGGGATTATCACTTTGTCGCGTCGAGGGAGCAAATGGAAAGAGATATTCAAAATCATCTCTTTATCGAAGCTGGACAGTACAATGACAATTTGTACGGAACGTCTGTGGCGTCTGTTCGAGAGGTTGCAGAAAAGGTATATAGCACTTATTAGAAGTTTAATTTATATGTTATAATTATATGAAACGATTATGTCTAATTTGTTTCCATCGATTAGGGAAAGCACTGTATTCTTGATGTGAGCGGAAATGCTATCAAGAGGTTACAAGTCGCACAACTCTACCCAATAGCGATCTTCATTAAACCTAAATCTGTCGAATCTGTTATGTAAGTGTTACGGGTTTGTGGCCACTTCAATGACTCGAACATGAAATGCCGAGGTGTATAATAATTGATTTATGCCTTTGTGCAGGGAAATGAACAAGAGAATGACCGAGGAGCAAGCGAAGAAGACATACGAACGCGCTCTGAAAATGGAGCAAGAGTTTGGAGAATATTTTACCGGTATGATACTAATTGTACATTTTCTTTGGCTTTATAATTCCATGCAGTATTATATGTATATTGTTTATTGTTGTTTCTTACAGCCGTAGTGCAAGGAGACACACCAGAAGATATTTATGTTAAGGTGAAGGAAGTTATCACCGAACAGTCAGGACCGAACATTTGGGTACCATGTAGGGATCAGCAACTGTGACGTCCTGCCCCCCATGCTCATCCCAATCATAACGCTTGGACCCTACCTCCCAGGCGTAAAGATTAATTATTATTAATAAACCAATTAAGTAACACTCTAACGCCTTTTCCCCACCTAAGTAGCACAATGTCCTAGTTAAGGCGCGCGCGAAGCTCTTTGCTTCGAGTATAGAGTCTTAAATTTGCCACAAGGAATTTAAGAAAGATGAAAAAAAAATCCTTTGAAAAAACTGCAACGTTCAGTCTCCTTCTCACAGTCGTCAAGGATTATAACGCTGTGTGAATATCCTACTCGGGAATTATAATCCAAAAAGTGTATTACAGCGTTACGCAAAAGAGAAGTTTCGCTAGGATGAGTAAAACATGCGATAATCCCGAGGCGGGTTGTGTTATTTTCTTCAATATGAAACGTATCAATAAGAAACATGATCGATACTCATCGAGGTACCGGAGAAATGTGATTCGGCTAGAGTTTATGAGAAAACTTTTCGAGCAGTCGAGTCGCGTATCTCTTATCGCTTCTATTAATCCATAACGTTTGACTCTGTGCATATCGAATTGTGCGGTTATCGTAATTGAGATAAAATAGCTCTCCTTGATTCTCCAATTTCTCTAGGTTTTTCTCATCCTAGTCGAATCCTGCTAGTTCGTACGTATCGAAATGACAGTGGCATAAGGAATGAGAACGACTGAGATAAAAAGTTTACTCGATTATCTACTTATAACTGCTTTTATCCATTGACTGTAAGATGTTACTGAGTTGTCATGAATAAAACATGAAGAAGAATATACGAAAAAGAATAAAAGGATTGAACGCTGCTTAAAGAATAAAAAAAATATAGAGAACGAGGAGAAGGAAAACACGGATAAAGATAACACTGTTGTTATAATCGAGCCGAATCAAATTCGTTGAAGGGAAACCTCAATTGTCACGACACTGATTATTAATCGAGGGAGCGGCAGTATGATAAATGATTATAACGGAAATCAATTTCGAACACTTTTTGATAAAGATTTCTGGCTTCACTGACTCCTTATAGCTTGTCGTTTACATTTGAGTGAAGTAGCAGCGATATTTTTTAATGTACTTAATCGCATAGTGCGAATGACTTTATCGGAGTCTCCTGTGACGATAGCGGAAGTTTATCGCGAGAATGTATGTATATGACCAGTACATGAGTTACTAACGTTACACTGTAATATGCGCGATGAGGTCATACGATTGTGTCTCGATGAATTGAAGGGAACGAATGACGGATGTAAAGGGAGAACCGGAAAAGAAAATGGAAATAAGAGGAAAACGCAGAGAGATAATAAAATACTAGTTCGCCGCACGAAGGTATGTCGTGAGGACTCGTGTACGCACTGTATGCAGTGTTCAATCGTCACGATTAATTGTAATTCGGACGTGTAACCTCACGATCTATCAAACCTCACAGGACAAATCTCTAGAGCTAGGATAGCGATATATAATGTTTTGTACAGCTAGAGGACTAAGCCAGTGATGGGTTACGTGCAACATTATATAGAGACACTATTGTAATTTAAATACCACTACTAAATTATTATAACAGTAGGTATATTACTGTAAATACCTATATCTGTATCGAGACAACATTGAAAGACGCAGAAAGTAAAATTTGAATGTAGGCCTCGGCTAAAATATTGCAAGTCCGTTCGCGATCCGCGCGACTCGCTGCCAATAATTAATATTAATGAATAATCTTCCGCGATGTACGTACAAATGATATATGACGACGTAGTGTATGACTCTGTTAGTGTATTTGTAAGAATTTTCATGAAACGATTGTCTAACTCATGACGGACGTAGACACTCTTTTTATGTTGATTTTTATGTACGACACGCGTCAGACAGCGGAGGGGAATTGAATGTCGGATAAACGTGAATCGTTGTTAGTAAAGCGCGAGTCTGCGCTATTCACAACGGACTGTACTTACCTTACATGGAGGTGTCGATAATTAAAGGTAAAGATACAATAGATTTTTAGAGAGAAGAGTTAAATACAACTATTATTATAACAATTGTTTGTCAATTTAATTGTAATATAACTACATAATAGTAACAGATAGAATTATAATTTATACCGAAGGTCTGCGCAGTAGTTTCGGCCAATCTAACGTTTCCCAAATTAATGAAGCTAACGGATAATAGAAATAAACACAACATTTCATGAACGGTAAACACAGTTGCCTTTGCTATGCGAGTTATAAACGTCTTCAGTTATTATTTAACGCGTAGTGAGATTTTTCTGTTGGAGCGAAAAAGAGCTTTGCGCAGGCATAAACCGTCGAGTTTACAACATGCGAGGAATCCTGAATTACAGCTGCTCAATTAGAATGGGTGAGTCAGCTAAGAATTCGTGTGAAGTCGCATGGGAACGCGATACATACGAGTAAAGACTAATGCGATGCAATAATTATACGCGTTGTGTCGTGTTCCACGTGTAAAAGTTAAACTGAGGCCCAGAATTCACCAAGTAAAAAGATCTGTCTCGATATAACAGAGATGAACGTATAAAGAGAATAACTATTACAAAACACCTATTATGCATCTCTATAGTCTATTTAATAATATTACTTATTGAATTATCAATCTCATGTTCACCTTGTTTCATCGTTTTTAAATAGTTAATAAACGTTTTACCAATTTTACGAATTAGTCGTTAATCCTGGTGATCCTTTTATTCCTGGTTTCATTATACAACTACGTTCCAGTGATTTTAACAATTATACATTCATGCTACAGAGTTCTGATAAACCTGTAGGATCAAACAATCGAATGATATATGTTCTCTTATCTTTTTGTTACCGAAAAACCCTGTTTATATTTGCGGAAAAGGAATTACAAATGTGTATCACTATTCAGTACTACGAAAGTATTGCCGGCGCTATTTAGACTAGTTTTATAGCATTTCCCTAAACTCATAAAAAATACAGATGTCAATGGAAAATTATTCTACGGTGCCAGGTCAAATTTTCCAGGAGTAGTTTTCACAAAATAATACATTAGGGAGCAAAGAAATATCTCGCTAGCCGATGAAGCTGATCCGGCAAGCTGTAATTTAAATATTAAAATATTAAATTATGAAATAATTAATTTATTCAATTTATATATCATCAGGTATGAATCATAAACCATGGCAAGAAGATCTCAGAAGTACTGGAAATAGCGAAATTTGTTCAAACGCAGACATGTCGCGCAGGACAGAGGAGTGGGGAGAGCGTTAAGCGGGTGCCCATGCTTAAGGCGCTCATTCTTCCACGAGCCGGTCTCCTATACTGAACTCTTGGAGCTCCCGTCTTATCTATTTCCTTTCCATCTATTTCGCTTTTCTTTCTTTCACTTCTATTACTACTTTTCTTTCTTCATTTTCGTGCTATCTATTAGAATTTCAAGTACTTAATTACTTTTTCGATATCATTTGAAATAGAAAACTTAATTTACTTTATCGACGAAGGGAAGTTAAACGAACAATAATAATATACACATTCCATGTGCAATCAAAAAATATTCAATGATTGTCACATTAGATTTTTAGAACATCTTTCCCTACCCTCTTCATTGTTCTTCTCGTACTCGTGCTTTTTGAATTCACTCTCCCTTTATACTTGTCTTCTACGAAGAGAACTAATTAATTTGGCAAAAAGATATAAAGTAATTCTTTCTTTCTTCTCACTGTGAATTGTTATGTCAATCATCAATTTAAAATTGAGAAGAGAAAGATAGAAAAGAGTAAATATTTCATAAAGGCTCGAGCACAAATTATTCGTTTTTCAGACGGACTCATGTTTCAGCACTAACCATACAATCTGTTTAAAATAATCAAGGAACATGTATTTTCATTATAATTCACATTTTGACTAATTTTAAGTTTATTATTATTTATTGATTTATTAATGTGAGATTACAACCGCTAAATAATTTAAGCCCGAGCTGAAATGAATACCTTATTTAATGTCAACAATTAATACGTAAAGCATATACTTATTTAATCAACCACAGAATATTTATGTAATAAAATGTTATAAAATAATTTTAGATTCATTTTTTATTGCATACGATGCAATAAGCAAAATGAGACAAAAAGAGAAAGAAAAAAAATGAGAAAATGATGCAAAAAGAAACGAACCAATGACGTCACCGTCGAACTGCGCAGAACAGCTAGTAGCTATATCTCGTCTATTTGTATCATGGCTGATACTACTAATTCTGGCCCAAGAGTAGAGCTACTCTCAGAGGCTAGGTAAGTAAAAAATTCATTTCTTCGCTAATATCACTTCATAATTACTTCCAGACAGTGTGCTTAACAACTAGCAGAATTTTTCCCAATTAACTATACGTCTGATCCAAAACGCATGACGTTTAAGCTCAGCAATTCTTTCAACCAGAAATAAACCGTGTATTCCGTTAATGACAATCTGTCAAGTTGAAAATAACTGGTGTGAACTCATCTATAAAGTGGCAAGTGCACCCTCTATTGACCCATGTAACTTTCAGGTCACATTTTAAATTATCGATAATTTATATAACATATATAACATTATAGGCCGTTGTTACCTGAAAGTCACATAGTGTTGTTTAAACGGAAATTTTTTTTTCATTTGCATATATAGGTTTATAATTGCTGATTTTTCGTTCCCCCAATTCTGTAGGATTTAAAACAGAAATTCGTCTCACAGAGGGCCACAACCTATCATGCCTGTGAATCAGCATCATGAAACATCGTAGGGCATATGCTGGTCGAACTTTGGAATGTTAAATTTTAAATAAACTGATGGATGGGAGCAGGAAATTGTATATAGAATCCGTTTCAAAGTAAATATAAGGACTGATAATAGGAAGAAATGTATGGCAGTAGAAAATTTCGGTAAAAATACTTGTTTTATTACATCGATAGGATATTTCGTTACTGTTATTAGCAAAAGAAATCACAAGTTGTGTGTTTTACGAAATTGTCGACAATCCATTGGGACTTTTTTTAATCATGATAATGACAATAATTAACCGTATTCTTAATTCCTCCATTTACGAATCACAGAGAAACTCTAATTTGTATCCTTCGCGTTAAGATCGTTTTGAACTAAACTGCGGAAATAAAATATATATATTTGTTCTTTTTTCTCATATATAATTTCTTTTCTCGTAAAGCAGTAGCGTTAACACATTTAGAAGTTTCTTGAATATATAAATACAAGGGGTAGGGGAAACATTACGGCTAAGAAAATGTACATCAATAATAACTATTATGTATATATAGTACAATAAAAAAGCGGATAGTAATAATAATTGTAATAGTAGTAATTTGAAATATGTACATACGCAGGCGCGCATCTGCGTATTTTATTCACTGAATTACATTAAACTACATAACACCAGTTATTCTTTACATACACAATACACTATTATAAAAAAAAACGTAACTACTACTTACAATATTTCCTACTTACATTAGAAGACATACATACAATACGTACACTGTTATCATTTACAAACTCGCAAATTGCTGCAAAGAAATGGGCTTAGAGGCGTTCTGAATGATTTTATTTAAAAGTAGTCAGTATATGATACAACTGCATTATCCGCCATTAATCCTGGTTAATTGTCAGCTAAATAAAATTAAAGAATCGCACGCCCAAGCACGAGTATCGACTGCCAATTGGAAAGACAATAACTACTATACATTAGTACGTATTCGATACATACGCTAATCAAGTGTGGCCGATAATAATGCATGAGCGCACATCCGTTTTAGGTATAACATATAAGATATTGAGAATACATATAGATTTCCCTGAGACTGATTATAACGATTAAAGTATGTATACAGCATTTAAATAAACCACTTAGTTGTCAGCGTTATGCAAGCCGTGAAAAAAAGCTTTGTGATGAAAAAAAGGAGCTTCTAAGCCACTTTTTATCAGACTCTCCTAATATCTTTTTGGAGTAATCATAATCCTCTATCATCAAATAAGGTATAAACCGTGAACGAATAAGTACGGAGATCGATATTTCAATACGTTCTTGATCTAATCCGTATCTACGATGCGGATGCCTTTAACTGTTTTGTTTAGAAAAAAACGTTCGTGACTCGAATTTGATTGAGGTTTGCTTTGTTCTTACGTAGATCTATCCCTCAGATGATAACTGCTTGCTCAAGAAATGTATGTCAATTGTTCATAACGAAACTTGCCTCTTTAGTATAACCGATACGTGAATAATTAAAACTTAAAGTATCGTTATATCGGCTGCATACGTTATTGCACACACAATATTATTCGATCGACATATCGCGATACGTTCTGATCCTAAACGATCATGAGCGTTCGCTCTTAATTGCAACTCACCTATAATTGCGCTATCAGTCCACCCCAGAGTATTAATACGAATAATCGGACTCCAAATTGCACTTCCCAACTTATAAATGCCACGTAGCATCTAAAGGTATATGTACATTTGAAAACATAAAGACCGAACATAATTTACATATAACATCGTAGGTTAATATTAAAAGTGAAAGACGAAGGAAAATATAGAATACAACTCAGAAGTGGTAACGTGGGTAGCTCTAAGCTCATTTTTATAATACACGTATTCTCGCATAACCGTATAATTAGTAATAACCCAGTGTTCATAAACTTAATAAAACGGTATTGGCTCACGCAACCTATCCAAATGTGAGGGGTCACCGGCATTACCTTCGATCGAGAATTATTTGTCAATAAATTGGAGCACTTATTTATAATTTTCCCATTATTCTCCGAAACGAAATATACATCTATCGTGTGGTTTCAATTGGCATCCTTAAAGATGTTACCAAGACTTCTAATATAAATATGAGACTAACACGCGACTCGATAAAAAGTAAACACGGATAAGACTCCCCATCAAAAGGACTCGCGCAAACTCTATTGTCATTACGGCAGTTTTCCTCTAAAAGCGTTAGATTAAAATTCATGGTTAACCAGCCATTCGAGGCTCGTTATTAAAATATCATCACCCTATGGATATATCTCCAATAAACACTCTAATATAATGTCACAGTTTGCTGCTTTGTTATCCTCACTCGTATTCCCATTAAATTAATCCACGTGTCATTATTTTATCTTGGCATCGAAATTGTACCGCACGCCATTGAAGTAATTTTATACATTTGTAATTAGATTAATCGTTATTGAATGCAGAGATACAATGAAACACACGAGCTAGAAAAGTCATTAAGTGTTTCGGAAGCACTGATAATAAATTCCATTACGTATTGGTTCTCCATCAAAAACGATTATATTAATTATATAGGTTTCTTTTTTCTTCCCAAGCGAGAATGTCGATCTGGTCTATGCACACGGTACAACTGCGAGTTTTCTTGCCATGGTTAAGTTCCTGATCTTAGTATCGACAGGGACAGTATCGACGTAGATTAATACACAATTAAAATAGTGAAATTGCCAAGACCGGCTCGAGAAGACGTTTTATAGCGATAATAATTACTTAATCTACCGAGTTACGATTAGCTTGCCGTGTTCTCACTTGTCTCTCGCGTTTAAGAGAAGCACTAATCATAGTTCTGTTTTGATGCTTCTTAGAGGTTTCCTTGTCTAATATGGACGTTGTGGAACTGCTGGCCTGGAGCGAAGAGTCACTCTCCAGCAACGCCTCCTGTCACCTCAGACTAATCACGACCCTTTCGACGTTTAGCAGTGATTTGACCTTGGCGTTATATTTTATAAGAGTTACTTTCGAACCCCGCACGTTGATTCGCTCACCGCCACTCAGCAAATGCAAGCATCTTGACTGTTCCAGGAAATCAGGAAGTTTCAGTTCCTTCATTACATCCCGGTGTGCCACTGCTGGTGGTCCGGAAGGAGCTTTGGGATTCACTTGACGAAGTAATGCATCTCTGCTCTTTACTCGTAAAGCTGCCATCAAGTCTTGTAGTAGGACCCACTTCTCAGTATCGTTTGCAAGGGAAAATAATACCGGCATATTAACGTCGCTCACTTCCATCTCGACTTCGTCCAATTCTGGCTCAGGATTATCTAACGGTACATCCTCTAATGGGTTGTATCCTGTATCTTCTGGATCTGAAATAAAGACGATAAGAAAAATCATAGCGCTCTGCTATTCAATAGTCTCGTAATGACTTTAAGAATTGCAGAAATGGCCTTACCAAAAATTGATGCTGGACCTCCAAAGAACCAGGGTGTGGATGTACGGCCTTGAATATCATCTAAATGTCGTTCAAGGATAGAATAAGCATCGGTGTCGGCTGATAACATCAGCGGTGTTTGTCCCGAATATGTAGCCAATAAGGGATCCGCGCCATATGAAAGTAGTAGTCGAACGAGCTCAGTGGCACCACTTTCTGCTGCCTCGTGAAGTGGTCTGTAACGTGGCACAGAATTATTGACTATTGTAATGTCAAACTTGTGATATCGCATGAAAATATAAAACATAAAATAAATGATATCCATGCAATTACCTGATTCCACCATTTGCACTCTCACTGGCATTGGCTCCATACGCAAGAAGAAGTTTAGCGATTTCAAGGTGGCCTCTGGAACATGCTTCATGAAGTGGCGTGTACCCTGCATTGTCCTTGGGACTTGGCGCACTATTAAGTTTTTCTAAGCAATAAGCAGTTACATCCTGTAAAAGGGAACGTAGATAAATAATAACAGTTCAAAGAAAATACGGTTGGTTAATATAAACTTCACTAACCGTGTAGCCGAGCCTGGCAGCTCGATGAAGAATAGTCTCCCCAACACCTTTCTTAATGACCCACGTTCTGATTTCTGATTGAATATCAGCAACGCACTCTGGATTGGGCCTTGGTAAAATTTGCTGTAAAAAAAAATAAAATAAATTGTAGAATTCCAATAAATTAAGGAAAATGTACAACAATTTCCGATGAAAATGAATATCGTATCATGATACTTACTCTTTTTCGCTCCTTCGTTATGGTCTCATCTTTCTTTAAAGGCTTTTTCTTTTTACGAATATAATCAAAACCAGAACGGAATTTCCGACGACCGGTTCTTAGTTTCAATTTCTTTTTATTCGGTGCCTCAGCTTCGTCAGCATTATCGATCTCAGCCTCGTTGTTTTCCATTTCTTGTACATCCTGTGTGTCATCCTGAGCTTCATCTTCCACTTCCTTCTTTATGTGTTTCAATTTCTTCTCCGCCAGAGACTTCAACAGATCCTTACGCCGTTTTGATGATAACAGGTGACGTTTAGAATTTATTATAGCTTTGTGACTTCTTAAGATCCCAGCGTTTCTCAGACGGGAGACAACCTTCTGCTTGAGGGTACGAGATCTACCCAGAATACCCTCCTGAGCTTCGTTCTGCGAATCATCATCTTGCGAAGTATCTCCTGCATGATTTTGCATTGGTGGAGCTGAAGCTGGTCTATCCTCTCCAAACACTTCTCTGATAGTTGTCTGCTTCTTTAAAACCCGGGTTTCAGTTCTAGTTCTGCTTTTTAAAACGAACGTCGAAAATTCATTGGGTATAGCGTGATTATTCTTAAAGGTATCCCGGAAATTATTAACAGTTTCCTTACGGAAGTAGCCCAAAAGGAAGGAGTCGGTAACTTTAATTGGTTTTGGGGATTTATTATTCTTCAATGGTGATTTTCCTTTAGTCTTTACAGACGTCTCGTTTGAGGCCAGGAGAGAAGTAAGACTCGGAGTAGGAAGTAACTCTGGTTCGTTGCTACCTTTAGGAAGAGTCTTAGCACTTTTTTCAAATTTATCCTTTGATTTTTTCCTCAGATCTTTTTTAGTAGTGCCGACTTTCTGAGCAAGAAGATCCACGATAGAATTATTCTCGGATCGGGTATGTCTTGTCATAGTCTTAGGCGGACAGGATATCGTAGTGGAAGACGTAGCTTCTTCGTCATCAATTTTACTACCAAGACCAGTAATACTGAAGCTGCAATTAGAATCTAGGTCACTGTCTGTCATTCTTTTTCTACTGAGACAAACGTCAGAACTATCCATAGATACTGAAAGTGCTGGTGAGCCAGGATCCAAATCCGGTAATGATGTGGATAACCTATGAAACCTCGAAGGCTTCGAGACTGTTATTAATCTCGTTGGCATTCTTAAAGATTTTTTGTAAACATAAACTTCCTCTTCCCAGCCTGGCCTAAAATCACTCCCATCACCAAACAGTGGCTTGGGTTTAGCTTTCTGCGAGGATCCCCCTTTTGATGATGATAATTTGCACTCTTTTTCCTGTTTGGCTTTATGAGGTGTGGTATCTCTCGATCTTAACTTCATCCCTTCAGTTTCTGTATTCACAGCAGAACGTTTCCTCGCTCGTAACCTATCCGCTACTGTTGATTCCTGTCCAAATTCTGTACTAGCATCACTATCCTCACTAGAGCTTTCACTTCCGCTTGACGATTCTAACTTTATTCTACTTCCTCTGCGTAATCTTCGCTTTCTGCAAATTACTTCCTCATCGCAGTCGCTTTCATCTCTCTTTGACTTCTTTTTAGCTGTCCTTTGAATAAGTGGCACCTCATCTGTATCATCGCTTGAATTTCTGTTGACGTCCTCACCCTTGACTTCCGATTCTAACAGTTCAGTCTTAACCTCTGTAGTGATCGATTTCTCCTCCTCTTCCTCTTTCTTCTTATTAGATTCCGTCGGTCCGTTTTTACTGCTGGTAACCACCTCTCCCTCTTGTATCTCCTTCTTAATATCTTCCGGTTTGATTTCAAGTTGAGACGTGGAATCGAAATCCTTATTACTCTCGTTACTTGTGTCCAATTTCGATGGAGCAGTACCATCGGGCTTCTTTCGTCGGCCGCGCTTCTTCATGGCGTCACCGCTGCGCAATTGTTCCATAAACTTATCACAGGTCGCTGCCCACATTGGATCCAGCTCGGTAATCTTGTCATTTTCCTAAAAACAAAAAGAGAACGCTCGTATTCAACTGGAAATAATCGGAGACACTAGGATCCTTTCTGTCGCTGGCATTGCAACACTGAACTTATGAAAAATGAATGACGACAATCTCTTAAGTTTACCTTCAACTCTATCTTTACGAGATCCAACGATGATGCCATTCCAATGCACATAGCATCGTTGAGCGGAACGGGCGGCTGAACTTTGGACAATTGCTTCCTGTCCCTCCTCATCTCTTCCAAAGTTTGTCTTTCCAGCACCGGCATTTCTCCCTCGGAGTCGCTCTCTCTGAAGTCGAAAACTGATGTCTCGGACGAACTTCGGAATCCGCTTGCACGCGGCGGAACTGTCGATGCTACCGCAGGCGGTGGTACAGGTATGGTGGCGGCTACGGGCATGTTCTCTTCTTCCGTTCTCGAGAATAGACGTCTCCTTAGAGGTAAGCAGGCTGTTTTTTCCCGAGTTAATTTAGGTGGACTCCCTGCGGATGATCCTGACTGTGGGGTGGACGTAGAAGCTGCGCTTTCGACATCTAAAGTGAAAAAGTGAATTATATAATTATCTCGGGCGAATGAGCAGCAATCAATAAAAATTAAAAGAATATTTACCCTTTGGCGTTACAGATATATCTTGAGGAGGGACGATTGTCGGTTTTGCAATAAACTGTCCGGTACCAACCTGTGGATTGTAACGATGCAAAGTCAAGTAAGTATATATCCTATACATCTTTCGAATTCTAACTATTATGTGATTGCTTGAGATAGGTAATAATATGTAAATGGGTTGTCCAAGAGATGAAATCTGACCTGCTTAAGCTCTGCTTTTGTTCTAATTTTCGCCGCAAGAATGGCAGCAAGACCATCGTCCTTGTCTCTGTGAATCTGATTTTCTGCTCCTCGCGGTCCCAGAAGAGCCTCTTTACCAGGTAGCGTAGCTGATGAATTCACTCGTGAGGCGTACAAGCTACGAGGAGCCTCTTGAGTGATAGAATCTACCGCTCTTGGCACATGGAACTTGTAATGGGGTGGTGTGTTGCTGTTACGTTCAAGTAAACTCGCTGCAGTGAACGGTGACAAGTTGTGCCGTCCGATGTTCGTTTTGGGTTCAACCGGCGCGACAACCTTAAAAAACAACGAGAAGGTCGTTAACTAACTGTTAACGCTAAAAGTCTGCGATTCACAATATAATTGTTGCAACACTTAGATCTTCGGAAGTACTCACCTTATTTTGGAAACTTTGCTGATTGTGATTGACAAGGATGGGTTGTTGGCTGTTGTGCTGTTCCTCTCTTTGTTGTTTATTCTCAAGACTATTTCTGAGCAAGCTCAGCACCCTTTTATCAGCCCCTGTATTACTAGGCGGATCCGTAGTTGGGACTGTACCACCGTGAGGCATTCTTTGCCCGTGACGATAGCTCTGGTAAGACGCTTGACTACTGGATGGCTGCGGATTGCTGTGAACACCTGGCGATTTCAACACAGCATGATTGTAATGAGGTGAACTTCGTGCAATTTTGCCATCGGGATAATTTCTTTTATCACAGAAAGCTTGATATCTCGGAGATTCTGACGGATATGCGTTCTCAGGTCTTTGGTCGTAACCACTGCTGACAGTAATAGCACCATTGGGAATTGGACCGGGTAGACTCATTTCCTGTCGTTGTTGTTGCTCGTGCAATGCGCGGGCCGTCGAAAGTCTTTGCTCTATTTGTTGATCTATCGTCAGTCGCCATGTATCGAGACGTGGTTGTTTGCTGGGTCCCGTATAAACGGGTTCGGCAGTTCGCTTGGCAGGAGACCGAGTTTTTGAATGAGTCGACTGTGAGAATTTACTTTGCTCCATGTAATATTTAGCGGGATCCGGAGGATATTCCTGTACAGGCATGGGCGTTCTCGTTGGATCGACCGGAGGATAACGCGGCGATCGTGATGTACTATTGGGGTGATAGGGCGTAGTTTTGTCGTAGACTGGTGCGGGCAGTGAACTCTTTTTGAAAGTGGACATATGTGGCAATGGTGCTGCAGGATTTGTATGCGGTGCCGGGGCATAGAATTGCTGAGTGGTGCTCCTTCGCAAGGGGTTCTCGTGACTCGACTGGCCAGGATGATGCAGCGGTGTGGAGTTAAAATCCGGAAGGAAGTCGACCTTCGGTGCGCAGACCGTCTGAGGGGTAGAAACCCTGACACACGAGGTCGGATTTCTCGTGCTGCTGTTCGCACTGCGCGAAGGGTCGAACGCAGAATAGGAAGTAGGGGGAGGTGGATGTACCTGTGAAGGTAACATGACCCTACTATTGCTACTTCTAATGCTCGAACTGCTAACTTGATGCTTCTCGGTACCATTAGCATCAAAATCATCCTGCGCAGTGGAATCGGCTGGAGTCTTGATAGTTTTAACAGAGAGATCCAGAGGCGACTCTCTTTTCCTAATTGGTACTCCATTAGTTTGCAGCGTGGTTGCCATTGTCGCGACAGGAGCGGATTGACTTGCTGATGAGTTAGCATACGAAGTCCCTGCTGGGTATTCCTTGTATGCATAATTCTCGGTAGCGTGTAATGCCGGATAGGCGCTACTCGACGAACGGTTCACAGGATTGGAAGACGAATAGGTGTGCACGGGAGTTGCAGCGGGTACCGATGGTCTTGTAGCACCGATCGATGTCACCGTAGTGCTGGAAGAATTACTCCCATGATGGCTGGGTGCTATCGTCGTGGCATATTGGGGATAACTCTGCTGTCCACTGAACCTGGGATACGTTGAACTGGCGACTGTAGTGGTTCTTCCGTTAAGTGGCATCGAATGATTCATTGTGGATGCCAGGGGGCCAGCTGAGTAGTCGTTGACTCGTTGGGGGACTAGGGAAGGTTGCACCGGGGAACTCTTAGTGCTATTTATCGAGTGCGTCCTTTGCCGTTGGGCTGGCTGAGCTTTGGTAAGGGGCTCCCGTGAACTCCTGTTGGAATGATAAGACGACAACGCCGCGATAGGAGGCAGGTTGTGAGTATTGGAGCTCCTCTGCATAGGAATCGACGATTGATAAGATCCATACGCTGGTACCGCTTCCACCACCGAGTTCCTTTTCCCGTCTGCTCCGTTGTACGTTATCGGCTTGGCCTGACTTCCGTACGTCGAACTATTGTTCAGCGAGGTTGGCGCCTGTGGAACCGACGGTACCGGCACGGCTGGCGCGTAAGATTGTGATCTACTCGGTTGCGAGTAGTAGCTGCCTTGTGCGGGATTTTTTTGGAAGGAATGGTAAGATTGAGGAGGATAGGGATTGGCGTAGGAAGTTGTTTGATAATGCTGCGAGGTCGCTGGAACAGGATAGGAGTGCGCCGCTGATCTCGGTGGCGGCGGATACGTGGGAGAGTGTGGCTGGAAAGTGTGAGGCGAGGGTGGGTGATGTGGGGATGCGTGGGGATTGTGTAGAGAGGACACGTGTGGGGATTGTCTCTGTGGCGAGGGTGTGTGATGATTTGGTTCATGAGGAGAGGGAGTATGATAGCCAGTGGAAGGCGGGGGAGGCATGTGGCCAGGACCGAGAGAGTTATGACTGGAGGGTATGTGTGGCAGGACACGAGGGGGATAGGGACTGCTGTTTAGTACATGGGGTGAAGGATTGATTCGGTTTGGATTTTGCGGTGAAGGAGCGTGCGCCGCAGGTAGATGCGGAGATGGAATGTGCGCCGGAAGATTATGAGGCGAAGGAATGTGACTCGAACTGCTGTGATGCGGACTGCAGGGATTGGTCGAGGAAGAATGCGACGCAGGTATATGAGCTGACGACGCATTGGAGGAATGCAGTATAGACGGTGGATTGTGTGTATTCGTCATAACTGCCGGATGACTCTGGGGATGTTGATTGACACTCGGTGCCACGGGATGATAAGGGCTTGGATTATGCCCTTGGGACGAGGGTACGCCATAGGGTGCTGGATGGTTCTGGGAGGATGACGGGGTGTAAGCGGAAGGTACGCGTTGTTCCGGTTGATGGGGAGGGGCCGGTTGTTGCTGAGGAACTGAACTTGCACTGCTCTGCTCAATTGGGCTGGGCCTTATTGCTGGTTGATGAACGACAGTCGCCGATGGCGGTGCATTTGCTGATTGATACGTGGAGCTGTGACTTAGCGGCACCGGTGCGCTCTTGGTTATATCAGGATGATGATATCGAGGATAGTACTGTGTTCTCTGAGCGACCATGGGTGAGCTCGGTGGAGGACGTTCGCTGGCAGATTGATAGCCAGACTGCGACGTGAGGATCTCTGCCGTGGAGAAAGGTGTCCTCGACACGTTGTTCAGCTGCTGATATACCGGCGGTGGGGAATGTGACTTTGGCGGTTGCATCTGATGCAACTGCGGCGACGGAGAGGAACGCTCGGTAACGCTCGCGCTCGATTGTTTACTGATTTGTTGCTGCTGTTTGCCCGGTGGCTGCATCTCCGTTAAATTGATAACAGGAGTCAACGTGGACGACGACTCCAAGGAGGCGGATCCGTCGTCTCCCGGCCTAGTATCGGGAACCTCGACCCTCGTGGGCTGAGGAGGATAAGGCTCGACCGGTCGAATTTCATTCGGACCTGGTGGATTCCAATAGGAACTTGAACTGGGTCCATTCTCCTCCAACCTGCTATCCGAGTATCTGGAGGTCTCCTGCGTCCCACTGGTAGACACGCTCGTCGGAGTACTGGATACTGGCATATCGCCGGCATGATTGTAGCTAGACGGCGTCGATGTTGCAAGATTCTCCGTCGAAGCAGTAGCTCCGGCCGTACTCGGCGCGGGCAGTCCCTGGAAGTACTGGCGAGCCCCCTCCAACACGTTCGTGAAGCTCACATCCATGTCCCACCAACTGCTAATCTACAACAAATTCAAACGAAAATAATTCACATACGATTCAACGGAGCGTTAGCTTGTTCTTATATAAGAAGTTGAAAAAAAGGTGATTCATGACTCATACGGTACCGAGTCCCTTATACATAGTGTACCTATACCACATATATCACGTCTTACATACGAGAGAGTTCTCGCAAACTCGTGTCTAGGCGACGACAACGACGAAACGGGACCATGGGTTAATTACGCGATGCGTTCAAAGTCGTAATCACCTTGATTTTAGACGCGCTAAT
This sequence comes from Trachelus stipa, assembly GCA_036026315.1. Classification (NCBI taxonomy): domain Eukaryota; kingdom Metazoa; phylum Arthropoda; class Insecta; order Hymenoptera; family Cephidae; genus Trachelus; species Trachelus stipa. Next base: position 59,221 of record JAYRCB010000207.1, read on the forward strand.
GAGCTGCCAATGCAACGACGTAGGATACTAAGGGTGGAAGCAATTATCAGTCGATATTCAACCGGTTTGTCGAATGTCTCATGACACTGCAAGGTGAGCAAGAAATCGAAATGACAAGGTCTAAGGTCAGGAGAAACTGAGATGAAAACTGATCACAGTAAGAATCACACACGCAACGATGCCGTGTGTAGTTTTTTTTTTGCGAAAGCCGCACTTACAAAGAGCAAAACCAAACGAAGGCACGAACTGGTAACAGAGTAAGTTAGCGAGGCCATTGGGGTTGGACTGTAAGCAAGGAGGCATTAATCTTCATTGTCTTGTATTTGTCCGACGAGCACACGCAACTTGCTCGTATCGTATTGGTTGGCATCGGACCGACTTGGATCTTGCGTTATTAATCTCTCTGGCTGTGCTCGAGAGCAGATAAGATCATTATACGGAGACACACAGTGTCGGTGTGATGCCAGCTTGGGAAGCGAGAGAACCGACGCTCTTGCAAAATGAACATAACTTTAAGCAGCTGAGATTCCCGTAGGATAACCCCGGACTTAATTAAATCATATCTATGATTCTCGAGCGTTGACCATTTCTTAAACTGAGTATATACAGAGTGCATTAGCTGAGATGTACATTTGTGGTTTGCGGTGAAACGGTGCACGATTTCGAAAATCTGATAAGTACGACCATCATTAAATTTTTTTTTTCATTTCTTACCGTACATGGTAGATAAAACATATTGCAATGTAACTTTTTATTACAAGTTGGAATTTTACATATTCCAGTTTGGATTCTAGGTGTTACTCGCCATAAATTTTAGTCTACGTGTTCTTGATCTTAGCCTTTCCAGCCCTAGCAGTCCAGTAAACACAGACGCTTTCGGTTGCAGCTAAGCAGCCCAGCATCTTTAGGCGGACCTCGTGGCAGAATAGCAGCCTTAGGTGCTCCCGGTTGCAGATTTACGAGTCGATAGGGGACGCGGAACATGAGTTAAGGACATGCACTCAAATGGAGAGCATTTTGATTAGTTCCGAAAAATTCCACCAGACGACACTGTCAAACACCTACGACAGTTCCGGAAAATTTCGTTAGTGACGTGGAACGAGAACTGTGTCTTCTAAAAAGAAACGAAAGACTTGGAAAAACGACAGAGACTGGGGGGGTAATCTTTCGACTTTTTTTTTAACATATGGCAAATACATACTCTTTCCCAAACCTCGTTCTACAACCATAATTGGGTAAACATAATGAAAATTCTGGCACCGTCCGCGCGCTCAGCAGAGTTGAGCTTATCGTATTAACTTCGTCGTCCTTCCCATACATGGCCTCGGCCATAAAACCGCACTTTAACCCCGTTTCGCAGAGACTTGGTATTATCCGATGAATTAAAGTTTTACGGGCGCTTAATGTTTCCGCATTAAGAATAAAAAAGAGAGAATACTTTACCTCCGGTAGGAAATACGTTCGATAACAAATCTATAGCACGTGTTGCTTTTATTTAACAAATTCGCCTTATAACCGTTTATTTAATCATGCTTCGCCGTTAACACTTGTTGGGACTTCACTGTCCTATAAGATACATGCTACTGTAGTGCATTGCACATTTGTATGAATGAAATTCTATTGGCTAACTTAATAGACGGCGTTGCATTTAGATGTCCCGTCCCGATATCGTTAATTACGAGATTACACGGAATGCCGATATGTACAACCACGATTACTCCTGGCTAACCTTTCCAACGAGTCCCTGCTGTAAAATCATTAGCGCCCGGTTTATCTCACGATTAAAAGTTTTCCCGTTGTGCATAGAGTCAATAGACGTGTTATCGCAGACATTAGAATCGCTGAGTGAACGCTATGGTAATTCGTACAGTCATTCGCGTATCGTACTACCCGAATGTTACTCCTTACTACTGGGATAAATAGGTACCATCGTCGTCATCTTCATCCTCATCTACGAGAAGGCGATTCCTTCAGACGATAATAATCCCGTGGTATAACGAGCTGTTCAATATATCTCTGATTGTGATATTGTGCCGATTATGTCCGCACTGCTGTTGCAGTGTTCATTGAGATGTAGAGTCACAAGAGGCAGTAACGATGCATAAGAGAAGGCGAAGGTATTGGAAAGCTGTAAACATATAGCACAGGAAGCCATAGAATGCCGAGTAAGAACCGACTATGCCAATAGAAGTGGAAGTGGAAGTGCCGGGCGAGAATCAATATCGCACACCCTTGCAGAAGGGGCAACATGGAGGGATTGCCCCCCAGTCAGCTAGGAGCAATACTAGCCCCTTTCGTACTAGTTAAAGTTCCTCTCTATTTTCTTCTCTCGTTTCCGTCTTATTATATTCTTATTCCAATCTACTGACATTCTCACGGACGATGTCTGTCTCATGGCAGACTCCACGTATTGAGAAATTCTTACATGGCTAACGACGATACCTACTCAATTATTTAAATGTATTACCTAAGCCTTCTGACCCGTTTTCTTATTGAAATAGGAAAAAGATAGTGACTACAGTCAATATTTGAATATAAAAGGTCTTGGGTACCTGAGCTGCATTTTTTAGCATAGACGTATATGCATATGATGTAGGTTTTTGTAGTTTTGTCTTTACTGGGGGAAAACTATTTGCGAAAGTTTCTGTGAATCAAGACATATATTTAACGTGGATCTTCCATGTTTGCATATTTCTCAAAAAAAAAACCGATAGTAGATTCTAACGTTTATTTAGCTATTCTCTCCGCCGCGATTGAATTTCTGAAACGCCCGAGATACAGGGATCAAACGAGATATAGATGTTTCTCGGAAAGCGGGGTCATTTCGGTGACACGAAGCTTACCCGATATACTCAAGGGTTCTCTCTAGAGAAATCATAGTGTACGAACCCTTTTAAAAATACTTAAGATGGCAAACGCGTCGCAGAAGAATTGTCGAATCGAAGATCTCGAAAAGTTCTTTTCGAGCATTAAAACCGTATCCGATGAATAATTTTCAGATGAATAAAGACGATGGCATCGTGTCTGAGACTTTGAATTTTCTTGGAGGTTCAAAATCTCGATAAAACCCCTTCCTCGTCAATTAAAAGTCATATCCACGTAATGGCAAAGCCAAGCGTCTTTGGTGGAATAAAAAGGCGTCTAAACGTAACATCTTAAGCCAGATAAACCCGCAGTTTAAAAGATGTCGAGTTCGCAAAAACGAGTTTGTCTAGACGCTGGATGCTTGAACACAACGTTGCGCTTGTATGTAAGCAATAAGACTAATGGAAATGGGAGTTATCCGTGTGCTCCGGCTTAGTTCACTCGAGCTTCGCTCAAAAGAGCCCGCAACTCCACTCGTTGCCACGCTACTCAGCTTTAGTCTGCTTTCGCAACAAATACATCTGTGACAGAAACAACGCAGCCCGGCCATCTTCTACAATGAATTTTCTGTTCCCCGCCACTTCGCGACAATTCGCATTCTCGCACTTTTGGCAACGGCACGAATTGCGAGAAGCATTGATCTTGGTGGCAAGACCAGAGACAAGTTGACGCGTTACTTCGAAACGTGCGAATATACTTGTACAGTTATAGTGTATCGAAGGATATATTCTTATATTAATAAAGTAACGTGGCTCCATTGGTTGCTTGACTTTCTAAAAAAATAAATGCCAAATGCTAAAAACATTAATTGCAAGATACGAGACGATTTTACCGTAAACGGCATCATTAGTTAGCCTCTTTTAATATTGATCACGCGAGAAAGTTTCAACGGCGCTCACTCAGCAAATGCTGACCCTTTCCAACCTTTCCCCCTGACCCTGCGGCTCTTCTGTTTTCTTCTCATCTCGTCCCTCCTCCAATCTACCCTGCCGACTATCTTGTTCCTAAGGGAGAGATTTATCGAGGGATTAAATACCTTGAGCAAACACGCCCTCTTCGTTTCTCGAGTCGCTCTGTGACCCAATTTCTTTGCTAGGATAGAACAATGACTGACCTACCACATCCTAGAAGTTCATCATTTCGTTTGATGACTCAAGTATGAATGATAGATCGTAGGTCTTTTGTAACCTTCGAAAATGTATGTTTTTCGCGAAAGAAAAAAATTATTCCTGTGTAAACGAGACTGAATAAATATACGTGAGGAGAATCATATCACGTGACTTTAAGAACTGTAAATGAGTCATATAACAAAGATAAACGTTGCCGAGCCTGGACAAATTGTTAAAATGTAAATTAATAAGAATAAAAGTAATGTAAGCTCATAGTAGCTGGTTGTAAACTTAGCATTCATCCCGTAACGATACTACAAGAAGACATAATAGGGTCAGAGAGAAGCCAAGCGCAAGAAAAGAACCAAGCAACGTTACGCTAATAAGCGGAAGGAAAAGGAAATAGCTTCGCCTATTTCCGTTCCTTAGCACGGATCGACCACGAAGCAGCTTTAACAAGGAAATCGTTACTAAACTCTATTTTCTTTATAATGCTCTGATCGTAATTAAGAGCATTTCCCTCCAGGAAACGAAGTGTCTTCTCTTTATCAACTTTGTTCCCTGAAAATGGCCATTAACGCGATATAAATAGTCAAAGCGCCAAGAGGGAATGTTACAATCAAGAAAATCATATACAAACCCGATTCCTATACTTTTTCCTGCGAACAAGGAAATGCTGGCAAGAAAATGCAAATCTATCGCATACACATAGCAAAACATCCGTAGGTTTATTTAACCGGATTTTAACCCCTAGCAGCACAACGAATAGGTATACCAATTCAAAGCGGGGGTTGTAAACTAAAGAAGGCAGCAAAGGGATGAGTGTATAGCAACCCCGCGCAGAACATAAATGGAATGCGCACAAAGACGACGGTTGGACGTGGGTTAACTCAGTCCTTGAAAACCCATGATTCACCGGAGTGTGAATTTGCACGGCAGTGCGAACGTGTGAATAGACAAAAGAAAATATTTTAACATAGATATATCTAAAACTCGTGATATATCTAAAACCCATTCAAAAGGTGCACAGTATAGGGACCATAATTGAGATATGAAGATTAAAAAGTGAAAAAATATATATTCTCCGTCGACATATTCTCTATTATCTTATATGCATGTTCCATGCCATGCGAAACACGTCGTTTGGTTAATCGTGTGATATTACGTGAAGAAGCCGAAGTAACCTTAGAAGCTTTTTATCAGGTCTGAATCACGGGAATGCTGAGATGTTAAAGTGCATTTAACAGAAACAAGATTCGTGGGGCTTTCGGATTATCCTTTATGTTTTTCCTTGTCATTCGCAGCTGACAGGTCTGCTCGTAATCTAGCGCTCACAGTGACTATGCGGAAGGGAATAATAAGCGAATGGCAGAGGAGGTAGCGTGTCCTATCGTCGGGGTCTTTATCTTCCTGTATTCATAACGGTACATTATTCAGTGGCAAACGGCAAAATGTTCTGTTCGCGATTTACTTAGTCTTCGAAACCGTTATAGTGCGCGATCCTCTTTCGCACGGCAATAACGACCCCAAATTCCTCGACTCGCGGCAACTTCCAATTACTTACTCCCAGCCACGTATACTCGCGCGTCCGTTTCATGAAGCAGGGTATCTGCGTGGCAATCGCAACGCTAATTGCAAGTCACGTCTAATTTCGTCGCGACGTACCGTTGCGTCATTTCCTTTGACATTCATTATCGTCCGTACATTCTTCAATTATTTACCTGATTTCGCCCTTCTGTATCAACGTTCAAGCAGCCGAGGAAGCATTAATCCACGAAGCAAAAAATTAAAAAAAACTGTCAAACGACTCGTAAGTCCATTGATACCGGCCACACGGTATAGTTATGATATTTTAATTGCCGAATCTGACTTTGTAAAAGAACTCAAAGGTGGTACTACGAGTTTGTTAGGAAATATAGGGGGTTGCTTGTAAACTTTATAAAACACAGACGAACACCAGTCGTTCGCTTTGCGCTTACGAATGTCGACGGAGGTTAAGAGCTCAACCCCTTTCCAGTTATCACCTTCTTTTTCTTTTATCCTTTTATTTAATTTTATACATCCCAACCCTCTCGAGTCTCGGGTACCCGGAGTTCTTTTGCCAAGCGGTTTTCTCCACGGTTTTCCCCCAGTTCCACCATCCACTTCTCGGCCACCCTCGGCCGTATCCATCACTTCCTTGTGCTTGCTAACCGCGTCCCTTGCCTCCCAGCTAGGCAAAGGAAAACAAAGACTCATTAACGTTTACGACCTGATCCTCTTATAGCACTGATGCGTAGGTACCTCTCAACCAACGACCATTAAATAACATGAAACGAGGAGGATTCTTAGGATAAGTCCCATTGCCTCCTCAGAGTTCTTTTAAATTGTTGATTTTGCAGGGACAAGCTAATGTTAACTTGCAACTGATTCCGTATCAAGTTATCTAGACTTCCTTATGTCTCATGAGGAGGTAACGCTAATATACTCAAGAATTCAGGTACATGTAATTTATATGATTAGGAATATGATCATTATGCGGAATATAAAAAACAATATAAGGCGACTATAAAAGTATTGAATAATATGTAACTTCCTCGTAGCATATAGTACATGGAGCACTAAAGTACCCATATGAGGTGAACTAAGCGACCTGAATCTGCCAAGTCCGGTTACGCTTGATAAAGCTATGCAGCATGTGATGATATAAAATGTGTCCGACGTCGCTGAAGAACTTGGCGAGTCATTAACGTTTCATAACAAAAAGCCACCCGCGTTACGTTCGTTCGCGGGACTTTACATGTCGTAAGGGAAGTGTAATTAGTTACCATGCACGGTATGATATTATATGTGGAACAATGCGTTATATAGAGTTTCGTGTAATAAAGTTGAGTTGCGAGACAGCTCGTATGAGAAGTTTAATCCTCTCGAATGAAAATAAGTAACGCATTTTTTTTCGTCTTTAAATTGATTATTCAGATAGATCTCTCAATTCCAAAGTTGTTAGCGTAATTTATTTTCGTCGAATTAAGTAAACTTTTTTTATCTTAACTTCGTGCCAGCTGACAGGGTTAAACGAGGGTTGTAAAGTCTGTCGACAGGCGCGAGAAAATGCGAAGGGTTTCTCAAGATCGCGTGAACGTCGTCATCATCCTCTTTCTGCGCAAGCACTCGTCTCTGTCAAAGTGTGAAGCGAAACGTAGTCGCCGTTAAAGGAAAACGTAGAAAGACGAGACGGGATAGGGAGGAAAACTGACGGGGTCGCCATCTACGTAACGTCACGAAAGCTACTGAGCTATCTCAATGAGATTAGAGTGAGTTGGATGGTACGTTCGTTCTTGTGGCAATATAAAACTTGTTAAATTTCGTTCAGAGCTTGAGCACAAGGAGGATTTTGTGTTTCACAAAGGCAACGTCAATCGCAACCATAAGTCGACCTAAAGCAGATGGGAATATATGGATAGCATGTGAAGTTCTAAGAAGAATAAAATTAATAAAGAACAGTCCGGAGTTGAAAGTACGTAGGATGATCCTTCGACTGGTTCCTTTAGATATTTATTTCCGTACAAGAAGAAGAGGCATATAAACTGTTGTAAGGTTTCCGATAAAAATGAAAACACAGTTAATACTTCCAAAGAAACTTGATCTAAGCTATACGTGCTTACGCATTCGTATTCATAGCGCGACTCACTTCTATCCCAGGCTCCTCCCCCTCGTCCCCAATCCAGGTCCCATCGCTACAGACCCTTGTCGAAATTTGGTTAGGGCTTGTACCCCCGTTTCACACAGTATCTTATAATCTAAGATGACGAATGACGAAAGCGTTAACATGTATTTTCTTATACTCCACTGTTACTAGCTCGTGTTCCGGACGCGATATCCGTTCGATAACACCAGAAAAAACTCGTCCGATAATACAGCAAGATCCAGAGCCTCACCGAGGTCACAGTTGGTCATTGCTTAAGTTCAGACTTTCGCGGCTACTATAAGGCAAACTTGGCTAGGAGTATCACGATTCTCCGAGTCCTCGTAGACTTTATAACTTCAAATCAATTTGACGGTTTAAGTTCGAAAGTTCACGCAAACAGTGATCTTACTTCAGTAGCGTACTAAAGGAATTCTGTGCGCCAGATAATTCCGCCATTATTCCCACGAGGATAAGAGTAAAGATAGGAAAGAGGATGATAAGAAGACGAAAAGAAGAGAAAAGTGGAAATAAAACGAAAGGGAATGAAGCTCGGAGCATTGTTAAAAATTCAGTCGTTACCTTGACTTCCACGGAAGTAGAACACGAATGGACATATAACAGTCCTAAGGGATGATTAAATTCGATGAGTCCTTAGACCCGCTTTACCCGATTGGCAGCTAATGTGCTGACACGTTCGGCACAGAACCGAAGGTACCTATTGTCATAAATTTCCTAGCTAAATCATAGTCAAACTGTTTAGTCCGATGACACAATACCGGCTAATAGGAAACGTAGAACGTGTCCCCGAATGGGAGCACCACTATTGTCGATATATCCTTCATGTTTACAATGCATCGTAATACGCTTTATGCACGTAGCGTTCCTATAAACCGCTAATTCGGACATTTCTCGATGCTCGTAACGCAGCTTGATGTACGATTGATATAGATTCGTTTATTTAATTTCCTGTCTGTACTCGGCGAGTCCCTGGTAAATATCTCTACACCTATAGATATATCCTACCTGTACACGTTAAAGCATCTATCCACACCGTCCGCTACGTGCATTCGCCGCTTCCAGGGAATAATTAGATCCAAGGCCGACAGAACAATGCCTCACCTACTTAACACACACCTCCACGGCACTTAGCAGTTTTCCAGTGTACTTCACCGCCTGCCGCATCCGTTCCCGCCTTCCTTTACTTTTATCTCGTTCTCTCTACCACGATTTCTCCTTCGTTCCCTCTTCGTGGCACACACACTTTTCCTAACAATAAGTCCCGGAGAGATGGGCCTTATATCTCCCCTACTTCCTCCGACTATATCGCGGTCTTTTCTTTCTTTTATATAAACAATGAGCTACCTGTACAATATCCTCTATACTCATTTGAGCGAAGCGACTGTAATAAATTTACATTCGCTGTAAATCGCGAGAGCCTGGGTAACGGCCACGTGAACATGAAACACGAAGACGCCGTTCGATCATGCAAATCATAGACAAATGTGAAAGGGCAGCATATCCGCTTCTGACACGAGAGAAATAGGATCTTACCTTCAATTTCTCTTTCTCTCTCTGTCTGGTTCTCCATGCATCTACTAGTACCCTTATACGTGTACTGTACCGTAATCCTAGACTCTATTTCATGCAGTACTGCATATGATTCTAGTGGAAAATGTAACAGATCCAGGAATAAAACGTTTGTTTCCGTTGATTTTTCTATGGCGCAAAGTGAAATCTATAAACAAGGAAATCTACGAGGGTATAATAAATATTTGAAAATTCAATGGATATTCGTATGACAGTATAAACACAAAAGCGCATCAAAGTTGTGCTCGCCGCTTTCACTATGGAAATTATATTCGTTCCATAAAGTGGTATGGACATGCGCACTGGCTGGTTTTAATTAAATATTTGCACTCAGTTTAATCTCACCCCTAGCGTATCTCTCCTTTTTCCCTGCCGCGTCACTCCAGCAGTGCGCGCGCGCGCGGTTTAGACGGTGGGAATAATCGCAGTGTATTTGCATGGAGATAATGACCTGCATGTATTTATTATGCAAACGTGACATTTTTAATGTCTCCGATACCGCCGACCTGCATATTCAGCAAAAGGTTAATTCGTAATGTACTTCGGTACTGGTCCAATAACGCTTAGCGTCTCGCGATATATCGTAAAAGAGGCTCGCAAAGGCGAGTTTTCAAGATCCACGATAATCACGCATAAAAGTGTAAAGAACTTTACCCCGTCGTCTTTCATTTACGTACTGCCTACGCCGTGGCCAGAAACGGCAGGCTCGTGAGCGTGCACGAAAATTGTAAAAATCGAATGCTCTCCTGTCGTATATGCAAGATTAATGAATATGCCGTTAGCAATGTATGCCCGCACTTGGCTGGAATTTCATATGACATGCATGTTTTTCTCAACTTTCTACACATTTTAGCTACGACCCGGGTAGGAGAAAGGGGAAGACTCTGGGTGCGACAAGCATTTCCTTTTTTTTTCTCAAAAGATCACTGTTGCTCTATCACGTCGTGGAAGCTAAGAGAGGCGACCAGGTTGCGGAGAGGACGTGCCCTCCCTCCGTGTTTGCCTCATACGGTCATTAAAACCGTAATGGATAGCAATTAAGTACAGTAAATTTAACTCTGAATCCAGCAATTAACAAACGCTTCGAGGAAGCCTCGGCGAATCGAGGGGACCGTGAAACCCTGAGGACTGGCCGTACACTGCAAGAAGGGTCAGAGTTACAGAAACGCGAGAGCAAGAAAGAGCAGAGCATTATTTATCACAATGAAAGTTATAATATAACGAAGACGTTCTGGAAACTCTCCTTAACTTTTTGTTAGTCACCGCAACTTTGAAAACGGGGTCGAGCATTACGTATGGGCATCCTATATACGAACATGCGCCCCGTGATTGTCTGTTGCGCTTGCGTCTGCAACGCAACCACTGCATCCGATAAGGACGAATAATATTTTAACAAGTCAAAGTTCCCGTCATGAGCCCCGTCGGCATCGTCGAGACTCGAGTGCACCAGCGTGCAACATTGACGTTTCCAAATAAACTCTTCGAAGTACGAATTCTCAACATTCCCATCAAATCAAATCGTTCGAGTCTTAACGTACACAGTAACTATGCAAAGAATTGCTTGGTATCCATATCACTTGGTATTACTATAAAGAAAAAGTTTATTGAAACAAGAGCCACAAAAGGTACGTTAAGATATTACACGTTCATGTGAATTCCACGATCGAAGTGCATCGTAATGCTAGGTAATATGCTTTTCTAAAAAGGCAAAGTGAACGACAGTTACGTTAAAACTCGTCGTAAAGCGAGTTATACCTTGGGGTGGCATTTCCGCTCGCAGTGGGTAGATGACTTAGGTACGGAGTTATATCGGATTTTCAACCCCTGTTCGAAGGCACGAAGGGTCGGAAACGTAGAGGAACAAGGAGGCGACACCAGGACGCAGGAATTGTGTTTACGATGTGAGCCTAGTATATACAGATCACTGCGGTTTACACTGTCACCCGCTACTATATGTACAGTCATATAGGTGGCGCGGATTATTCTGCCAAATCTGTCTCTGTAATGGGCTCCGGCAATCGAACCAAACTGTGGAATGGGAGAATGCCGGGTACGAATGAGGATTACGCAATAAAAATATAAAATAAACATTACGAGCACGGTTTTTCCTCGCGTACCACAACTGCACGATATATTCCTCCAGTACAATGAAATTAGTAGGATATTACTCGTTTCCGTAATTGCGCTCAAACCAACTGCACGACTATTAAATTTTACATTTTACGTCGTGTTAGATACTAAAAATTATATATTACATTTTTTAACTCTATAATCCTACAACAATTTACAGTTCGAATTAGAGTGCATGGCTCTAGCCTACATGGATCTGACAGAATTGTATCATGCGATACTGTCTCATTCTTAACGTTCCAGCAATAGCAGAGACCTTCACCAGTTTATTCCATTGAGAATAGGCTTGAGGCTGATATAAAGACTATCGCTCAATCAAGAAAAAGTATTCTCTTGGAGAGAAGTGCAGCCACCGTATCGAACGAGGACAGTGTGTACAAAGCGGATGATTACCGGGATTGCAGTTGAGTTGGGTGCACTGACCGACCTTGCGATCTTCAACCAGTCTTTCCGGCTTAGCTGCGCCGTGCACTAGAGAATTTATCGTCGAACAGCCGGAGAGAAAATGTGACCGTAAAAATAGGTCGGTTCTTGGAGAAAGGAAGAAACGAAGCCGAGGGTGGAAACTATCGGTAATATCCTTTCTTGGCGTTGAACGAATCGTAAGGAGAATGATATGATACTTACAGCGAAGGGCAACGCGTCCCTTCGGTCACAAAACAGGCGTCTTATTAATATTCAAAATCTATCGACTTCAGACGCGGAAGCGTTCCCGTTACGAGGCGGAGAAAGTGGGAAGTGGAAGAGGTCGAGGTACACTTGAAGACTACAAAAGGTCGGTATATCGAATATGTAATTTCACGAAAGGTATATGTATATATATAGGTATATGTATGTGGTGTATAAAATTTGTAGAGATCTATCAGGGCTGCTATTGCTAACGTTAACGTACGACTTATAGAAATTGTTCTATTAAAACGTATTTGGATAGTAAAAAAAAATATACATAAAAGATTCTCGTACAGTCTATTTATGTCCTCTCGTCGAACTCTTATACCTATCAACGATATTCTTTATTCGGACAAGTCGCTCGATCCGCATATGTGTAATGACGCGTTCTACCTTTTCCGTGCGGGCAACGGAGCGTGTGATCAATATGTCCGTACGTGCTCGTAGCTATATGTATCAGGAGGATTCGATAATGGGACACCAGGAGAGGAGGAAAGGTAAGATAAAGGAAGACGAACGGAGCACGTATAGGAGAGCTGGTAAGAGTAAATAAGGTATAAAAAGGATGGGAGGTTGAAACGAGAATCGAGATTAATGTGGTATCTAAGAATCTGAAGAAGGAGAAAGAAGAAGAAAAAGGTGGAGATACCTACTCGAAGAAGATTCTGGTCCAGTAGCTCGTTCTCCTTTTCGATTCTGGGAATTGCCTACTATTCATTGAATCCCATCCGAGACAAAAAAGCATCAGCAACCTCACGGAGTTTCCATGGCGATCAATGCAATTCATTTGGATTCGCCCGTCCGCCCCTCTGTCTATAAGATAAGTACATAAACATGATATCCCACAGGGATTCTTTTTGGCTTCGATATACTTAAACGAATTCGTAAACTCTAAACACGATGATCCATGGAAATTCGATAACTAATTATACCGGAAGTGGCAACGACGCAGACAGGATTTATTGAGAATCTATGGGAAGTCGATGAAAATCGATTCATCTCGTCGATGTTTATTCCTAAGTTTGATACGGGTTAGCCATTTGCGTGTATAGACACATGCGAAGGATGATAAACGTTTCAGTGTCCCATTTAATCCCTGCATTCCCTCATTCTGTTTTAGTATCTCTCTAGTCCCCCGGTATCCCATTCCTTAGCCAACGTTGGCACAAAAGCCGTCCTTAGTAACTTCACCCCTTGCCTAAACTTCCACGCCATTCGCATCACTGTCCTCGTAGCCGGCCTTTCTCTCTCCCATCAACCCTGTGTAACGCATTGTTTCAATTAATTATACGATAAAGGAGTTTATCAAGTTATGAGTTCGTGATATTTAAAATTTATAACTTTCGACAGGATAATTAGTCGTCTTCCGTGAACCTAGGCAAAGGTGTATTTGGCCAAAAACGCAGTGACGAAATTATAATATTTGCGTCCGTATGAAACTCAGCATGACGTCATGCGGTGTGACCAGACCGGAAATTGCGATTGAACCAAGAAAAGACACGAGAAGTACCGTACGAACTGTATACACATTGTATTTACAGCAGTACATCTGTCAGCAACGCAAACTGCCGTGCTGGATAAATTGAAAGCGGAAATGCAGATTGTGTGAGTTGTAAATATATATTTACACGTGCGCTCGAGAGAAAGGCAAGTAAGGCTGTATCGATTCGATACAAATGGACGTGAAGCAAAATCTGTGACAAAGGGTTTATTTTACCCTAAGCTCGAGAAAGCGAAATGTACAATCTAAAAGTAATTAAACTACGGAGGTGGAACAGTGCGAGAGGGTAGGTAAACCTCGGTATCTCTAATGATCGTCTTAACTTCATGGCCCGCCTCCCTGGCTATAAGTAAGGGCACGTTAAAGGTATCCCCCAGATCGGCCTGTCCCCAGATGATGATCATCTTGCGCCCCCGGCAATCAGAACGTCTATTATGAACTCGCTGACAACAGCAGCTGCTTAACTCGTTACTTTTTTTTGTCGTAGTCCAAGGAGACGAAAGAAAAGCTCGTGTAACTTTCACCATGCATTATATTGGACTTGATGTCGATAGAAGAAGCTTTGATTGAACGGGTCGGTCTATCAATAATCAATAGGTCAATAAGTCGATAGGTAACAGTACTGCCTTTAGGAAAGAATCTCTATATAGTATAATACAGCATACACCGCGTACGCACGTTAGCAAGACAGCACACAGTACTTTGTATCGCATTTACCGTTCGGCATGCTCGAGGGTATCTTCACAACAGCAACACCGATAAGCCAGTCCATCAAAGTTATTGATGCTATACTTGGCTGAAAAATCACGTCAGTGCGGTAAAATACGCACACGTGAGAGTATACGTGTGCACGTATACGTCGAAACGAAACTCCGATGTATAACTTCGATGAAACTTTTTTTCAACAGTGAGGTTTAAGCGTTACATCCAGTTTCATTGGGCCGCTTTTAGTTTCGTAGCTCAACTACTGCTCGTCGTGTACGAATGAAACTGCTTTTCAATGGCACACTGTGATCAAGTCAAGTTCACCTTTTCACGCTCGATTTATTAGGCTGCTCGATCTAAATAGTTGTAATGGACTTTCGTTTTGTTTTCTCATGTTGCTCGCCCAATCGTTATCGATTAAACCAGTCAGTGACCATTACAGAGCTCCAATCGAAGCGCATTGCTCGATACAATAAATTACGTTGTACACACTCGTGGGAATTCGTTGTAAATGGCGTCGAACGAGGAAGTAAACCCTTTTACGTAATTCTAATAGATAGCGTAATTAAAAGAATAATAATTTCGTTTGGTGGAATCGTATACACATTCAGAGAAATGAGAGTTGCTCAACCAAATTTTCGTGTTCGCAGTTGAGGTTTTCAGTGCGACTTCTGAAATTCATCACAATGATCAGTGTTTAATTAAAAGACACTTTTGTATATAATTTCGCAGATAACTTGAGGAGGCTTTCGTTTATAAGACAAACAAAAGAAACCTTGGATTTTGGTTCGAAGATTAATGACTTTCGGAGCTCTGATCTTTTGACAAGGTCTTGTCTAGCAGACGTTAAATGCAACTATCTAAAACTCGCGGATAACCACAACCTGTTGTGTATACGTATTTTTAGCAGAATGCTCCGAAAATATGTGGAACTTGGCACAGCAAACGATCGCCTAACCTTCTTTGTTTGTGTGTACCACAAGTTTTCTATGGTTTATTTGCACTCTTTCCCAGTATCAAAAGTATCGAACAACTTTGTAAAATATTTTTATTTCACAAGACGCTGTAAGCTGTTTCCATGAAATGCTATGCGCGTGTGCAATATCTTGTTGCACGAAAAATTGCGAAATTTGACCTTACAAAAGAGACACTGGGTTCGTACAAAACCTTGATTTACATTCGTACAGAGTCTACGAGTCACCGACGTGGATATAAAGAAAAGATATTCGGTACGCGCCGAGCACATTTAGATGGCTATAGAAGTGGCTACGCCGGGCAATAACGAAAATGGCGAAATAACGTTATTACGTTCGATGAACGATATACGACAGGTTGTCTCATTGCATGTAGGTAGTACCTATATATAATTCACCCGAAGTAAAACAAGTGTCCCGGATTTTCCAACTATTCGTCAGGGAATGTCGTATTATTCAGTACGCACCCGAGCATGGATAATCAAACGCAAAAATATCAACACTGATAATACAAATAGAACCAACAATACATAAGCATCTCTCGCTGTAACACCTAATAGTTTGTTGAGCTATTTTCTCCACTAACGGAAATGATAACGATAACGTCCATATAAGTCAATCAAAATTACTAAAACATCTCAATTAAATCAACTTATTTACGCCAATCGAATCTCTGCTCTGAAATATATTCTGAACGTCTGACAAACCTTGCAGCTAGAAGAAACTATAACCTCGCAGCCAATATTCACCGGAAATATCGTTTCCAAATTGTCAAAGGAAAACGCCCTATAAGTCTGAATTTCCGCGTACGTATACGTGCTCGGTAAAGATAAAGAAAATAGAGAATATAAAAAAAAACCTGAAATACAATGTGCTTTCCCAACATGCACCCTCTTCCGACACAAGGTAACCTCTCCTATCATTAACCAGTACAGTGTAGAGTGGCCCACGCCGTGGATGCTTGAGTGTGTCTAAGTCCGCTTCAACGACAGAGTAACTTTAAGTAACGTCTGCCAATTACGAGGCGAGAGTGTAAAAGTGAAGTGCGGTGTGTTCCGTTGAGAAGTGAAGGGCCAGGACAATGCGGTACATTGACCTCCTTGTATTCCGCAGGAGGAACGAACTCCTTGGTGGGTTCGTTCGCTCCTCCTTCCAACAGAGCAAAGAGCCCTCTCGGTCGGCAATTCACTGAATCAGTCATGCTCGAATGAAACTGAACGTCTCTGCAAAACGTCTATACGTTAACGAATCGTCAATTCATCGGCCGTCGACTTTCATACCCATCATCGTGTGTAGTCGAAAACTACGACGCATCCATTTCGCACACATTAAACCAAGCAAACCACCCAAGGAAACTTCTACTACCGACCGGAGCACTAATTGAGATCGACACGGATGCAGGAACTGTTTAAGTAGTTGGCTTTTCGCGAGTCTTCGCGTACCTACCTAGCAGTTACCTAACCTACCACTCACTTTCCGGATAGCTTTGAGAAGTTTCTCGTTAAACTTTCACGCTGACGGAAAACTTGCCGTCCTGTCCAATTCGAAAATCTTCCTCGAGTCTGTCGAGGTTCCTAATCAGTTCCATGACAGTACGTAGAATCCAATTACAGTTATTCAAGACACACGTGATATTTCAATATTGATGCGCAGTTCTTACGGATGCATATTGCATAGACACACATGCACACGTATCCAGTAAGCGATCCCGTTAAATGTAACATATACTTCTTGACATTTGGCAGCAATTAGTATGCACGCTCCATTGCGCAATATTTTCAGATCAACGTACTCGTGTACGCGTACCAGTAAGGTAACCATAGCACATAAAGTTTTTAGAATACGGGGCTAGTATAGAATCAATCTCAGCGTACGATTCTGCTAGCAGGTATATTTCCGCATACCATATGAATACGTAGGTAGTAAAATAGATTTGTAATAAGGTATAGGAATCATATATAGCGGTAAAAGTGCATCCGACAGGGATACTTGAATTTATATGACGTTTGTTAAAACCTTTTTAGCAATATGTATTACACGCATGGCTGGGTTAGAAATTGTTGACTCCACTATTATGGATGTAAGGGATGATTGTTGGTAGGCTTGGGGGTGCTGGACGGCTCGCGTGGAGCTGTATAATTAGATTAGGTACAAGGCGCATTAGCATGTCATGCATATTCCATGAGTGTGGCCTGAGTCAAGGTGGGAATCATATTGCACCCGAGCTTCCAATGCCTGCTCGTTCCGTCTGTCTCGATTCCTCTAGTCGATGACCTTCACCGATAAAACATCTTGAGAATATATTACGTAAGTGCCAATGACTGACAAGATCACTGCACTTTGACACTCCTATAGAAACTCATGCGATTATTGTAATTGCATAGTGACGCCATGGGGGAGTTACGTTGAGTAGATAGAACTACGTTGCATCCTGGTACCCGTATGATTTTAGCACCTATGTATACATGTGTGTACGTATGCTCGTATAAGTATCGACAAAAGATTTTTCGTGTGGAGATTTATAAATGGCTGTGTCGCGGGTATATAGAAAATACCATTTTGGAGTCTGGCACTAGATCCATTTAGTTATCGTGCCCAAAAGGATTGGTTGTATCAAAGAGAAATTGCGTCAATTGGAAAATCTACAGGTCCGTAAGTATTTTTCTTGGCGGATGAGGACACCAGGACTGGAAAGCGGCTTTCGATCATCCGCCGATGAATGGAATAGAAACTCGAAAGTGAAATCGAAAATGGGACGCCGCGTTAGCAATGCAGATCTCCGCGTGACCGATGCTCGAATCTCCAAAACGTATAAACACGGGGAACGGCGCAGTCCTAAATCTCAACGGCGTCGGAGCGTAAAATAACGTAATGTAAATAGGGGCGTTCCATTCCCAAGCACGACGACATAAAACACTAAACAGTCGAAAGTCTGAGCAAGAACAAGGAGCACAAGGTCGTAACCATTGAAAAGAGAGAGAAAAAGGCGTGAGAAGTGCGAACGTTAGCTGAAGCCCGTTAAATTGTTAAATCACGACATACCTCGGTAAAGGGAGAAGAGTAAATCTAACGTGTGGATCAACCATTGGAATAATAAAATTTATACCTAACGTGGGCCTAGGCCTTCTTAAAAACCTGTTGCTGGCATTTCCCTTCAGGGTGCTTAACTACCCCAAAATATTTCAAATAAAGAAAAAGTTATGGAATTGTTTTTTTCATAAAATTTTACTTTCTATTAGTCTACGGTGCAATTTGGTAATTTTTTTGATATAAAAAAAAATCATCGAACTAATCTGTTCGAACGATGTACGAAGTAGAGATGTGACTTGGAAAGAATGGTTCGTCGCGCACGTGGACATATCCGGCGTCTCGACGCTACCAATATCCGGTGTAGCTCACCCTTCACGGTTTCCTACCCTCAGCTATTGGCGAGTGGAACGACGTCTGTCGCTCCCAGCAACATATTACAGGTTTATCTCTTCCACGCCGGGAAATGCCGAAACGGCAGATCCTGGATTCTGTTGTGGGTACGAATACGGTTCGGTAGTACTCGTGACTATGTACACTCAAGTGTATTGGTGCTTGCGCGCGCCCGTACCTACATCCGGATTCTGCAATTTCTGTAGGACAACGACGTCGGTCTTATCTCGAGGATAAGGATGGCTGTAGAAAGGAGGATTTTCTTCTACCCCGCCGACTCTTTACATTCTCCCACCTCATCGCCCCTATGCAACGAGTTTTCTTCTCGAAAGACGGAAAAGGAATTCTTCAGTAACTCCTTGCGCGCGCCGTCCAGGAATTCACTTGGCGTCTTAATTGTTCGTTATGGAAATCTGACGCTTTACCATCATCTAACCCGTAGGACCGGACACTAGATTAATGGTCCTTTGAGGACGAAGCGATTGTATCAGAGTACGGTCTCTTTATCATCGTAGATCCATTGTAGGGATACAGAAACGCACCCTGTCCTTTCTACCAAACAATTGCCATGGTCTTAAAGCGGAATACCATAGAAGAAAAATCGCCTGGATGGATTAATCTTGAAGCTTCGCACGGTTGACTATTGGCCACTGTTGTGAAATGTTTCATTGGCTATGACACGCTATTGATTTATAGTGATACGGTGGACACGCTGAAAAGGCCGAATGTTAAATTTGGTACGCCGGATGAAAAGAAGAATTAGCATTCAGTTCTGAGTTGCCTAAGAAGATCGTCCTTGACCATTTGCGGTTGAAAGACGCGTCGAACCGGTCGGGTATGACTGGTATATCTCAGGCCATGATCAATGACGATAAACTACGATAAGCACTGACTCTCAATGGCACAGATAATCAATCGGCCATTCGGTAACCAATTAATTCGCCACGTAATGTAATTATCCGAGGCCATGTCTGTCGCCTGATGTATCATTCTGTACTAGCTGTTTCATTGAACCTGTAGGATGCTCTAGCGGCTCGTTGCGCGCTATGCCAAGTACTCGATTCGCGATAGCTCCCCCGTGCGAAAAGCAAGGATCATCAGCCATACGATCCAGTTCGGGGACGTTTATGGGAGCTGAAAAGTAATCGCGACGCAACGAGGGTCGTTCGACCCGTGGCAAGATTGCTCGTAAAGAGGGTTAATTCATATCTGTGATTAGAACTGTAGGAACCGGTTTAAGGGTCTCCTCGGTACGTGCAGGGGATGTATTAATGAAGACGTGCCCATTCGATGGCCAAGTCGCACCCTCTCGAGTACATTCAAAGCCACGAGCTTCCGGCTGTTGAGAAGCCTGGAAATGTAATTTACGAGGCCATAGAAGGGTAGTAATCGATGCCTTTTTCATCGGTAGGAACTATTTTCTGTAACGTTCAATCCACCGTATACCTATTGCTGCCACATTGATCGATCTTTCATTAAACGGCAGGTACTGTTGCAGGTTAACCTTCAAATTTTGTGGCTCACTAGGCGCTGATAATTTGCCAACGTACGAAGTTCTGTCAACAACACGTGTGCTTAGTTGTCTTGAAAGAAAGGTTAGGCTAGGTTAGCGCTCACGTGTGCTGTATCTATTCCACGTGTAATCACGCCCGATAAATCCTCTACTAATTTAGATACGTATTACGTGATCTAAAGTTTCGGTACGCTTGTTTCCATCGAACTGCTGCTTCACTGGCATTCTCGTCGCTCGATTACTACGATAGCTAATACCATGTCGATTGGTAATTCCATAGAGAACACTACTGTAACTAGAACGTGCCCAGTCATGGAAAATATAGCTTTGGACTGCCGAGTAAGGTATAATCGCTCGTGATCTGTAATACACGATCGTCTTTGCAAATATGTCATTGCCAGGTGGAAACAGAGGTTCTGCCCTTTACTCATTTCAGGAAGATGCAGATAGTCAGGATTCAATTCAATTATGTTACGAAGCCTATGATTTTCTCCTTACAGGTCATAACTGTATTATTTCCCTATTGTACTGTAATATAGATTGCAAAAATACTGAGAACATCAAGATTTCTTCACGGGATCGATTCTTATACTACTCGATTGTCAACCATAAATACTACTGGGAAAAATTTGAAAAGATGCAGACGCGCCTGAAGATGTAAATGTTTAGGGCTGTGAGCTTTAAAAATTTTACCTCACCCTTGGCTCTACGTACAATTACGTGTACAGCGAAGTAGTAACAGCCATTTGTGTGTCTCTCTCTCTCTCTCTCTCTCTCTCTCTCTCTCTCTACTCCTAGGAACCTTTTGTCAAGATGCGCTTTAGTTTCGTGCACCTTAATCAACACTGGCATTCCGACGCGAGTAAAGCAGCGACAAATTTTTCCTGACAGTATAGCAATTTAGTTATTCCTTTTTCATCACCCCGAGGCGAATTTCTCATCTGGAAGAGGCGCAACGTAAGTGCATAAAATTACGTGACGATATTACGTGCCGACTCGCTAATTGACAACGATTAAATTCACGTGTTTCGTTGGGTTTCACGATGAAAATATTACGTGGCGACTAGGACGACGCCGATGACGCTGTAAGCGGTGGGGACGACAGCGACGGTGCCGACAGTGGCATGAAAAAAGAGGACGTTGGAGAGCACAGGGTGGCTGATGAAAAGAGCGCGAGAATATGACAGATAGAGAAAGACAGATAGATAGATAAAGAGGGAGTGAGTGTGAGAAAGATGTGAAGAGCCGCCTAGAATGTCATAAAATCAAGCTTTAATCCATTAAAGCTGACGAGCTAAGCCGAACAAGATCTCCAAGTTCTCTCGCTCGAACTATAAAACTTTTCCCACAACTTGTGCTTCGTAAACATCGTTAGTCGCTAATCGTATTTGAGTTGATTAAGCCGTGAAGCGGCATTTCGTATTATTCGTAACATTAATCGTGGCATAAGCTCGTGAGCTGCCAATTCCGAAAACTTAATATCTTATCCGAAAAAAAGCCCAGGTTCGTTGTAAGGGCTAAATGGAGACTCGAAATAACTTTATATACATTTTTTATAAATATATTCACGAAGAGCTCTCGAAGACCGTAAAAGTCCAGTTGGTCGATAGTTACGCCGTGACTTAGAATTTTCGATGAATCACGATGTAGTAAAATTAATGGCGCGATGAGAATTGGTCACCTTCCAGCTAAGTGACCTCAAAACTCGGAAGGGCGTAATGTTGTTCAATAATAGAGCCCGGCTAAGAAGTGGATATAACTAGATAGTAGCCAGACAATACAAGCCAGACAAGCAAGCTGGGTTGGGATGCTTGAAGAAATGCTATGGGTAGAAAGGATTAAGAGGGGATGGTATAAGGAGCCTGAGGGTGGAATAAAGACGAGGAGCTGAAGCCACTATGAGAGCGCAGATACCTAACACGAGAGAATGAGGGAGCAGAAGACCGGTAAGGGTGGCAAACTAATTGAACTACTGTGCTACATATATGATCTTGCTCCTGAGTTTCTCTAGAGTAAGTTAGTTACTTACTGAGCAACCCGAAGACCATAGTGATAGTATGCCGTCGATAATTTCTACTATGCTTGCATACCTGAAAGAATAGAAAATAAATTATTGCATTATGAAAGTCTCGTTATTTGGATCACTGGCATCCTTTCATTACGATTGCATTTCCCACCTAACCTAAGGAATTTATCGCTAACGCTTTTGTTCCCTAGAAACTTTTCCACCGGTCCCCTGCGCATCTTTATAGTCACCACCGTCGAAGAGAATTGCTAGCAGTCGCCGAGGACGATCGTATAATTTACATTCCCTGCTACGGAAGCTTCTCGGATAAGGGATAGTAAATAATTCGGCACTTCGACAGTTCTTCGGGTAATTTGCAGGGTGGAAATGCAAGAGCCGGCCAGTCGGTTATTTGATTCCACCGATAAGATGGACGGAGAATCAGGAAAGATTTAAGCTGGCCTCCTCGGGATCAGCTGTGTTACCCGGATGTTGGTAACTCAGAGAAATGATGCATGGCGAACGTTTCTCTCCTCAATCTTCACTGCCATATTGCAGACGACTTTGCTCTTGATATCGTTCTTTTTTATTGCCTCATAGAAAACTATGCTGAGGCCACATCGTTCTTCATTCTTATACAGACGACTACGGATACTTGGCACACTGTGTCGAAACTCTTGTCAGACACCTGAGAAACTTTTAGAACTGTCATCGCTCTAAGATAAACTGATTTCGTGTGATTGGAAATCCGTCTAGTTCTATATTGATAAGACTGTGTATATAAGACTCGAGAAAATAAACACTGGCAGTATTAAATTTCTTAACAACAGACAGAGCCGAGTGAAGGAGTTCCTAAAGTTTGAACTAACACACTGAATATCCAAGTGTGTTGTTCCCTATTCTTTCAACGGTAGTCACTTTTTGCACACTTACAAGTGTGTTGTCATTCCCACATATTCCAAAGTAAAAATACATGCCAGCGAATGTGTCAAAAGTGACTACCATGTAAATGATAGGGAAATTACACGCTTCGATTGACAGTGCAGCCATCGAAGCTGCGTCCAGCTATTCAATAATCTGGAGGGGTCTGAAGCGTAAATTCGTACGTAATGGATCCTTAATTAAAATAATAATTAGGAAAGAGCCCTTGATGTCTTAGTATCGAGAGAGCGCGGTCGGTTATGTACCGCGAAGGTAAGGGAGGACAATTAAAATTCTGCAGAGATACCCTACTTCGCGCAGGACACGAAATACACAAGAGGGTTGTGTTTCCGTGGTGAGAAAGCCGAAGAGCAGGGTTGGGTTAGGTAATTCGACTGAGCCGCACTGCTCGCAATCACATCGTAGGGAAGTACCAGGAAGGGATAAGTCGGAGAACCTTGAAACATCGGGGCGTCGAAATAGGGGAGGAAAAAAAAGGCGAAACACTAGTCTTTGATGTATATCGTAAGATAAACCTCTACCGCCCTTGTCGACAGTCTTGCCTAGTTGGGACGTTTAAGTTGAGTAGAGGATCGAATTAGATGGCGGCAAATGCGGTTGTGATTGTAAGGGAATCCAGGAGAGACAGATTCCGACTCGGCGAAGCACCCCTTATTCGTATATCACGAATCTTCAGTTTTTTAAATATTTTAGTTTCAGTTTTCCGTTCGACGAGTCACGCTTGCAACGACGCTCGTGGACCCCTAACACCCTTCCCACGTTGGCAAAACCTACGTATGGCACTAATCAGTGTCGTCGCGACGGACATAATTTATAATACCCGACTGCAGACTAAGAAATTTCTGAAAGGGCAAAATACCCCCGATTCCTTAACTTTTCCACACGGTACCATTACTGTACGAGATGTAGTTGAAGGGTGACGTAAATTTAAGGGGTGCAATACTATACTGACGTAAACTTCCAGCTTTCCACCCTCGCGCAAACTTAATACGATCTCTCATCATTCTACATCTCGAATGAACGAACTTCCGTAAATACTTGTGTCAGCTAAGTCACAGCCACACTGGATAATAGAACAAGCGGAGATTGGCTGACAAGCCGAAGAGTATGGAACTAAGAGAACGAGGAAAAGAGAGAAGCAGTAGTTGAGTAGATTGGCTGCGGTTGGAGCTTGGGGTCCAGACATAGAACTTCCGTAGTTTAACAGCGAACCGCCCTATAGGTACTCATCGCATCAACCCTTTCTCCAAGGAGTGGATGAGTAAGATAAAAATGAAAGATAATGATCAAGCATGCCAGTGAGCACTTTGCTGAAATTATTCTAGCACAGCGTCATGTTTCCCATGAGAATAATATGCGGTTCTTCAAGAACAAAGTTTACTCCCCAATTATGAGGATCATGCAAGAAGCAAGAGCGAATTTGTTTTCGATTGATGCACCATGGTCCGTTGCATGTAGGAATAATGACAATACAGTTTTCTCCTAAAATTTACTATAAATTTCAAGTGCATAAGCGAGCTTGAGAAAAACGAAAGATTTTTGTATTAATTGGGACACATATTTTCGTTCCAGAAATAACAGCGAAGAATTATTACTTCGACGAAAGTCGAATCAATAAAGTATACAGTAAAGATTTCGAGCGATTTTAACGTGGCTGCCGGTTACGTTTATTATTTTCTAAAGTGAAAAAGAAAATGGAGGAACGATAAGATAAAGAGAAAAACTACTATTCCTGTCTCGTAGATACTGGGTGGTACCAGAGCGTTTTCATCTCCGCGACAGGCTTATGGAAGCATTTAGCGAGTCTCTGTTCCGCCTCTTCGAAATAAGCACTTCCTGCCAAAATTAAGACGTGCCATCTTGAAGTTAAGCGATAACGAGGAAAGTTTCGCTCCGTTTCCAAGGTTTTTCCGGATGCCACAACAAGCCGGAGCAAGTTTTCTGCCCTTTGTCCTTCCGCGAAGGGTGGCAAAAACTTGCCGAAAATAATTACGTCGAGCTGCCGCTCACGGTTAAGACGGGCTTTGCAGTTTGGCATAACTACGATAGGGTTGAAGGGTCACAGTGAGAGCGAGCGAGAGGGTTAAAAAGGAACGGCAGAGAGTGAGGTTGAGCCTGTCGAAAGGGTGAGAACCACTAAAAGGCCAACCAGGCAAGTAGAACTCTAAATTGCACGCTCGTTCGCGCCATCGCAAAAGCTTGCTCTCTCTCTCTCTCTCTCTCTCTCTCTCTCTCTCTCTCTCTCTCTCTCTCTCCCCCCCCCCCTCTACACCTACACACATACATAACCGCGAGTGAAGCCGCGAAATTGCGAGCGAAATATATTTTCCCTAGCCACAACCAATAATCGATGTACAGGCTCCGCTCAGTCAAGTTAGTTACGGAATAATGACGTGTAATTATAAGGGAACTTTTATGAGCACGCACACTATCCCTGTTATATGTTGTGTTAACGTACGATGGCTCATCGCACGCGGCCTTCAACCCCCCATATACGTATACTACACACGTACTGACTTTGCCCTATATAGATACCGACGGGGAATAATCTGCCATACGTATAAATTCAAATGACGCGTTCTCGCGTAAAACGACCCCCGTGAATATTCATTAGATTCGTATAGCCGACACTCGTCGTTGACAATGCCCAGTACTTTGTTAGCTACGAGGTTGCACCGGGATTCATACGTGTGCCGGCAAATGTCACGGAGAAATAGCTCGCGATAACTGCAACCAAGTATGAGGACCCTACACTAGTAGCATACATGTCAGTTAACGTCGTATCAAAATACCAAAACGTATGATACGCTACGACAAGGAGAATGGAAAATAAAAACGGCTCCGTTAAATGTAATAAAAATAATTCGCGTTCCTTCCATTCGTATCGAATCACAAGTGCGAGCCATTGGATAATTAATTGATTGGTGCTGTCGCACGAACGAAGACAGCTACCACGGAAAGCGATAAATCGTTCGTCCTCGAGTGACCTCGGAATTGAAAACGTTTGAGACCTGGTCCTCTTCCGATGTACCAGGTAATACCCTATGTGTGTACCTGGGAGCCAGCATCCCACGGGTCAGGATAGGTATTAAATTTTGTTCCACTTCGGCACAGCGCACGCACACGTGACTAACCTGTAGACATATTTACACATGGATTGATACATACATATTTTGTGTGCACCAGTTACATGAGCATACGTATGGATACGTATACATACATGTGTATATGTGCCTCTATATACGTTTATGATAGCCGGCTACCGTAGAGGGGTAACATAAACCGATACGGCAACGCGTAAAGTTTACACCGGCGTCGAAACTGTAGAGCAACACGGTCGGCCGACGCGAGTAATAAATCGGTCGATATATTACGGGAGCCTCTGCGAGTAGTTCAAACAAACTTTTCGCATGTTTGGAAGTGGGAGGGACATAGAGAAGGGTTGGTGCCCGCGAGTTGTACCAAGTTTGACTAATGTCCCACGATCGGCCAGGGAGAGCTGACCGAGTTGTTACCGTAACGCAAACTTTGATTGGCCCTTTCCCACGACGATACCGACGCCATTAAATCATTAGGTAATTACCACGTAGCCGGGAGTCATTGGATTAGAGCTGAAATACTTTGGTCCAAGCATCCTGGGTCAGGTAACGCCGAACTGGTATGACATTCTGTCAAGTAATATACAGTTTTTGCGAGTAAAGGTATAGAAAAAATATTATCGATAAAATTTATTGAAAAATATTAAATCATCGTGAAACATTTTACAGAGAGAGAATGCTTATATATCGGATGACACCGCTTGTTTGACTGAAACAGGTAATAAAGGCCCGGAGCAAAACAGCTGTTGGCCACCGACAAAAGTAATGCTCCGTTGAGGCCTTTATAGCTCATAGGGATCGTGGGCCTGAGTCCTCATGCATTTATGCAAATCGCCATACGCATTCCGTATATTAACGTTTCTCGTTCACGTGAAATATGCATTAATGCTCTTGTAACGAAGGGAATGATTAAGCGGCTTCGAAGGAACCGGTTCTTCCGTTTTTCTTTCTTTCTTACGAATTGTTTTATTGTTGGAGGCAACGCCAGTCACGGGGAAGTGAAAGAGAGAGAGATAGCGAGACTTTAATAAGAATATATACCGAGCGAATAAGAAAGACAGAGAATGAAGAAGGATAAAGAGAACTCGAAAGTAAAGGCACTTTGCAAGAGATTGCGAGTGAAGAGAGGAAAGCAACTTGAAAAGCTATAGAGTCTGGCTCAAACACGTGTGTCCCACTTATTGCCCTCTTACTACAGGCACGTGTGTTCCCAGTGTACGTGGTCAGTTCTGTTGCGAATTTGCACATGGATTAAATTCTTCATCGACCGACGGGCTTACGGGTTCGCCTTTGACACTGCTGTAATTACACGAATCAATTTGCCGCTTTGAATTTCTCGTATCGTATTGGTTCGAAATCAAAGCGAAACATTCGACGATCAGAACCCTATGAACTATAGAAAATCGACAAAACGAGTGCTCGTGACTGGCTATGAAATCAACGATACTAAATAAAAAAGAAAAAAAAAAGCATTTATGGAGGAAAAAATGACTGGATATAATTGGACAAATACGTAAAATTGAACGATACCCTAAAGAGACCACTAACTAAATTCTCTAATCTGACTTGAGTTACTATAATGTGTAAGTAAAAGAGGGAGCCACGTGTTCGACAATTTTCCGATATGCGTTAACCATTCGCTCCACCCCAAGCAGATCTTTCGTATTAGTATCGGGGAGTCTTTGCTTAACTAATGCGTTTAATGAGCAGGAACTTTCTCCCTTCAAGATATCCAACAGAGCTGAAAAGGCCATTTCTACGCCGGGACTTGCTCATAAGTCAAGATTAGGTTGGGATATACGAACCCGGACACGAATGAGAAAATATAAATTAAAACACATTGTCCATGAGAATAAGCCCGCCGCAGGCTACACGAGAGACCCTAATCCCTGTTTTTTTAGAAAGAGAGTCTTGTTAAAAAAAAAAGTTCCTTCAGGTAGAACAAATTACCTATGAATTTTTTATTCGAGTTCAAAAGAAGCTACCGATCGTGAACTTCCGCATGTGAAAATTTGAGAATGACATTCCAGCGTTTGCCAGTATATTTATCCAGGGCCTCCTAGAATCCCTGTTCTTTTTCTTCCTTCGTATGTACAGGGTGATCAATACTAAGCGTGCTCTCGTCACGAGCACAGGGACACTTTACGATTATTTTCGTTGTCACGTATGGTGCACGGCGTATGGGCGAGGGTGCGAAGTAGCCTGTGAAGCCTGCGTGCAGGTCGGCAAGTGAAGTGACCAACTGAAGAGCTCATTACCCCGATTATCGACAAGCAGACAATGCTTTGGTCTCGTGAGAATCTTCCACTGATGGTGGGCGTTCGTCCCTGTAAGAAGGGTGAACGAACAAAACGACGATAAAGGAAAAACAAAAAAAAACGGAGAAGCTGAAAGGACGAAAAATGAAATCTCCAGTAAAATGAATCATTAACCATATCGTTGGAGGCATACGCCAATATTACGGTATTACTTATGCGACATATTTACGATCGACGAGATCGCTTTGGTTACGATCGCACGGTAAATACTGGTCATTTCGGGCAGGGTCGAAAGCGCTTTCCAAGATAATAAATTATTTGGCCCTACGGCTACATGGGGTTGCTAATCCTCGGACGAGCTGAAAAATCTGCTAAAAAAATGACACAACTCCATTTATCAAGGGATCGGGTATAAAGACTAAAAGATTTCGCAGAGACAAATTTACGCGTTGCACTTTTAAATGAGTATACGTATTCGAAATCATGCATGCATAGCTATGATACATTGCTACATATTGTACAAGCAACGTTGTTGATACGTAAAAAGTATATATATAATGTACACATAGAAAAGAGACGAGTAAGTTTAACGAGAGAATTCTCCAATAAATTCCAATCGATAATGCGAAGTATAAACGCGCGGGCGAACAGTCGTGGATGCAAATACACCACGCCGATGGCAGAAGCATTCCTATTTGGTATTGATTTGGCATTGGTGGTGAGAGGGAGGGGTGGTACGGGGTATGCACTGCTATGCCATTTCCACATGCGGCAGTGGATGGGCCAACGATGCGTTCATGTATTTGTCGTTCTAAATGCATCATCAATACCCTGGCAAGCCCATCACTCTCTAATATAGGTATACTACATGTAGCTTACGAGATACACGTATCGGCCGTACGGTCGCTATCGCCTATTGATTCGCCGGTAGATTAACGCACCGCAGGGGATTTCAATTATTTACTTCCCCTTCGTATTATGGTAATTATCGACTACAGTTCGTACAAAGACATGTTAAGATGATATCTTGAGATCTTAGTACTTAATCCTATCGTTGTCTACGAGCCGTATGAGAATATTTAACAGTCCCATTAAATCTCAGGTATCGCTACTATAGATTTTCCTGTAGGGACAGTTTAATTTTATTATATCTATATAGGCACGCGCGGTTCTACCGGTGTCCCTTTTTTATACGATTTCCCAATGATTTCGAACGCTTTCCACTACGCATAGGCTCGGGGGCAATCGCACGAATAAGGGAATTGAATAAGCTCTCGCGTTGAATGACAAATTGGATGTTGGAAAACGACGAGTAGAGCCCGTACGAATGTGCCTATCTCGCTCGTTCGATATTCATTTCCCTTCGAATAATTTTCATAGGAGCTTTTTATCGACCATTGCAGACCTTCCTCTTTGCGCACGTTATCGTAGCTACTCATTGAATTATATATATATATATATATAAACCGATAACGTCAACCCAGCAGACCTCGCGTTCCTTATGTCAAAGTATTTTTCCAGTTTGCTATGCTGGAACGGAGTTCGTCGAATTTACTTATTGCAAAAATCTTGGCCGTAAGAAATTCAACGATAGTAGCTAAGGATAAGTATGTAAATAACGTGGGCATAAAGTTAGGTCTTTTACCTTGTAGGCATCGAATATACATATATACTTAATGCAAGGTTCGTCCATGGACTAAGTGAAATTCCAATGTAGAAACAATGATAAGCAAGTTTACAAATATATATTTGTATAGTATATACTGTATAGGGTTTAGATAATTTCGCATGTGTTGCCCACTCGTTACTTGGCGAATGAAAAAAATAAAAGAAATAAAAATACAAGTCGTAAGTAACACGGACGGTTGCACGTTCGCACGCGAGCGGCAGGGAGGCAGCGACCGCGAACTGAGTCGGCATATCAGCTTTAATAAATTTAACTCTCGGTATCCCGCAAACGCCACCGGCTAAATGAAAGCAGTCAGCGAGTCGAAGTTACGGCTGTTGGATCTTTGCTCAATTTACAGGCAATTTCAAACTACGCAATAGGTTAGTCAGGCGATACTTACTATGTTGGTATATCGCCTAGCTCGTAGGACTAAGTAATCCCGTGTATATCCACCGAGACACGTGAGATACAGAATGTCTAACGCTTTTACGGGATTAGGTACGTGTTGGATTCCAAAGTCGGCGAAACTTTCGATGAAGACGCCAGAATCGATCCGGTTACGGTTGACATAGGAGTTGGCGAATAGCGTCGAGATTCCATCGATTCGAATGTAAATTCACGACTTCGGTAAAAGTTTCGCGACGAGACTCCCTGCCCTGTGAAGCTCGTTAAGTATATTTTAGATGAAATACCGAAAATTACGCCTAACCTATTTAAAAGCAGAAATCAGATACAGATATGTATTTTATACGCGTAATAATATTTTATCTGATTATACAAAGCTCGTTAAAAGTTTTATTTTGCAAAATTGAAGATTTCGACTTTTCATACACATATATTATATACGAGCATATAATAAATATATGTATTAGGTAACACGAAAAAATTGTAACAGTCAGGCAATTGAAACTGATAGCAGGTAATTTCATACCAAATAAACAGAGCAAGTATACACTGTACCATTATTCTGCCATTTCTAGAAATAGTCGGCAAGCTACATTCGTTCTACGAAGTATAAACTTCGTTAACTGCTCGCGGAAAGATTCTGCGAAAACAATATAAAAAAGAGATAAAAGATAAATAAGAGAGAAAAATATGGTAGGAGTAATTCGACCGGCCAATACCTGCCGGAACTTTCCCAGGGAACTTCCGTGAGAGTTAGTCGTGCAAATTACAGGTTTATTTGGCATTTACGTAGCAACTAAAAAAAATATTGGTAATACATTGATCGAGCTACATATTATCAAACAAAAATTAACTACCAACTAAATCTTTCATACGTACGTATATTTATCCAATATTCGTCTACGTTCAGATCTCACTAATCATTCGAATCTCGAGATGCAATTAACATACAATATATTAACTTCCATGTATAAATTTTATATAACGCAAAACAAAAAGATATAGAGACAATCATCGATATAATATATAAAGCACTTAAAGGTACTTAGAAATACGAATACAATATTTCTATAACAGCTGTGTAAAAAGTTCGTTCAAACTATTTACGAAGGCAAATCGAAATGCGGGTAGATATATGAGATTCTAGAAAATCGTTCAAGATTGAATGACGTTTATTTTACATAAGGTACATATGTGTATACGATGCAGCCATCGTACGTGGTAGAGTAGACTATGGGATAAACCGGGATGTCCTGGTGAGATCAAGAAGACTAACTCGTTCGCTTGGCGTATCGTACTCTCCTTATTGCTTTCCGAGAAGAAACTACTGGCACACATGTACGCAAGACAACTGCCTCGAATCATTAAAGTAGCCAGTGAATCGTGTAGTTATTGCCGGAAATCAACTTGATACTCTGGTGTATATATACATACATATTTATATATAGTCTCATTACGACTGAAATAAACCTATGCACTCGTGGCCAATTTTAAACTTTGCTATGACGTAGATATATAGTGGGTGACGAAGGGGTATTGTTATCTACTGGTTATGTGTCTCCTTGAAGTGGAATCGATCCGTATCGAACAAACCTCGACCTTGGACTTCAACAGACCGCACTGTGGATAACACGATAGTCTCCGGATCGTTTAGAATTACAGATAGATATGATACGAGTACTGGTGAACGTACAAGTAGGTACGTCGTAGTGAGCCGAGTTGAATATACTCGACGATGCGTATGAAGTATGGGTTTAACTTGGACGAAGGAAATGGAAACGTTTGTGTTATAGGTTCAAAAAGTTTTCGATTTTACGGTCTGTGCATCATACATGGTCATATTCAATGGTTTTGTGTAGTTGACGTTTGTGGTTTCGATTGGGGGTTAATATTTAAGTGGAAGTGGGTAAGTGCTACTAATTGAAGTGGTTGACTGTTCAGATTGTCTGATTGTTATTTTTCGTATGTATATTTGTACGATTTAGAATTGTTGGTGTATAGTGTATTTCTGTCAATTAGGAAGGATAAATATTTTTTAATAACTTTTTGGGGGATTAAAAATAAAATTGAAGCAGATATAATTAAAATGGGTAATACGAGATTATTTATTTAGATTTATTTATGATCCGTTATTAGAGATACTTGACAGATATTTATGGTGAATAAGTTATAAGTATTCGTTGGCGTAGTGGAAGAGGGCGCGGCCTTTTGCCGAAGCCATGAAAATTACCGCTGGCAGGTTTTCAAAGCGTTTCGTGGAAATTCGAAAAGCTTTGCCCGCCCACGCGAATTGACGGAAACGCTACGACGTACGATTGCTCGCGGTACTTTGAACTCGAATAAAGAAGCTTTATTTAAATTTCTTTCCCGCGAAAAGGATAAATGCGAATGACCTTTAGCGTACTCTTTTCAGTTTCCTAATAAAAGAAAAAAGAATAAGGGAGACCAATTTAGCGATTGCTCCATGTCGATATAAAATCAAAGCGGTAAAAAAAAATTATTAAAATCAATAAAATCAACTATGGTCAATAGAATATTCATTATCAACCATTTCCACGATTAAGAGATCACGTCACGTACGTTTCGCATTGCAAGAATTGATAAGAATTTTCATTAAGGCGCGAGACAATAAAAATCTAATGCAATTATTGAACGAACGAACGTTTTTAGGTTTTCCCTTTTTTTTTCATTCACTGTTACACACACCCACTGAAGTTACGAGTGCCCGAAAAATAATCTTGCATTTCTGGCTTGCACATGGATGCACATACGCGACCGTCAGAATGATAACACCTTTACCGCAAAGGCTTTTCACTGAGAGTTTCACCCGGCTTCCATCCTGACCCCAGAAAGTGCACAACACTTTCCTTCGCGTGGCTACGTGGTGTCGTTGGAGGAAGAGGAAGTCCTGTGCAGCATGTATAAAGTTCTATTTTTTTCGTTTTATTATTCTGCCATACGACTCACAGGCCACTTGAAAAATTATTATGTCTACAGCGGTGGTGAGCTCAAAGCGAACAATAAGGTCTTACGTTTCTCTGCATCTTCGAAATACATATAGCTGTGTGCAAAAAATAGTGTACTCTTATTTCGGCAAGTGAAAGTGCTTACAGCTAAAGCGAAATACGCCTGTCACGGAAATGTGCACAGGACAAAAATTAATTATAAGCAATTTTTTTTCCACAGGCCCATTGCCACTATATTTCATAATTAACGTCGCGATGGATTCCGTCCGATTTGGAAAAGCAAAATAAAGAGCGCGATGACGAAGGTGTTGGCTGTGAACTAAATCGTAAGATCTCCCTGAAAGTGGATGCGCCTGTAAAAAATTCACGTCTCTTCGGTACGGACTCGCCTAGAGCTCGTTCTACCGAAAGCAGCTTGCAGCTTGTCGCACTAATTATGCATTTCCCAGGCTTTTATAACTGAGCTACTGAAACTTTGTCTTTTCACTGAAGTTCCGGAGTGTGTAACTTTCCGGAAATTCTTCTTAGGTAAACGTTTTCGCTTTTGATAGATTACCTACTATAATATAGAACGATGAAAAGCATTAGTGAATTGTACAACGAGACGAATAAAAGTTTTACATTGAAATTAAAAAATTTCTATTGATATTACAAGTTTACTGTTACCACGCGAAAAAGAAAGCAGAATTACTTAGCACGGTACTCGGTATACGATGTGTGATAATGCGATGCATGAAAAATGCGAA
Source organism: Trachelus stipa (assembly GCA_036026315.1). Taxonomy (NCBI): domain Eukaryota; kingdom Metazoa; phylum Arthropoda; class Insecta; order Hymenoptera; family Cephidae; genus Trachelus; species Trachelus stipa. Next base: position 93,450 of record JAYRCB010000207.1, read on the forward strand.
AAGAAAAAGTGACATTCATAGTCAGTCATAAATCAATACCGTTGAGAATTGTGAAATATATAATAAAAAAAAAAAGAACAAAAATATATACCAACAGTATATCTTCCTATTGGAAGAAAATGGTTTATTATCAACTCGATACGGCAACCCATTCGCGCATGGCGAAAACAAATTGCCTCTCCACGCTCATCGACATCGCAGATCGACCCTTTATCTTTTATCGAAAGAGAAATCAACGCCCCATTCTCATTCGCTCCAAATCCTCAGCGGTTGAAGGGTCATCTAATATTTTGGGGACTTTTGTCACTCGAAACGAGTGAGATTCCTTGTTATTCAATTTATGAGGAAAAAAGACTCGGAAAGGTGGTCCTGAACATTAAATATTCGCTCATATATTTGTCCTACTCTGCTCTTTCGTTTTTCTCTCAAGCTTTTTTAATATCTTCCTTGTCGGAAAAACTTTCTGAAGAAGTAGCCCTCCCGAGGGAGAGCAGAGTAAAGTACTGCCTTGGATATACCTAGGAAACGAATGAACGGCCAAACGACTGAAAGAACGTTACATGTACATTGGACGTATATACTATAGCAAATGAAACACTCTAGAATCTAAATTGCAGGCTAGTCCTTGTCCCACTTGACTCGAGTTCACCTACTGGCTGAACATGGTTCGTCTGCACTTAGGTAGTCGCTATACAGTCTCGTGTACTCTACTAGTCAATGCCTCCCAATATGGGCCGATAACTTGGTGAAATTGCCATACGTACCAATTAAGTGTATTAATGAGGATTTACAATAATTACTACCCAGGTAAAAATTTGAAGGCGTACAACAGGCTCAAAACAGCTCGATTTTGATCGGTTGTCAACCTTTTTTTACCTGGGTAGATGCGTGGTGGTGTATTTTCATAAATGGACATTCGTACAAGGGAATGCGGCATAGCCGGTGACTAGTGCTTTGACGAGATAAGGACGGCGGGGCGTGTGATTGCGATTTCAAGTAACGACAAAAGAAAAGTATAAGCGTCGTAAATCTGTACGCATACAACTGTCGTAGATTACTATTAAAATTATTCCTTAAGAGGTTGCGGAAGAGATTGACTTGCTACTGGAATATGGTTAAAGAGGCACCCCGATGGATTTGAATTTTATATAACGAATCCTTTCAGTTCGCCAACGAAACATTTAAATTATACTTCGGTGTTGGCTTCTCCCCTCTCATTTCCATTTTAAACCATTGAATCTCTACAGTGCTTTACGTATCTTCGAGTCAACTTCTCTAAATGGACCCCACTTTTTTTCTCCATGTCATTAACCCTATTGTTTTATTATACGTGACAAACGAGTATCGCGACGTACGTGGAATTGTGAAAGATATACATCGAGATACGGAAAACCGTTGTTACGTTCAAGTTGTAGAAAATGATAGCAGTTATTTTTCGGTGGCAAGATTGCGAGCATCGAATCTTGAGTGAAAAAATAAAGTGCCGAAACTTTCCCTCCATCGTAACTTTGGAACCGTTCGAGATAAGTAAATTATTCGTACGTGAAAGCTAAGAGTTTTTTTTTCCTTCTCAATAAATATGACAGATATAACTATAATGGCCACGTATCCAAGTGAATATTGAATCCATTGAGCCATAACGAAGTAAAATACAAAAGACATAAAGTCCCTTACCTGGTATGTTGCTGCAGGGTGTGGGGGATGGGCTATGGAGCTATTAGCCAGCCGTGCTTATGGAGCGCACAGGCGCAACCTCCATCTCCAAACTTCCCCAGCTTTGTCTCTGCATTCTGTAAACAAAGAAACAAGCAATGAAATTGCATTTAATTTCCATCGAGGCTTCCTGCAGTTTAACACTTGGGCAAATCTCACATCTAATCAGGCCCTGAATTTCAATACGTACGGCACGTGATACCAATAATCAAACGTAATCAGGGAAGTACGTCATAAGGATTGTAGAATATAAAAAAATAACCGTACCCAAGGAATAAAGAAATTTCGAATTTCCGTGTTATTGGCAAACAAGAAAGTAATTCCCAGGGTGAAATTCATCCAATATCGTTACTGATAAGCTTTGTCGCTTGCATGCAAAGACTAAAGAGATTCGCAATCGTGGCGCGAGAGATGTGCCGAGGATAGAAAAGTATACCGGCATAGTAGAAAATAGGAAGGGCTGTTTGTGCTGGAAGACTAGTGCCATTTTCGCATCAGTATGCGAGCCACGTGTCTGATTAAACGTCGATATGCGCTCTGCTCTCACGGACCCATCCGAAGCCGAACTCACACAGGGCTTCGCGTAGCTGCGGCACACGGAGGAAAGTTTATATTGGATTTCATATTTAATGCAATACATCGTACCGCACTGGCTCGAGATAAATTATTTATATCGAAGAACTCGCGTTCGCCTATCGCAAGGAAAGGATGGGACGAGTTGAGAGAAAGGATTGTAGAAGAATAAAGTCACTAGGGACTCGTCGAATCTTCAGGAAAAAAAAACCAAGTCCTACGTTTTCGATCTGTCCCAGTGATAATAACATTCTTAATGATTTTCGGATGCGAGCTATATACACCAAATACGATATCGTTAATTCCGGTTGCGTCATATAACCAATGAGAAAAATACGAATGAATAATATTACAATGATCGACTATAAATTTACAATGCATAGATGACGCTTCGTTACGATACGATGTATGAAATAAGATAAGGGAGGGTTAAATCCAGCGGGGTAGAAATTACCAACAGTGAACGAAACGCGTTATTAATGGGTACGTAAACGTAGCCCCATGTTAAGCAGCATCCTTCAGCAGGTTCTGATTATATTCCTAGCACGTCCTTCGCCTCCTCCCGGTTTCTCGTAAAGCACGAGAGAGCACCTTGAAACAGCAATGGGACCGAGTTGGTACGAATGTAGGGTAGATAGGTAAGTATAGATATGCAGCTCCGAAGCACGAAATGGTCACGACAAGGAACGTACATATTTGCACATACGGTAACGTAGCGAAGTCGACTAGCCGCGCTTCATTCCGTTTGGAATTTTCGTGTTACACGTGGCGAATCGCAAGCGAGTAACTGTGTCGAAAGACACGGAACAACAGAGGCACGTGAATTCGTTGAGTGGCGGATGCGAGTCGAATCGACAATTTACCGGTTGACATCAGCCGGAAACTCAAAGCAACACAGACGATATATCTGAAACCGTATGCGAGAGATGGTCGCAGTTGTATACAGCGAAGAGTTCTTCGATTTCCCATAAGCTAGCATAGATATATTTATACACAGAAGGAACTTGTATACTTTCTTTAGAAAAGTATCCCGTAGTTCTTCGTTAAGCCGAATGGGCGGATGGTCCCGCGAGAATAAGAATCCAGCATCCCGTTGTGCCGGAACGTATTTCTCTGTGGGACTCGTGCGGCGACAAACAAAAACCTATTATACACATTTTTCGTCCGCGACGCTTCAAGGCGGACGGCCCTTAAACGGTCACCGGGGATGTGATTTATTTGGCTAATTATCCATGCTTCTCGTTCTTCGAGTCTTATTTTCCTTTAAATATATGCAAGCTTGTCCTATCGTGGACCACACTCGTATATGAACTACCAACTGCATACACTCTCGGTATACACTCTCCGAGAGAAGCCACCGGTCATCAGTGGCTGCCCTCAGGAACCGCGGACCAGTGTCAAGCAGTGTAAAATACTTCGGAGCCAAGTCAATCTGCACCTGATTACGCCGTTGAATACCTCTAAGAGATTAATGATTCCACTTGCCGAAGGTTTTATGTGACTTGAATATATGGCCTGAACCAAGTGATTCAACCGCCTTGTGAAAGTTCGGAAGAGCGAGAAAGAAACCTAGAAGTAGTATGTAGCGTATAACATACAGTACAGTAGATGTAACTCGTGCTGCGTGGAACCTGGACAGGAAGATTTAAAAGAATAAAGTTGAATGTTCGTGAGAGTATGAGATTCTTTAATTACGCAAAAACAAAGTTCACAAGCCGATCGAATCGGCTTCACGGTGTATTCAATGGAACCGACGAGAATCCGATTTTCAAAAGACCCGATGGCCTCTAGAAATCCAGCAAGTTCATCCTGAGAATATTTCAGAGAGGCAGAGGCTGTGCCAATTTCCATGACGCCAGAGAACAATCAACTAAATACTGGAGGTGCGGAAATCCTTCGCCGTGTTGAATACTATGATCGTTTCGTAATCGGCATTGACGTTATAATCTGCGTAACCTGATGTGGAAGTGATTCGACCTAGGTAACACAGGTTGCTGCAGGAGGAGGACAAAAGGATAACACATGCCAGTGACGTTGAACACACCGAGATATTACGCGAGTTAGAATTAACCGTGATACTTCTCTATCTGGATTATATGACTCCACTGTACCATAAGGTTATTCAGAATTATGATAGCCGCCTGAAGTTAACGAGTTAGTTTCATTGCTACGGTATAATCACGTTCAAGTGGTAGGTTGATCCTGATTGACTATATATTCCCACTGGCATACCCTCTGTGCGGAGTGCCATACCAGAGCCCTGAGAAAGTTTGACTTTCAGATAACCATAAGAGCATTTGAAATTTCATCGATATTGAGTTCTCGAGCTTCCATGACTCTGTAATTAGTCCGCTGATATTGAGATAGACGCCGTACACGAGTAACCCGCCATAGAAAGGTTAGATATGAATCCTCTCGTGTAAAATGGAATGGAGCGAAAGTTCGAAAAGGTCTCTTTATGCGCTCCGTAGGAAGATGTTATTTTCAAAGTGAAATTCAGTGCGGTCGCCGTGCCTCCCTATAGGTATCAGTTGGTGGCTCCTCCGTCCATAGAGAAACGCGAGAATCATGAAGATAAGGATGCAGAAGAGGAGGAAGGAAGAAAATAAGGAAGAATAAGGGGACGACAGAAATAGGTCAACCCAGAGACGAGGTCAGGTCTCGGAAACAGTAAGGAAAGAGAACGTCAACGGTCATGGCTGTTTGTACTACTCTCCCTATATACGTCTATAGTCTTCTACGACACTCCCCTCGCTGATCCTATTTCACTGTCCTTCTACCACCCACCACTAATTACCCGACGACAGGGAAAATAGTTCAAGCGCTACGAGTGAAGCTGAGTGCGAGCACTAAAAGAACTACAGAGAGCACAGAGGTAGAAATGGGTATAACGAACCGTAACCGTCAGCTTCGACTCGATAGATCAGTACTAATTGTAGGATGGATTTGCCAGGGGACGGTACAGCGCTCGAGGGATTCTGGCTGGCTTTAAAGGCCCGTATATATTTCTCTCTCTTTCTCTCTCTTTCTCTCCGTCTCTCTCGTACCAACTGTGAAGTATATATGAAACACCTACACGTGTCTAGCATTCCGTGACCTATCCCAACGACTAGTTTTTACGTCTCGCCATTACGACTCACCCCGTGGGCGTCATGTGTGATACACGTAACGTATTTACACTTGAGAATGTACGTACCCTGACCTCCACCATATATAAGCTCATATAATAGTCATCTACGTCCATCTGGTATGTACTGGTATATACACGGATATATCCCTAGCATGCATGCTAGGGACGTCTCGAGTTTCTTCGCTGACACGACGCCTTGGTGAATCTCAGCACGACCTTGATGTCGGCTGAATTTTTCTTTTTTTTCTCTATTTTCTCTCTCACTGTCTTCACGGTGTTTCGTCGACAGGTCGATTCAAAGAGCACGTACCGCATTCTCATTGATCGTGAACCAACCGTCTTGCAATTTACTTCGTTCATGCAAACTCTTCGTAATGTGGGTAACATCGATTTTTGCCATAATGATACTACGCAGTTAACTCCAATGGTTATGCACTGAGCAGTCTGCGTGCTTGAAAATAAGGGTACGTAAAAAAGAAAGATAGTCCTTGACTTAGTGGAGTCAAACCGCCTCAAGGTCCTGTTGATCATTGCCACCTAATTATCCTTGAAATTACACGATGTAACTAACGAGTCACTGGCAAGAGCAATGGGCAGGAAGAAATCGGCACCGAAAGGTTAAACACTCGTTAACGTCTTACTGGAATCCACTGACAGATACTCACCCTCCTCGTTTACCCAGATCCGAATTTCCTCAGGTTTCCAATTACATGGGAATGAAAGCCTATACATCTTAATATCGAGATATCTGAATAATCCTAAGCAAATCGTGAAAGAAGGGATTTCGATAAGGCCCTTTGTCAGCCCTCCTAAATCATATTTTATGAAGTTTATTATCTAGATCGTTCTTATTTTTTTTATAACGTAAAAGATTATTAAGACCATTATGAAAATAATTGGTAAACTTGGCTTGTTTTACAAAAATATATCATTTTTGTAGTTTTTGCGATATTTATGTAGTTATTTTGTGTAGAGCGTAACCGAGTAACAAAATGATTTTAACATATATGGTGCACAAATACATAAGCTACTATATGCATAAAAATTATAGTGTTACTATACTGCATTCTTGGAAAAAAAATTAATGAATTGAATTTTGAATAATATATGATAATGTGCTGATTGACTGATTCTGCTATATTTTCTTTCCAAAACTTACAGCGAATATTGGCTGATGCTATATATATTTGTAAATCTTAGGTGTAGTCCAATAAATGTAATATTAAAATGAAAGAAAATTCAGGGGACCCGATGGTCTTATCGAAACCCTTCCTTTGAATTTAACATCAAACTATTATATTTTCTTCATTCATTCATTCATTCTTCCCCCATCGCAAATTATATCATATCACACCGCATATCACAAAGCACGCAATAACGTTAATACCGGTTCGTTCTCCGGTTACAGGACAAAGGAAAGTAACCGTTTGCAATTACAAGTAACATATAAACAATTCTCATGGATATCAAAAGGTCCACCCGTGTTTTGCCCATGTACAATTTCCCCAATAACACAGCAAAGACCTTCGACCGAGGTGTACCGGCTTTTCCTTTGGCTGCTCGTAGAACCCTATATAAATACGATAATTGCATCGTAAACGTTAACCTCCGCGTTTCGCTCGATAACCGAACCATATACCTGCAGTAGCAGCTACTTACGTTTTTATCGGCACGTCGGTGCTCTACGAGCTGTGCGCTGGTTGAGGAGTATTTATTGCTCGATAGGCGCATTAACTGCAAGTCGATACGAGAGAACTCCGTCCTAGAGTGCTATTTCGAAACGGACTAATTTACGCGGTTCGATAAGATCGAAAGGAGTTTGGTATATGTTCCTTTATTTTACGTTACGAGATAAATAAAGAGAGACAGAGATTTTTCAACACAAAGATTCGATGGAGAATAACCATTTACCGTTATATAGGGTCATCTGTATGGGATCAATGATAAATGCAACGTTACGAGACTGAAATGGTTATGGCGAATGTAGGTAAAGCAACGGTTACGTGATACACCGAATTTTATTTATGAGCCGTCTAGGACGAAAATAATAATGGAAAGTCTTGGAGGAGGATCGATGCGTCAGTATACGCCGGAACAAAATTATCCCGTTAACGCTCAGAACATCAATCCTCCTACGGAGAGTATCCGCGAGCAGATACTGAACGTATTAGATATACGCTCACGCGAGACTTTTTTAGTTTGAACAACGAAATATACCCTATAGTTGAATATTTCAATGATTCGTATCCGTTATTCTTCATATCGGTCCATTCCATGTATAGATATATTAGCAACTCTTGCGAATGGCTACTTGGTCTTGTAGGAGTATACAATTTCGAATATTATTTATAGATTCATAATGCAATTTATGTCAAAATCAGCAATTACTGTTCCGTTCTTATATTAGGGATATATATGTATATATATATATTTATTTGGTTACAGTTTAAAAAATAACCAAAACAAAGGTATTTCACGTATATCTACAAGTCCTTGCCTAATATGGGTATTATCGACCATATTTAATACGGAGCATAAAACCAGAACGTGACAAGCTCTGGAGCCTATCTCTCATCTTGATGCAAGTATTGGTGCGATCAATTCCTTCATCTCATCAGTTGACTCTCTCCCTCCCTCTCTCTCTCTCTCTCTCTCTCTCTCTCGCAGAGGGCCACCTCCCCGAAAGTAGCTTCACATTGAACAGCTGCGCAAAACGACAGCGAGTGGAGCAACTCCCTTTCCTTTAATGAATTCATACGTCACGGAACCCTTGTTGATAACCTTTTGTCTTTGCGAAAAGAGAGCGAGAGTAATACCAACGATCTTGGGACGGATAAATCACGTAATACGATCTAATCAATCAAACGCGTAAGAGTAAAGTAAATTACGTAAACAAGGGTGTGAACAAATATTGGCATGTCAATCACAAATGATTGGGAAAATTAATTAGATAAAAAAAACGCCAATAACAGGTTAATCAAGAACGCAGTGTGCAAAGCACTGGAAATAAGGTAAGCCACGGTAAATGCTTATCGTGCAATATCGGAAAATCCCGAAGTGTGCATACAGTCTACAGACTGGCTACTGTCGGAGTGCAGCGAGGTTTTCAAGAAAATGTAACACACAGTATCGAAGTGGTTATTTTTTAACATGAAACTTTTGTAACTGAGGTATCGTTATTTCATAACAGAATATATCAATTTTTTTATCGCGATTATTAATTACTTATAAATTTATGCACCTCCGACTGCAAAAATAACGCTTTAACAACAATAATAAACGTTCAATGAGAGTAAGGGAGAAGGCATAGGATCATTTCGCTATCCCGAGGACGAAGAACGAGACCGTCTTCCACTTTTAATTCCACGACTAAATATTTGAGTTTCCAGTGCCGCTTAAACGTTTACGTGGTATCTCATTTCGTTGCATTCCCGATAATGCAACATCGCAAAGCCACATCCTATCCCAGCAGCTTTCTCCATCCAAGAATTTGTTCTTCCCTCGTTCTCCTCCACCACTTTCTACAAATGCGTCTGTTTCCCGTAGCTTATCAGAGTGAAAGATTACGGCAGTGCCGTTCGCGCAAAGTGTGTGTCTCATAAATGCATTACAGCAATTCATCTGGCTGCATCGGAATTGCAATGCACCTTCGGAATATTAACACGACCATAAACGCATTATCGCACCTAACATAATATCTATGTATATACACAGCAGCAGAGCGGAGTACAAATGTAAACTGGGTGGTATAATAAGTGAAGTAGCACGAACTACTAAACGTATCATGCATTATAGTTTACCGCGTTTGTAATCTGTGAAACATACAATCATTCCATTTCCTGATATCCATTGACTTTCCGATTAGCTGGAGTTCACAAGCTACGACTGTGTGAATCGTATGTGATTCGAGTGTACGTACGGTTCATTGACTCGACAACAAAGGAACGTATAAACACTCCATACACTCCATACAGTGGTTAGATAATAACAGCAAGTTGGATGCCCGCTTGTAAATGGCTGGTGTGTACGTGGCTTTGAAAAATCTTAACGTCTGACCGAGTTGCCACGGTTAAGAGAGGTTACGACTATCACGTAATTTTATTGAGTTCATTCGAAGCCGCATCACTTGACCCATCTCAATGACCCGTATGAATGAAAAGTAGCGAACGACCAGAGCGCGATCCTATTGGGATTTTATCGTCGTCACTGTGAATACTCATCCTTTACCAAGGAAGGGCTACCGAGGGACCGTTTCACGAGGAAGGATTAGCGATGAAGCTAGGCGGAGATGTATCGTTATAAATTCTCTGGACCATAGGACTTTTTTTTTATTTTTTTTTATAACCCCAAAAACTCTTGGCTCTCAAATCTTAGGTATATTACAGCGGGGTATACGGATACCGCCCAAAAGTTTCATCGTTAAAAGTTTTATCGGCTTGGACGCTGCTTCAGCCACTGTCATGTCGTCGACGTGCACAACGTAGATGTTGTATCGATGTCGTCTGAATGTAAATCGAATACATCGTTCCAATTTCTTCGGTCAAATCCACGTGCGATCTAATGCGTAATTCGTACTGAAGTGTCGAGAGACCCTGTTATTTTCCACGTTCTCCAGACTCGCCGAGAAGAAAATCAACTAACCGACAAACGACAGCTAATATTGTAAAGGTACTGAAGAAGGAAAAGGGAAATAAAGTAAGGAGGATACGTTGGCCTAGCGAAGGGAAGATTGGATTGCCTCTGCCTTCCAGAAGGTTCACCTCCCTTAAGGATGGGCTGGCTCCTGTCTTGGATGGGTGTTCTTAGAGGTTGGGTAAAGAGAGATAAAAGCGAGCAAGCGCATGCACCAACCCTGGACAGACCGTGTCCCGGAATTTCGAAGACACTGGAATATTTTCTCGGAAATCGCGAAATATGAAGGTACTTTGGTAGCCGCTATTTCTTTTGTTTTCCTTCCTCTCTCTTCTTTTCCCTTGGTCCATTCTCAAACTTTGCTTTATCTTCTTCGAGCATACGCATTTCACGTAAATTTTTAGTTCACGCGCAAACCGATTTGTTTTTTTCTCTTTTTCATCCAATAGTACATTTTTTCATATGTTTGAAATTAGAAGGAAAGCTCGTAAATTACAGTGGAAACATGAAATCTCTGAACCCCTGAGAAATGAAACAATGAAATGGATAGTTGCAATCCCAAAACGAATATAGGCATTTAAAAAAAAGGAGAAACTGTATAAAAATTTTTTCTTTTAATTTATGTGTTGGAAATACTACTGGTCCAATAGCAGTCAATTAAGTGTATCAGTTTAACAGTCAATCAAGTATACTAACAAATTTAAAAAAAAAATGACAGAACTAATATGGCATTATCAAAAAGAGGACGAAGATCCGGATACATAAATTGTTAACTTTCCATTTGAAAAACCTGTTTCATCCGCAGGTGCCTCGCGTCACTGCTTTGAATCTTCACTCTATATATACCGATCCTATGTAAATTACCTACGAGCAACTTTACGGTGCTAATTTCAAACTCTTGCCAGCGTCAATATTCCGGAATAATCGTACTTCAGTAACGCGTTAGCGCTCCGCCACCGGTGCACGGTGGATGAGCAGGAAGTTTAGCCCGGTGAGTGGCGCGTATTTCAGCCATGCATTCCCGACCCGAAAGTTCCTTCGCAATTTCCCGGAATATTCGTAGTAACCGCGACTAAACTATAACGGCAAAGAGGCTCATTCTGCCTCGCCACGATTCAGGCATTCTCCCTGGCCATAAACACATGAGAAGACGGTGAATACAATTCGACCGATCGATTCACCTCACGTACCTATATACTTAATACTCGAAGAAGGTTCCTGCTATTCGCCATCGGTTACTTACGTTTTTGCAGTACAAGCAGCTCGAGTAGACCAAAGTTTTAAAATAAATTGATTCCCTATCGCAAAAAATAATTAAAAAAAAAAGTTTTTATTCATAACCTAAAAATCCGAAGGTATTAACATCCTATACAAACCGCGAACATCTTAGCTTCGTATATTAAGAGGATTTTGCCTGTCATGACAATTGGAGGTTCGGTAGCTAAGTTGATATTGTATATAGGTATAGTAGGTAAGGATGCTCTCGAGCCGGATTGAGTTGGCTCTGAGACGCTTAGAATGTTCCTTGAGGAAAGGGATATTGTCTTCTCGTCGACGAGATGCCCTGGAGATGGTTTCACTTAGAGGGGTTGGGATAATGGCCAGATGAAATCGCCTCTCGGGCATATCGAGAGTAATCTACGAATGTCCCGGAGATTATCCGACGATTCGGTCCTGGTTCTACCTACGAGAATTTCAGGGATTCTCAATTGGTTCCAAAGATGCTGACAATTATTATTACTTGAGTTTTATCGTTTATACGATCGCATCATTAATACTTATATCCATATCTATAGATACATAGATATACAGTATAACCAACTGTAGTGTAATTTTTGACACGACTGTGTTTCATTATATACTGTTCCTCTGTTTCCTCAAAATGGAATTACCGTTCGCCGGTATAATGTGACTGTCGCGAGCAGCTGTTTTTTAAAAGTGTATTTAACGCGCACGGGTCATTTCAGTGTCGGCTATATTCGCAAGCATGACGCCATAAAGAACGCAAAAGTGTTATGAATGGGCGAGCGAGTATGTACGTGTGTTTAATGTCCCGTGATATTTGCCGTATCTGAACCGCGAGTATACATAGAGTCCCGCTACAGGCAGTAAGATACATATTAACAGATATCGATAAAAATACATTTTTTACATGAATTTTATAAATATTCAATATCCAAGTTACGTATTTAAAGACCCACAAATTTATACGTTTACTGGTTTAATTAGTGCTCATATGAAAGTACACGTAAACATTTTGGCATATCGTATAGCGTAACGATCGATCACGCGATGAAATATGAACGATTTTCGTACTGATTCGCATTCACGGGCTTATCGATAACGACAAAATCGAAAGGATAATTCCGTATTACTTCGTAATACAAAAGCAATCGATTTTTATTATTAGAAAAAGAAAAACCAAAACCATAATTCCCTCTTTGTGTCTGACTTCGGACGAGCGGACAGAAAGAATACAAAAAAAAGTACCATATCACTAATGAGTATATAGCACTTCAATACGACATTGGTATATGAAACAGTCGCGGCATGATAATTTTGCGTGAATAACTCTACGTAAAAAAAAAATTGACAAACAACTCCTTTTCAGAAACACGCAAATTTGACTCGCATGCTTCAACCTCGTTTAGTTTTCCAGCTGATATCTGTAAAGTGACCGAAGAGTCGATCGTGATATCCAAAGTCGTTAAGAGCGTGAGTACACTTGGCCACGAGAGAGCCTGAGAAAAAAGTACAGTGCACGAATAATAGTGTTAAAAAAGAAAAAGATAGAGAATAAATAAAAATAAAAGAAGTCAGCAGTATATATAAGACGCACGAGAAACGCGAAGCGAAATGCAAAGATCTGAGGAAAGTTTGTTCGCGCCTACAAACGAATTACCGAAGCAGAAACTTAGTTTCCAGGAGGTTCGCGTGGCCGCTCGCCGTGGCACACGTAATCTAGCATGGAACACAGCAGCTTGCTGTGTTGCAAACTCTCGAGTGACACATTTCTTCCCCTGTAATCTCCTCGTAAATTGCCAACGGTGGTTTACGATTTGACGCGCAACTGAATCACGATGATTCGTGGCGGCAGCGGATCGATCCAAAGATCGCGTTTTGCTTCCCGGACAAAGCTGATATACGGCTTATACACATTTGTATATGGGAATTAGCCTAAGAAGCAGAGAGTACGACGATCGCGAGGAAGATAAAAACGATTGAGTATTTCCCGATTGGAAAACAGGTTTTTCATGAATTCCATTATCGGCCATGAACAGAGACGAGAATGGTTACTCAATTAAAACTGCAATCTTAAAGTTATTCTTGTTCAATTATTTGATCGAGTATGCAAACTTCTAAACTCTATTACTCGCCAAATGGTTAGCGTAAAATAACTCTAGAATATTTTACATCGTGTGATATTTTTTCTATTTATTAAGTATAATTATCCTTATCATCGTCATTACCATTATCACTTGCGCGGATATTGATATTAGCATGCATAACGTGACCATCCGGATATTGTGTGGATATCTCATATCAATCGCCCATTTTGACACTGATTATTGTCACGTGGTACCTCGCATGTAGCATATATGATAATGAGATACAGTAACCGTACAAGAGGCATCACTTTACAGTTAATTAAGCCCATTAAAACCAGTTTCCTTTCGTCACGGGGCAGCAATACCCGCCGGAATGCCAATGACACTTAAATTACCAATCGCGGGAGTCGCTCGGCGTAACTTGATAAAAATTAGCAGCCATACGAAAATCTGTGATCCTCGTACGAATCTTCGAGCTGTTTTCAGTCGAGTCGATTAAATCGTACAAAAGTGGAGGATTATGAAAACCGTACATTGTCTACTGCGAATTATGCGTGTATGGTTATACCGTACGTGAAACAGGCACAGGTAACCTATGATTGCAGAATCTTTGCAATTCCAGTTATCCAGCCACGAACAGGTTTGTAAGAAATAAAAGACGCGACTCAAGTCCTACCAACCTGACGCGTACATTTCGCACGGTAACCTCGTTCCGAGAAAAAGCCATGGGATTCGGGGTCATTCTTTTGCGGACCATTGTGCTACTTTTGGTTGGTAGTGCTCTCTCGTATATCTTCAGCGACATTATTTCTCAGAGTATAATGGTGAAAAGCAACGAACCCATGAGCCGACGGACGAGAATCGCGTAGGTGCGGGAATTTGGGAAAGGTTTTGCCAGGGACACGACTTGCAGGAATACGACGTTTTGCCGGCACCACGACCTCCAGGAATAATTTAAAACAGCTCGCACCGGTGGCACCAGATGGGAATCGGATAGAGGAACGTTATACAATATAAATTTACATTTCCCGATAAATCTAGCTTTACTCGGAAATAACCCAGTACAGGTATCCCTCGCACAGTCTCTGATACTCAAAGCCAGGCCATTCGACAGGAGGGATTTTAATAGGCTCCATTGGTTATTGCATCAGGCATGCCAACCCTCGGCAGTTGGAATTTCTACGATTTCTTCCTGCGGGACGCCACCACCCCATTGATCTCCGATAACGCGACCAATCATATCGCTATGTCGATTAGCAAATCGATCAGACGATATCACTGAACTGGACTCTCGGTCATATGCTTAACGCATATTTATACGCGTCATGAAATTGACTATAGGTAAAACATGAGTGCATTGACGGAGTATATCCGGAATACGAGCAAGAAAAATCAATGTACACAAATTATCCGAAATTTTCTGTCAAAAGCAAACGTTTAACGCGATTGATTTTGCTACAAAAACATCGCTGCCGTGTTTGATATTGATGTCAATAACATCAGTGTGTCGAGGATGTTGGGGATTTGAGTCGACGGAAATGTCGTCGCAATGAAATGATACGCTGGGAGAACGAACGAACGAACGAACGAGTGGTAAACTGGCAAAACCGTCTACCAATCCCCTGGCAAAACCCCATGGCGACATGGTCTATAGTTCTCATTTTAAAGCTGGTTATATCGATTTCGCTTTGTAGCGCGGTGGCCGCTTGCTTTACCTGCGCTATAGGATACGACACGTGATATTGGCTGAATTTTCCCGTGAACATTCAGCCACGCAATAAACTCAGCATTGCGAACGCAGACCTATGTCAACCCTCGTACGACTCTGAAGTCTGGCCCATCATTCTGGTGAACCCAGCCACCCCTGTCCGCGCACTATAGTAAACTACAGTGCACGCTACAGTAAACGCTACAATGCTCGCTAGTATACGCGCAAACATGCACTGTGATAGGGGAATACACGCGTAACCATACTTCAATTTTCTCTGCGATTAACTGGCTGAACGAATTCAAATCGCAAAGTGGAAAACGCGTTTGGATTGCAATTAACGCGGTTAAATGTGGCCCGCTTTCTAATTTTCAACAAATCGTTATTATTGGAACAATATCAATCGCGTGGGCTATGGATCTGAAATATCGGCCTCGAAAAAGTGTATTGACATTGAAAGTATACAAAGTACGGGTAGCATTGAGTGATTATGCACGTTGTTCCGATATAATAGAGATTTGCTATCAGAGCTTACGATTTCGTTGCATTTCTTATGAAGTTGCGTGCGGCAGCGGCTCCGGCGTAAAGGCAGTGAAACTTACTTGCAACAAAGGGAGAAACAGAAGGTTAAACACGGATTCACGCAATGCTCGATCAAAGTCTTGCCATTATGCATTCGCATTGTCTCTAGATTCAAATAAATTCAAAGGCGTCCTATTGTCTGATATTTATGTCGGTGGCGATTCGTGCGCGTGCAACACGCCTGAGGTTATTTACTCGAGAGACGATACGGAATACGATGGTGGGAAATCGATTGGCTCAATGTTCGATTAATAATGGCACCTATATAGGCATACGTGTACATAGGTATATATATATATATATACCCAAGAGTTTTACGATGAATGCAAGTATAATACAACTGTATTTTTCCGGCAGAGCTTCCGTCTCCCCCACCATTGATCTTCTACCCATTCGTATATTCCTTCCTCTATCTGTCTATTTCCCGGCCCTTCGCTATATATTGAGAATCGATGGTCGTTCTCTTCGAGGAATACGTACACTAGAACTTCCTCGATATAAACACGATATCCGCTTTCTTCTTTCGCGTTTTTCCTTTCGAACGAGCGTCGTACGTTCCTTCCTATGAAAAGTTCGAGCTACGTGCGCGTGGGCTTTCCCTTGGATGCTGCGAGAAGTTAAAGCAGGTGACCCGTACGGGGAAGGTATTGCGATGTAAGAATTTCATACAGAGTGACATCTTTGTCGTGAGGTTATTTCAGCTTTGACGGGAAATGTTTGTCAGGAGCGTCCATAAGTCAGGGTAAAAGATGAAAGAATGTATTGGTTGGGCATTTTAAAATGTATATCACTGCCGCCAGAGTAAAATACTTCGGATTCCAGACTGTATAAAGGTAAGAACGTCTAAGCGCAGTTTCGCAGCTTTGTACTTTGAAAATAAATCCACTTCATCGTGCTCTACGACGCTTACAACGAATCCCAGCTAAACTTAGCATTCGGATCGAACAAGTTATTTGCGCTACGACGATATAAACTCGGTATTATTTCAAGAAAATGGCAATGGGCCAAATGCATTTTCGCAGATTGGCATTTTGATACAGAGAACTATCTGAGTCTTACCACCACTGGACAGATTCTCCAGGATGCATAGCTCAAAGGCGAAATACTTCAAAGTGACTGATATTTTATACTTATACGTACATCTTTCGTCAAAAGTAAACTTGATCTTTAGAATTATTTTAATAGATCGTAAACAAATTTTTCATATACTATTAAACAATACTATCGCTCAAATTTTCATTAATCAACTTCCAGGGTCTTATGTGGGTCCTACTCGGCTCTGGTCGTTAACCTCGTCCTTCATAGACTCGTCCCTATAAATGCTATATTCGTTCACTCAAACATATCACAATTTCCATTCCAATATTATAGTTCTGATCCTCCAGAAAAATATTGGTTTAACTCTGATACACTATTTGAAAGTATTACTCTAGACTATGGGATCAGTTAATCACAATTTCTCGCTGGCACAAGCTCACTGACTGAATCGGAGGAAACTGCTCGAGTAGATTGTGACTCGGAAGATGACCTCTTTAGTCATTGTTTACATATTTGAGGCGTGATATTCAAATCGACTATTACAGATAGAATGTTATTTCCCTATCCTCTCTACGGTAGTCACTTTTTACACGCTTACAAGTTTCTTGCCATTCCCACATATTCTAACGTAAAAATAGCATACTTGCCTGTGCATCAAAAGTGACTACCATAGAAATGATAGGGAAATAACAAACTTGAATTTGCAGGGATACTCCTCGCCATTAAAAAGAAATGACAAATTATAAAAGTGATTAGAACCCGTATAAGTTGCATATGCCCACAAGATTTGATCCTTTAAAAATCTGTTGTGGCCATCAAGTGTTCTTAAAGAAAAATCGTAACTCGTGATATAACCTTAAGCCCCTCCGTAAGGATCGGTACGAGCGTAAAGCCTGGCATTTGCCTCGATCTCAGAGAGTAAAGTTAAGGATGTAGGGGGGCTCCCCCCCCCGGATCTCGAGTCAGCCACTAGAGATTCAGGGGAGGAAGCGAAGGTAGGAAGGGTGGTTTTCTCCACGAGGGTGTGGGTGGTTGCTGTCAGTAGTCAAGGTAGGAGGTACGGCGCGAGGGTAACCTGGGGAAAATATAGATTTTCCAAAGGAGGGCGCGAAATGAGCCCCGGCACGCGGCGGGAATAATATTAATCTCCTGCAAATGCCAGCTATCCGAAGGGGCGGCCCTACCAGTTCGCTCGGTTCGTTCCTAGTATAGTAATGTACATAGCTAGAACCTTCCCTGGTGGAGACCTTAGAGTTGTGTAGCGAAGAATGCCCTTTCGTACGATGGTTCACTGTCCACGTTTAATTTAGCTAATAAGTCAGTGCAGTCAGCCGAGCCAAGTGAAGAACGAAGGCGAGGAGAATGCCGAGGGGATAAATAAAAGTGAGAAGGCGTTAGCGCGATTCCCGTTCGCGCTTCTTGCTTTGCTTGATGATAAATAAGGAAGACGCGTAAACAGCGACTGGTCGTCGATCTCATTTATACCTGAATTTCATTTTCGTATTCCTCTTTGTCATCCGCGCCCACTTCGTTTCTCTCGAGTGACTACAGAGTCGAGTGTTTACTCGAGTGCCAAGGATCCTTGTATCGTACTATAGTCAACTCCATATAAGTTCAACGGTGTTTCTATCACCGAACGCAAAGAACGAAGCCGTAGATCGAGCATATGTAAAAGCAGATGGCGAACATTCCTAAAACCTTTTCTTACGTCAGGCAACTCATGGAACATGATCGGATATTAATATCATGTTGCCGTTTTTTTTTCTCGTATATACTATGTGTATATGTATTATGTCCCCAAGGAGAAATTTCAAGCTGGTAAAATTGCTCGTACCCACTTTACGGGACTTCTACAAGTCGAATGTATATAAAGCTGAACGCTCATAAAGCGCGTACCCACTTTCTATATGTAATATTTTACCTAAGTTGAATTTGCTGAAATTCTCTGGACCGCTTTGGGTAACTGCCTATGGAGGCAATACTCCAGATACCTTATTTCATCTCGAATCATAGAATGATTTTCGCTTTATCGAGAAAGTGGAGCATCAAAAAAATTTATTATTGGCTCTTTGTCATGAGGAGACTTGATATCAGTTATCATACGCTCGATTCGTTGAGTATCCTAGGATCTTCTTTATAGAATTATTACTTATGGAACGGGCTCGTATTATCCATGACGTTTACGACGTTAATACGTCGTGGAAGTTCAGTCGAGTCAGAAATTTTATTTCCATCTGGAAGCACTAGTCGAATTCTCGACATCGTTGAAAAGAAGGAAACATATATCTGAAGGAAGAAAATTACGTAATTCTAAAGGGGGAGAAAAAAGAGTAACGAAGAGAGAATCAAGAGATTAAAAATGAATAAAAGAGTAAAATGAAATCCTTCCAATCGCGAATTATCAAATCAATATCAATTTCTCTATCACGAATCTCGAAATAAACGCATTTGTTATTTACAAATCAAACAGGTGAAATTCACGGTGCGAATTTTTCGGTCGATTGTAACGAAATTGACGTTCGGAACAATTTTCGACGCCGCACCGTGCAGACCTTGGTCCCCCAAGCATACAAAAGATTTACCCTCTGAAATATGTCAACTACAAATACTATACAACCCCAAAGGTAATTGGACAATTTCACGTATTGATCTGAACGTGGCGATACGCTGCATTCAGAAAGGGAGGTAAACATTAAATGAACACCGCGTTTATCTCACTAAAGATAGTAAGTGTGGGTTCAAACTACACGAACATACAAGTTGAGGTTAGTGTTTCACGTCGTCAGGGAATGACTGAAGTAGATACTAAGAGCTTGTAGGGATCAAGTACCTCTGGCGCCAGTACGCGAGCATGCAGAGAGTATCACGAATAGGTATATGTATATTAAAAATTCATTACCGTGTAATACTGAAACTAAATATTATATAATAAGAAATAAATTTTTATTAAAATAAAGAGAATTCAATTTAGTTAAAAAAAAGTTTATGTGAGTAAGGATAAAATCGATCCGATATCTCACTTTGATGCATCTCACTGTACTTCGCGGAGGATATGTCCTTGTTCGACAGGACATTCGATCGCACCAGGATGCGCATATGCATGGCAAACTTAGTTAGCCTCGCAAATTCCATGTGTTTGCAACTAGCTCGAGGGATTGGCACGGAGGAAAACTACGATTAGATTAAAGTGAGGCGAGGGAGGATGAGGTCCCGGAGTCCAACGATAGCTGGGTAAGGTTAGGTTGAGAATGAAAGGAGCTCAGAAGTTTACGAGGATATAACGGAAGGTCGCCACTTGCTATTGAAGTGGATCAAAAAGTCAGATACTCGGCCATTTTGAATACTCGTGGTGGTATAAGTCGTTAAAAGTGAATAAATAGGATTTTTTATAGGTAACCACAAAATAATCTTTTTTCTATAAATAATGTATATACACATATACTTGATAGATAACATTCTTCTATCGTGATAGAAATTTGCAGAAAAGCTTTAATTAACTGTTACCTGTAATTTAATGGTTCGCTCGACGAGATTCGATATTATGTTGCATTATTGTAATCTGACTCGATCACTGTGTAATGATTTGCGCTTTGTAGGCTACGTTACTGTGAATAATTGATTTCATATTAAAATCGATTTTAGAATAGCGATGAACTTACAGGTTGGATTTAATAGTAAAAAAAATTTAAGCCAATCCTGCATGAATGGTCCAATCACATTTTCATCTTAAAAGCAGGCAATTTTCCATGGCGGTGTAAATATATTTCGACGAATTAGCTCGCCCATTTCAACTGACCAAATTACGGCTACGATTGGATGCAACTTCGATAGGAACCAGCAAAGCCGTAATTGCCCGTTTGCTGGGACGGTATTCCTATTCAAATAAAATAACCCCCATTAAGCTACCATGCTACGAACCTACCCATCCCGTGTCCCATTGAAACGCATACATGAAAATTGAGTATTCTTTTCCTCGCCATTTTTACGTGTCATTGACAATTTACGTGTCACCCAAGAAATGGGGAATTCCTTAGAATCTCTACCCTTCTAAGAAATACTTCTCTACCCATCTAAAGAAATCTAATTGAAATTTTCGTGGTTCAAGCTCCTTTGTCCATATTTATATATATATATATATATTCGTAAAGACGATTTGTGCTTAACTTATTTAACCCTATATGTGAAGGAAAAAAAAAGCTTCGACAACGTCAATATTCATGTTCAATTTTCAAGACAGCAAATTATGTGGCCGCAGCTGTAAAGAGGATTCAATAATTCAGTGAAATGGTAGTTACAGCCGCAAGGTAGTTGACTCCATTTATAATACACTCAAGGGAGTCTTGGATCGATGTCAAGTTAACTCGCAGCGACTGCTCCGATATAGCTTGCAAATTTGTATAACCAAAATTTTCTGTAAAACACTGTAAGACGAATTCTAAGGTGACACCTTAAGATCCGGTTGGTCAACGTATGCAAAAGTCAGTATATAAAAATATAGCACATTAAAATATTAAGTTCGAATTATACCGGAAAGAACATTTACGAAAGTCAAAAGCAAAAAAAATGCTTGTATATGTATGACGAAAACATTCAGACCTTTTCAAGCTCCTCTCGTGTGCACGACCTATGACGAAATCAAGTTTAGTCCGCAACAGACTTTTCTGCTCGAGAGCTGTAACCGCGAAGCGCGAGCAAATTCTCCCTCGTAACTTCGCGCAGGAACTTTGCGAACTCGCTGAATTAAAATGTAGCTGACACTTTTACGAGCGGCGGGCGAGCAGGTATAAGGTGCTTTCAGAATAAATGAAGAAGTAGTCCCAGTTCTCTATCCCCCTCTGGTATCCTTCGAAGAGACAAGTATAGTTTGAAACGTTCCGAAACTTTCGAGAATTCTGATTTCTCAGGAATAAGTAAAAGAACCAGCGCAATACGGTCTATATACACTATACATATTATACTGTACAGTCCAGGTTACAAAATCCGACCAAGATTTAAATCAACGTATAAACCAGAGCTAAGCTTCTGCACTCCGAATAAATAAATTTTGATTGTTTCCTTACGTAATCTGAAATACGTATAAACCTAAATCTAGGAGTACCCGATTAAACCAGATCTCAATCTATTGCAAAACCATAATAGCGATATCTATGGTACAGTATTTGCAGTAATGTTCTCGCAATGATCTATAGGTCACTAGGGCAAATCGAAGTCCATCTCGAAAAAATAATATCGATCCGTGCACAGGATCTTCAGGTTTCTAGTTACGCGATTGCACGAGAGATGGTATACATATAGAAATATAAGTACGAGAAACCATATCCCTTGAATCCTAACTGGTTCATCTCTCAAAGTATACTCTCAGTCCATTCAAACGTCAAATCCTCGCAGTTAAAGCGGAGTCGAACCGTAAAGTTCAAACGTCCAGTTCCGTACCGTCGACCTCATGGTAAGCGGATCTCGAGAGCAGAACCAATTAAGCGAGCTGCAGCATCTCCTGGGCAAACGAGTCAAGTTCTCACCGTTATTCCCACATTGTAGCTGGTAGAGGAGCATTGAACGAAGCTATGTCAACCAGGAGAAGCCTGTTTGAATATAATACCCCTTGTCGTTGTTACCATGACGAAGTTGGTTCTCTCATCCCTTGACTCAATGTTCTAAACCGCGCCCCATCATCATCCCTTTTCAAACGTCCCTCCGTCACAAAGAGGAACGAACAATGCTTCGATAGTTTGCTAACAGTTTGTCATTCCATTTGAATTTTACCGCCTTCGTAAATAAAACGACGCTTATACAGGTATAGCACAAGTATGAGATACCGTAAAGATAGTAAACGCTAAACAAGCGAAACTTAAGAGACCGTCGAAAACTCCTGAAGACTTTCTCAAGGCGTCCCGGATTAACTCCACTTAAGGAATTATTAGATCGTTAGGCAAATTACTTCGTTGCTAGCTACTATGCGTTCAACCAGATAATCCGGCTGGAATGTCTCGTCGAAGTTCGTCTTGACGCATGAGCCTATAAGAAATTTTGTAGATCTGTAACTCAGTGGAAATACGTTTAGCGAGATTTTGAGTCTTGTCGAATTACGAAGGAACGTTTATGAATTAACTGGAGCAAACGGCAATGCGAACGCGATCGCGTGGGTAAAGAAAATATTTGTATACGTATAGAGTATATAAGTGCGCGTGGGAGTTTTCGTGGAATAGATAGCTATACTGGCACTGGAGATAGCATATAATTCAATGTAGCTTCGCCATACCTGAGTGCCTTTATACGCTGCGCGCCCACTTCGTTAAATATTGCTGAGTTAGAAGCGGCGGCAGAGTATCGAGGACATACGAGGACACGTGAGAACTTTCCAAACTATTGGAACTGGAGTTTTCTCCTCATATGGTAAAACGATACTACAGTGAGACATAAAGCGAGAATATTTGCTGTGCATCCGTCGCAATCGAGATCGAATGAAATTTCTCCAATTTATTACGCGAAAAGATTGTGTTTTCAGTGAAATGTATTTCCGTAAACTCGTAAACTGCGGAACTAGAAAAAGATAGATTTTAATGACTGCGAATAATTGATACGAAATCGTGGGAAAGTCTCTCATTCGCATCTTATACATCTTCCAACTTTGTTACCCGAGACCCGCTTAAAACTTGTAAAGGACCATTTTCAAGCGGTCGACATAAGTCGTGCGTTCAAAGCCCATTTTCATTTCCGTACTACGACAAAAGCACTCTCTTCAAAGGAAATTTCAGTATTCAATTTATGCAGACCTTTTCAATTGCCAAATAACGGTTCTACCTCGTGACCAGGGTTGCAGATCGAAAATCCTCTTGTATTTGCGTGATCGTGGAATTGTGCGAAATTTCATAAAGCGATTAATAATTGGATTAGGTATACGTACGATAGATAATAGCGAATATGAACTTGTCATTGGCAGTCCCACTAATGCAAATCGTTTAACCCATTTACCCCCCCCCCCCCCATGTGCGCGATGGGCTTAAAACATTGAATTCTAAATTCTCGTTCGTTCCTTGTAGATATTTTAATTAAAAGACTGTTCACACTGTACAGAATCGGTTACACTTTTAATGAACTTTTACGAACCAATGAATGCACGTTCTTATCACAGCTGTAATTTCAGCTAGAATTCCAATGCTTGTAAGCGATTATATTATAGATAAGCCGAATCGACTAATTGTATCACTCTCGCGATTCTACATAATTAAGTAAACAATGGAGCTAATTACCATCAAATTTTCGCATTGCTTTATGGCCGATGAAACGTTACGAGAGATACTTTGCAGTAGGTACTCGTTACGAGCGCCATTACGGACAAGTACATGGAGCCTCATTGCAGATTTACGAAATGTGAAACACACTCTGAGAATAGCATCAGAAATATTTACTCCGCTTCAAATACCGTACTTACGGTAAACGGAAAATTTAATAAAAGCGTGCAAGCTCCTCTTTAAAGCCGTATAAATAATTTTTCCTGGATTGAATATACTTCTCAACAATTTTAAAGCGTGCAAATACATATATATTACATTCAAATATAAATTACCTATTCATAACCATTCCCATAAATAAGTATTTTTCGTTCGTCATGCATACTTCCAGTGACTGAAAAATATATTGAAAAAAAAATATGAAAACAGTAAACGCAATCATTAAATTTACTGCAAGGGATATTAGGATTAACGTACATCGGGTCCTCTAATTAGATTTCTCAGGCTATACGTAGATACGTATATGCGCGCTTGTTCCATGATCAGCAAGTATAGTTAAGTGCATACGGTAACCAGCAGTGTCCTTGGCACCTAGACACTAGCAATATCTCCATGGACCGGACGCGAGAGGTAGGAGAAGTAGCATGCAATTAAGCGTCTGACAAAGGCGGTACAATTCATTACGAGGAGAACAACGTGGGTAAAGAGGAAGCTTAGGAAAATGCCTGTATATCCCAGAGGTATCAACTTAAGAGAATAGTTCCCAGAGGATTTACATAGATTTTTCAAGAACGCGAAGAGTGCAGACTGCTCGGAAGTAACAGTAACACCAGTCAGGGTCGTTGGACTCCGGAGCACGATCCAATAGCGAGCTACGTAATTCCAACGCACTTTAGTCCACGGAAAGAGACACGCACGCGTGCATTTACATTCCGTTAAGTAGAAACGCACGAGCATCAGATTGCCCAGGTTGTTTTATCGTGGGACAAGGGGGAATCTTGCTGGTTACGATGTACCTACTCGGCAGGGTTACTTTGATGCTGGTAGGAGTGGCGCGGATGGTTGTACGGGAACGCAGGGTATTTCGGTAAACAACAATGGTAAAGCGTCGTGGCACTGCGGTGAAGTAATCGACGCTAGAATATTCATGAGTACCCGTGGCAGCAGCCAGAAGAGACGTAGATGGAGATGAAGGGTGGTATGCTGGGGTAACGGAAAGGACGCGCACCGGGTTAACGTGCAAAATCCGACGAGAAAGCTCATCGTAGATTTTGCGCTTACATCCGCAGACCTCGGTTAGAGGCACTGTGTTATATCGAGGTTGCTGCATTTAGCTTCGGTTTTTTTTACATATATTTTCATGGAAAACAGTGCAAAACGACACGTGACGAGCTTACGAAGGAGTTTTACATGTTTTTGCTTAGTCGTATTAATTTTTATATAAAATTTTATCTGGAAATGAAAAATATTCGTGTGATTCATTTTACTTGTGTTATGGGGATATCAATGTGGTTCAGAGCTGAAAACCGTATGGAAAGTGGTATGAAAAGTAGATTCTACTGATTTATGGTATAAGGGAGAATCTGAACGTAAACCACCCTATAAGATACCTGCTATGAATGCGTTACATACACCTGCCCTGGGGCGGGTAAGTAAAATCTGTTAGAATGGTCCGTCAATGGTCCTGAGTAGATATTTCTCTGGTGAGGGTGAATGGTAAAGAAAGGGAGAATGAATCAGTCTGAGCCACCTGGCAACCTTTATTCCCCTAACTCTCACTGGTTTTACCCTCGCTGCCATCTTTACTTTTCGTTTGATCGTGGGGTCGACGATACGTATCTCGTTTCCTCGCTGTCTAATTGGTGACGCGTCTTAAGTAATTAATACAGAAGGGAATGCGGCATTCATTTCGTAAAACTGGCAACCGTGGTGAATGCTGCTTCTTTGTAAGTGGTTGATGCTGTCTTATCGATCCGTTTACTAGACCGACTATGTAAATGTACACATATTCGTGAAACAGTTCTGATTATCTGATATGCATGAAATGTACCCACGAACTGAGAAAAACATTTACTCTTGTGAATAAAGATCTTGGGTAAAGACATGTATCTGCATAAACAATGGAGATGTCTGGAAACGTTATACGTTTAGCCGATATGAATTAATTGGACGGAATTAACAGTAAGAAAAATTTCGCTTTTGCATTGAGAGCGCCGAATTATGCGGAAAGTAGAATCAAACAAATAGTACACAGACTTAAATAGGAAGACGAGCAAGAAGTAAATACGGACGCAGTTATTCTCGGTATTCCAAAGGGAATAACGGTAAAGCCGCCAGTAGTTCTCGGTATTCCCGACTTTTTATCTACAAAATTCTTGCACTTTATGCAACCGAAGCACTGCGTCTGATGAAGTGCAATATTCGTTTCGTTGCACTGAATATTGGCTTGGCACTGCGCCGGCCAGAAAGGATCTTTACTATTAACGATTGATCGTCGGCATCGGGTTTGATAAAATCGACGAGCTCATTTCTGATCCGAACGTCCCTGGCCACCTTTTCACAGGTTTTAATCTTTTTGTATTTTTGCAATATCCAATAACAAAGCGCTTTCTTGTCTGCAGACCAATATTACCAGACCCAGTCAAATGCAAGATGTTCAAATTAATAGAAGGATATAAAAAAAGCATATAGCAATGCACAATGATTCCGCAACAGTAGAGACCATTAAAAATCATATGCAAAAAAATATGACAAAACAACCCTCCTACATGATATATCACACTAACGAGTTATAGTACACCCCAAGGCGAAAAGAGGCGCGAATCAAATCAATTTAAATTTTATTTACCAGAGATATAATCAACGCCCACCCACTGTCCCTCGTTGCCTCTCTTACACTCTTCTCTCGTCACCCCGTCCCCCATCTCAAGCATCTCACTCTTTTAAATATTCTAAACCTTAATCCTACACTCAATTTCCTAGAATCCACCCTTTCTCCTGAAGCAATACTTCGCTCCCTCCGATAAAAGGAAAACAGTATAATCGAACACATCGAAAATCGTTATCGAGCGTATAAACTCACCTCGAAATTGTTTCTGGTTACGAAATTGTATCGAAACGATACCATCGGATTGTGTAACGGTAACAAGAAAAATAGTCAAGCAGAAGAACATCAAGGCGAACGTCCGTAAAGATTTCAAATTCGTCTCGCGAAAGTCGACGCGTGTCGGTAGAATTTACACCAGCGTCTTGTTTTCTCAAAAATATTTTTTTTCCTATTCTTCACGCAGACACAAACCAGCTCTCACGATGTCGTATCCAGTCCTATAGCTATAGAACGTGACGCGTGAGAAGGTATGTAGGTCGTGGTCGTGATACTACCACAAGTACATAACTCCTCGTAATTTCCTGAAAGCATCACCGAGGAATTTTGAATTTCCCGCGCTTCGGAATGCGTTCCCATATAACTATAGGAGTGACTGTGATCTCGCTTCAAAAATATCTGAATACTTTTTTACCTGCGGCGTTACACACCAAGATAAAAGAACGCAACCTTCCAACGAAGACAAGGTTACTACACAACGCAGAGTGCCAACGGCATCGTGTATATAACAGTGGGGGATACCTGCCTAATCTCTGTGTAAGCTGGTACATGCAGGCGATTGTGTACGGGATTCAACGCGGTGAGAGTTGGCTGAGGTTAAAACCGGTTTCTCGGGGTTTACGTCTGGGCTCTAAGTAATTTCGTTACGAGCTCTTAAGAAGCTAGCACGGTGTCGAGGCTTTCTTAGAGAACGTCGGCTTCCCAGATGGACTCAGTGACTGACTGACTGGCTGACTTGAGCGATTGAGCGACTTATAAAGTCTGTACCATGCATATGCATAGATATAGAACATATTTATCGTCCTATAAAAGCCTTGTAATTATACCCAAGCAGACATAATTATTTATTTATGATTGATATATGTATGTCACTGTGGTGTGATACTGTATCCGTTAACACTTTCTATATATAGGGTGATAACTTAACAGTCCTTTAGGCATTACCATATTGCGTTACTGTTCTCTGTAACTATAATATATTCACAGAATAGGTCCTCCCTTAAGATTCCCTTGGTTAAATGAAGAATACAAAAGGACTAGAAGAGTTCTCCTTGTCTCATCGTAGTTACATTATGGGACGTCTTAAAGTAGTTGGCAAGCAGCTTGAAACTCGCTATACGCCGCGGCGCACTTCTCAAACTAAAGTGTGAGCCGAACAGAACTTTGCAGAGGGTGGACGATATTAATTAGATGGCGATGACAAAGTGAAACAACATGGCATTTTCATGAAATTCGTTATAAGGACTTTCACGATAATACGTACTTACCAATGAGATCGTGTCTAAGGTATCATCTAAATAGTATTATATCCAAGAATAGCATTATTTATTTATTTATTTCTTTAGTTATCGTAGAACTATATCGTGCAGCTGATAAAGATCTACTTTAATCGTCGACAATTCGAGATTCAAATCATCTTGTCATTGCACGAAGAAATGACCTGTGACACGTGGGTAGCGTGTGAGGATTGAATGGTTTATGGGGTGACCGAAACCCCGTCAGACCAGTCACGGAGGAATCGTACGACACAATAATATCCTGCGCACATGTTTCCTGACGCAGCTATATAATACATATGCGCCATATGTATATCCTATACCTACTATACATACATGTATGTGTATATATACACCATTCCTCGTGCCCTCCGTGTGGTGGTTCAACGGCCTCATCCTTAACAACCATCATCCTCGTGGCTTTCGTGTTTGACGCACTAGTTCACGGATCCTTATCAGACAAACTGCGAAGAGCGAGAGTGTGCCATGAATGGGAATGTGTATTCGAGATGGGATGATATCGCATACCGGATTATTATTTCAACCTAAAAATACACGTACACCACCCTGCAGTTAGCTCTATTGATTTTTCAACTACCTGGCAGAAACGTACGTATAGCGCGTTATAATATGTACAGTGATGGATATATGGAATTTGGCGGAAATTATGTAGGATTTAAATTAAAAAGAAAAATTAAAATTACATAACGTCATTACTCGAATATTCCGTGTGATCTTGAAAGAATGAATCAATCCCGATTTTCTCACACAAGATACGCATCATACTGGCAATATTACGTGATTCGAAAATAGAATTGTATGCTTGTGTACCTATAGAACGAAATTTTATAGTGTATCGATAAGAGAGAGACAATCATGCCTACTGTGTGGATATTGATATTTTCTATGCAACTGTATATAAGTACACGCTGGCAGAGTAATACGAGAAAAAAGAACATTCGTATAGCATATACATTCTTTAGGTACTGTAAAGCCCGTACACTCTGAATACGATGACAAGGTCGCGAATAGCTCGTGTATAAATGCAACAAGCAATTACCAGGGCCAAGAGCAGGTTGACGGTTTCATTTCCAGCCGACTTATTACAGACTCTATATGTATACAAGTTGAAGTTACGTGGAAGAGCCAGTGAGCGAAGCCAGTTAAATGAAGCGATGCTGTCCCACGCACAGTGTGACGAGTTGTTAGCAGTTGACAATTCGTTCCAAGTAGCATTCTAATGTCTGCTCGATCTATAAATAAATAATAGAGCAAGGTAGCTACTGCGGATACGTTACTCGAGTGACTCAAGGGAGTGACGATTCGTTTTCACGTTGCACGATATCGACAGTATAAATATAGATAAGATTATATAGATATACAACGAGGTGCATTGTGTCAAGCAGAAGCACCGAGGAGCAAAGTCCCGTGTGTCGTAAAGGATTGCCGGTCTTTTTTATTTGCGCCTCAGAACGAAGCGATAGACATAAAAACAATGTATTGCGTGCGACTTGATTCGCAATCAGACAAAAATCCTTTGTTATTTTAGAAAGTGAAAACGGTGGTCCACGTAATCGTTTGTTTATCGGCATCCAAAGTTATATTAATAAAACGAAGACGTCTATATCGAGTTAACGCATCTCGATTTACGAAGTGTTTTATCGTACTGTTGTAGTACAGGGGGTGGTAAAAGCTAAGGGATTCTCTGACGATATATTGTATAAATCAGCACTTCCGCTTGTGCGCGCGGTACTGGCACGCGAGGAGAAAGCGAAGGCGAAGGCGTGACTAACACGTAACCGTTACGCCAGGTTGATGGAGGAATATACGTGTATGTCCAAGAATAACGTATAGGAGTTAAAAGATTCTCAGTGACTCTTAGAAGCAACGTCATAGAACGATACATTGGTAGACGGAATAAGACGTAACTTAGTTCATGGTAAATAAAATAAAAATTGTCATTGATTTCCTTGGAGTTTAACTCGCGCGTTTACACAACCTGCGGCGAGTTGTTGCGTGGGCAGAGGAATATTTTTTGGAGAAAATGTCAAATACTTGTGTTTATATAGGACAGGGACAGGTATTTCGCTTGGTTTCTTTCTGACCGTAATAATCTGACAAACTCGAACGAAATTTTACAGTTTACACAGAGGTGGGATGCCTGTGCTACTTGTGAGATGAAAATAGCTGGTTAAGGATGAAGGGTAGAGGGTAGAGGTTGAGTCGTTGAGAGAGAAAACCAAAGAAAGGTATAATATCATGAGTTCCTGAAGGTTGAACGAAAAGGGATCGAGGAAAGGGTGTATTTGTGAGGAGCGATCTGCTGGTTTCAAAGAGGGTGTGTATCTACTCCTCGTCACCGCGTTACCACGGGCAAACTGCAAAGGCTTGGGCGATTAGCTTGTCTCTCTCTTGGCTTTTATACTATATTATATAGTTACTCTGTCTAATGTTTAATAACGTCTGAGTTAATGTACAAAGTGGTATATACTTAAATAGATACAGATATTATTAATTATACTATGATCAAAAACAGAACTTGCAATTTATTCGGGCATATGTTAAATTCATTAGAGACTATCTGTCACTTTAATATGAAAACAAGAATTTATATCTTATCCTTGCAGAAATTTTACTAAAATACCTGAGAAATTCTATGACTGGTCTGAGCTGTGCAAATCTTGTCATGTTTAATTATGTAATGAAGGTGCACGTGAAATGCACCTCAGGTGTACAGAATGAAATTTGTATAGCAAAAGCAAAAGTCTCGGATTAATTTCACTCGCTTTACACGAGGTTTAATCCTCGTTAAATCCTTTAATTCAGTTAAGACCCTTAATTCGAGCGCGAGCCAGGCAGGTGTGTAATTACATTACGCCGACTGTCTAAGGGCATCACAAACAACTGCGAATGCTAGTTTCGTGATTTCAAAAATCATCCCCTGCAGGAACAAAGTTTTGCCATTAACCGTCTTGCGCTTGAATGCGAAATCTTGTTAATGACGTTATTTAGAACCTTATGTAACTTCGTAATTGACAATTTCCTCGTTCGCACTTACTTTCCATGCCGAGATCCTCGGAATCGGAATCCTTCGCCTCGCAAACTAGTATCCTCTCTTCGAACTTACCTAAAACAAAGGAGACAAAGGGTTAACTTTACGATCAAATTAAATGACGATAAATCGACGTCGATCAATGACCAGACATTATATACGAGAATAGAGACTATTATTATTATAGTTACAAACTTTTATATTATTTATTGCCATGGATAAAACTATCGATTATTATATTGCTATCCGTTAAGTATTGGCTGTCTAGCCAGAGGAAAACGATCGATTATTGATAACGCTAAATAAGCGAATACTCTTATAATGACAGCTCAATTTCTCTTGGCATTATTATACGCAGAATATAGATATATATACTGCATCCGACCAAAGGAACAGAAATAGCCAAACACTTGTACCGAAATACATTTACGTTAACAACCAGTCGTTTCTCACAGCGGTTAAAATTATTTTCGAATAGCAGCTATTTGCGGCACGCCCACAGCGTCCTTGTTCGAGTTTGCGCGATACGCGGCTCCTAGGGCGACTTTCCCAAATCATTAACACGCTCAGCTGACATTAATTATGCGATAATCCTGCTGTCAAGTTGTCACCTCGAAAGACGCACCTTCGCCGAGGAAAATAAAAAATAAACATAAATCTTAATGCGACTTAACATCAAATAATTCAAGGTATACATATACGACCTTCGTTTACCTAACATACAAAATTTTTTATTTTCAAAATATTAGTCGAGTCACGAAGTGTTTACTCGCAATAACGATTTCTGCATTTCTGATACGCTGATTCGGCATACCCAGATGCATACCAAACGTGAGATAGGTCAGGGGATATATCTAGGCCATATGTGACAGAGAGAATAGATATGTGGCTTACCAGCGTGCATATATGCGTTTGAATAGATATATACTCAGTTACTCCATGAATAATCCGATTTAAAGGTAAACACGAATCTTATTATAGTCCATTGTACCAATATCTCTCACTGCTCCGTTCCAGCCACAATGGCCTTTTTAAGTCTAAAGATTGAGAAATAAATGAACCGAGTATAGTCGTATATGTAGAAGCATTAACAAAGGGTCACGCAACGACAGAGGAACGACTTAGCACCGTTACATTATCCCAAGATCCGTTTCCGGTAGCTTCCCACTCGTTCTCGTACCGCGTTTCCTAACCAGAAGTTCGTTACCCAAGTGAGATCAATGATCCCGCCTTTAAATTCACACTGTATAATCGGCAGGGACCGCGTACAAGCTAATTAACATTTCGTTATCCCAGACCTCTCATTAGCTCAGGGATTCGAGGCGGTAAGATTTAATCCGACTTTATCGATAAGACCGCTATGGGAAGAAAGAGTTTAAATGAGCTTATACTTATAGTTTCTGATAGCGGAATCTTCCTGCATGAAATATTACCTACTAAGTAGCCTTAGTACTTGTTACTTTTTTTGCCCGAAAATTAAATGAGATCGTTAAATAATGAGGGAATGAAAAAGGAAAGGCCGTACCGGAAATAGCGAGCGGTTCGTGTATTGTGGCAATTTAATAAAAGCGGCTCGATTGTATGGATGTGGTTTACGGGATGGTGGAGGGTAAGAGGAAAATGCGGTGGAGAAAAATAAGGAATCAATTGGGGTACATGTGGCCTCGATAAATCAAAAGAATCGAAGAAGCAGCGTCGAATACGATAGCACCGAAGGGAAGGCAATAAGGGGTTCCGCGATTGCGGGAATATCCGTCTGACATCTGTATGAAGTTAGCCCCCTCTTTTTTAAAAGATTAAAAATTTAACGCTTGTTCCAGATTGTTTTTTGTCATTTGTTCCAAATTGTTATAGAGTTGTATCACGAAAATTTGTTCCGAGACAAAAAATATTGAAAAAAGGGAAATAAGCTGGAACCCCCCTTTTGTCGAAAATAATATTTTTGAAAATTTTCCAAGGTTGTTCTAGTTGTTCCTAATATTGTTCCAAAAGGGGCGCGGTCATACATGTAACTATTCGACGAAAAAATAGAGAAAAAGATTCATTGACATGGTCATTCAAGAGTAAACTACTTACCCTTACATTTCCTGTTCTGAGAATTCTATCGATTGTAGCACTATTAATTGCGGTACAATTTTGGAAAAACTTTGAACAAATGTAGAACAACCTGGACAAACCGTTTTTTTTATTCAAAAAGGGGGGGGGGGGCTAACCTCGCACAGGTCCACGAAACGTGAAATCCCAGGGATTCCCGGATGCCTTCGCAACTGAATGGCCATTATCGGGGGCAAGTAGGAACTTTTACTTTTTTTCTCCAGTGAGTCGATTAAACGCCGACTTGTTTCAGTGGCGTAGCAGATAAAAAGCAATTCGATGGTAACGCCGACTTTTCTCCTCGGCGCCGTTACTACACCGCCGCGCCGGGATAATTGAATAACTTTTGAGGAGACGGGAGAGAACAAATTGCTGGCACCTTCGCGAGAGGCCGTTTCGCTCGGTAAGATTGCCCATTGATCGACCCAAAGCAAAAGTGCCAGCTACAGCTACTACCGTACCCCAGGTATACTTCGAGCCATTACTTAAGCGTACTTATATACAGAATAGCTTTTAAAGAAGGTCTATATAGTTTTTAAATATATCATTAACACGTGTCAACTACAGGGGCATTTTATAATCATTAGCACAGTAACAATAATGCACAGGATACAGTACAAATGGAAAATGGCATTTCCGGTGAGCAAAAACAGAAGAGTGTATGGCTTACGGGATAAATTTGGTGAGTAAATTGTCAGAGGATAAGAAGACAGAATTAATATCTCTATTAGTACTCCCTCGTCTCTATTGCTTCCCCTACAAATTCACCATCTTGCACTCATCTCCCTTGCTTTCTTCCATTCCTCTCACTGCTTCTTCCTCCTCTCTCTAACTCATTGCTCCGCTCTTATGCTCCTGATCTGACTGCGCCAAACCGGAAGCTCAACAATTTATCTCAGCCATTCGGCCTCTCGTAGCTTCTTGCTCAGCTTCGCCATGCTCTACTCGCCTCGCACGTTTGGAACCTCTGGATTACACTAATTCACCAGGTTGGGTAAAGGTTGAGATCTCGAGATCGCAATGGGGGATCGGTAGATACTCTAAGGTATGAGGAACGAAAAGACTCGGTGTCATCGATACGCGGATAAGCGATTGACGATGAGGATTATTCTATTCGAAATTAGGGGTGGTTGAAGGGGATGATGAGAGCTCTTCGTATTCGAACCATTCTCTATTATATCCATTTACGAACTGATAGGAGCTTTTCGCATGAAACGGATATCGATTCCATTTGCACTTCATTGCAAGCTGCCACCGGATAAAAAATTTAGTATCATTAAAGCTCACTTATAATATCTTTACAGAAACGTGTCCGAGCGTGGCCTCTGTGTTCCACGAGGAAAATGAATTATTTCTTCCTTCGTTATATATGTATATTTACCTGCGAGGCGTTCGCCAGGATATCCGGTAGCATTATTAAAAATTATTCGAAATAGCATCCACGTAATTCCGCTTTTCACTTTTAAAACAAAAACCTAGCGATATTCCTCTCCCGCTCTCTAGATCCTATCAAGTAAAAGCTTTTTAGTAAGTTTCTCGTCTTTTCGAATATTTCACGCGTAAGAGCTTACTCCCACGCGAATAAACAGATGCAGCCATCTAAAATCGTAAAGGGAGCGTACCAGCATACGAAAGGAGCAGGTTTTCTTGGATAATTATCGGAAACAGAGTGTCACGTTGATCGCTCGAGATTTAATCACCGGTAAGGCGTCAGGATTATTTGTGTAGTGGCAACCTGAACTGCCAACGAGGCCAGTGAGTCGTCCTCGACTTAGCAATCGATTAACGCGCAGAGCTACCAGTGGAAGGATGGAGACAGGAATGGGAATGAAGGATAAGGGGTTAGGGATGAGGACGAAGGCTCGGCCGGGTGGCTCCCTTCCCAACTTAGCATAATGAACGTCTCTGATATATAAACATGGCGCCCGCATCCTTTAGCTTTGACAGAAATGGTTTCCTCACTGCTATCCATAATAATTAATCCGATTTGTCCGCTTGTCCACGTATTTAATAATAAAAATTTTACAAACTAAAAAAGTCGACTTCTACCATCTTAGATTACTGCTCTGTAAGTATATCCGTGTATCCGCATCTTACTCAATTAACAAAGCCATTACCTGGCTACAGATGCTTGCACCTAAACCGTCTACAAGACTTTACACGAGTACTTCTATATAACGTATACCCGCGAGGTATAGGTCAACTTCAAAGTGCATGTTACGACCCTAACCTCGAATCGTCAAAGATTGTGCAATTTATTCAAACAGAAATCCCGTGAACGCTTGTCTTTACCTCGTGCCTATTTTTATTTATTATACTTCCTCCATACCTTTAATGGATACTGAATAGAGGGAGCTTTGACATTAGATTTAAGTTCAGTGTTAAGTTTTCCCGACTATATATATTTACACGGAATTGCGTCGCACGGCTACACCTCGAACCACGTCCACGAGATTCGCATGAACTTCCTGACGGTAAATCGATGTCTAAACTCGAGCTCGCGTACAGAGCAGCTTCTTCGCGTTCACGTTATCACGTGGTACGCTATTATACGTTCTCCCATAGCTGTATAAATTCATCTCTGTACAAAGCGTTTCCCCGGAATCTGAAATACGGCCATAAAGCATCGTGTTAGAGGAGAAACGATAGCGAGAACCCGGAGGGACTGTTAGAAGGTAAAAGCGACAGGACAAAGACGACGTTGCCACGACAGAGCTTTCCATGGACATAACCAACTAAAGAGAATTTTAAAAGGTCACCAAGTATATTCCACCAGATTGAAACTCCATTACGAAAGTATCTGTACATAAAATTTCAGACGCAAATAAAGATATTCGGAGTTCGACGAGAACACGCTGTTATAACTATACAAAGAAAGCGTGGGCGTTTACGTAGACTCCAATAGCAAACAAGCCACCATATAGATATTCCTACGTTACAGCTATAACTGACTACGTGTTACGACTGCTTGACGATGGTGAGAAAATCGCTAAAGAAAAATGGCCTTCGCATAGCGTCATGTCGAAACGAGAATCTAACAAGAAATAGCCTGACGTAGAGGAGACCGCAGTGAAGTGAGCCAAGGAACAATCGTATAATCGATCGGCCAATTCTTACTGACTTGGTTTCACGAATTCGCCTGGAGCCTCGAACGAACAGTCCTGTCCTGCAATCCTATACGAATTTCTTGATACTTGCATCAGTGCGACGTGAAAGGGACCATAGTGAAACCGGAAGAGAGTGAGCAAATAAGAGAAGAAAGACAGGCTGGTTATCTCTGGTTGTCACCGTGCCGAGAAAAACTGGAAGATTTTCTCGGCGCTTGATATAAGAGCTACTAAGGTCGCCTCACGGCATTTTCTTGTGAAAACGTGAACATGTATACCAACTACGAAGCGGTATGTTATTCTGACTAAATCATTCGGAATCCCAATGTAGAAAATCCTGGAGCTGAGGATTTGAGTTCTTTGGTCAGCTGTTGAATTCTCAGCGAACTACTATCCACTGCCTATACTGGTAGTCTAAATCGTGGAACCAGAGTTCGTAAAACTTTGTCTATCGTAAATAAACACGGAAGTGGCGAATAAATATGTCAGTGAATTCTTATAATTTTTTTGGAAACGTCAAAACTGCTTATTTTGTTACTCCGAGTCGAATGACGGGAATCGTGATATGTTGTCCCTTTATTAAAATAAGCGGATGGTTGCTGAGCATATGGGACGCTCGCATGCTTTAGTCGACCGTCAATTAAATCGATCGACGGTCAAGTCCCATGGCACGTAGAAAGAATTCATTTCTTATGGTGCGATACGAGAGGTCTTTCTACTCGGTGAAATTGTTAGAGGACATAAAGGAGCCGTGAAATGTAGTTTCGTGGAATATTAACATTGCAAAATGTACACAATGCGATGATTAACAGTGCTAATACCGGGCACGTCACCTGCATGAACTGGTTACGCAACATGCAAACCCTTCTCGTGGAAACAGGTATATTCAACGCATGACACGTAATTGTAGATTCAAAAGATGTATATCCGAATATTGTACAGTTTGTAAATTCAATACCTAAGACGAATTCTATTCTTAAGAACAAAGTAAACGGATACTGGTTTAGATCCTGAGGGTGACCGCTATGTAACGCATTACGCGTATCACATATGTTACTCCCCTATACACGCATGTTAACCCTTTGCCACGAGCCATATACGCCTTTGCACGAATTCTACAGTAAGAATATCCATTTGCATAACTCGTATTTAATGTAAGGACCTGCGTACGGCCAAGCCATTAAGATACCAAGCTAAAAGGAATTACGCAGAGTCGATAGATTTAACGGCGCTCCGTGTGCCGTCCTTTTGATACTCTTTGCGAGTCTACTTAACATTCGGTATCCCGGTCGATCTCGCTAGCTCATAGAAAGCGATCCCACAAAGGGATTTCTGGCAAAGTTACGAGCAACTCGACCGACTCCGTTTCACGTCAAGACCCCCCGAACACGTGTCCGTCACAGTAACTCTCGTACACAGGTATAAGCGATCCTGGTCTTACAGATACCACAAAGGAGCAGCAAGCAAGCAGAGTCTAGTAAAGCTGATTCGCAGTTTATTAGTTTTATTCGATGCTGGAGCGGCCCTACACAGGGCACAATGGGCCGCTCAACCAGCAGTTTCGTATCATTATTATAATTTCAGAGCATAATAAGTTTATTGTGACCTCCAAGCCCTCCTGTAGCAAGCTGAGAGGTTACGTGTGTGCGTATATATATATATATAGTTAAGGTTAGAAGAGAGTAAGCAAGAGAGACCAAGCAGCAGATAGAGAAACAAGAAAAAGAGAGCCCGAGTAAGAGCGAGTTTGCCTTACTTTATTGTTACGTGTCCTCTTCCGTCTCTTCTTCTGTTTCTTGCCTCTCGT
The DNA here is from genome assembly GCA_036026315.1 of Trachelus stipa. Lineage (NCBI taxonomy): Eukaryota > Metazoa > Arthropoda > Insecta > Hymenoptera > Cephidae > Trachelus > Trachelus stipa. Next base: position 131,827 of record JAYRCB010000207.1, read on the forward strand.
TCCCTCTCTAGCGTACTCTTCTCTCACGCTATTACCGCCATGCATATCACACACTCTCTCTCTCTCTCTCTCTTACTCGTTGTCTCCTCCGCTTTTCCTTCAACTTTCTGCTTCTTTATATGCCACGGAACTTCCTCCAGCGCAATGTTCTTTGCGACCATGGCGGATAGTGCGAGTTTATAGGCATTTGAATTGCAAAGCGAGTTTTCCTACTAACACTTGCATCACGCGCACGTCGAGACGTTCCGTCGCACGAGCGATTTTTGATCGGTCTCGAATCAACGTCAACTCGACCCGCTTCACCGTTAGCCTCGGTTTAAAGTCTTTACGCAAAATGTTCAAGATGGTTATAAGAAATAAATTCCAGAGATGCGTGAATATGTTCCGAGGCGATAAATGGAATGTCTGTATACTATATATACATAGTATATATGCACTGTGTACGTATGCTTAATGAACTCTCGTTACTTGACCAAACCAAAGGAAGCACGTGACAAACGATTTACAATGCCCGGAAAGGAATTCCCACGGTACGGTCAACTTCTATGGTTCTCAAGGTTTACGGCCTTCTTTTCGCAATGGATTAACTATTGCTTTGAGCGGAGAAAGGACACCAATCTATATAGTAATACGTACACGAGATATAACGGAGGAGCTCTTACTGCTGGTATATAGAAACACCAATCGAGTCAGCCTTCGGGAATGTCTCCGTTCGTGCTTCAGCAAGGTGGTAATTGGTTCCCGTTCATTGTCCACTGTCGGCTCGATTGTTAATGGCAAAAGCTTAGCCGCTCGCGCGAATCGGCATTCGAGTAGCTATAGGGAAAAGTAAAATAATCGTCTTCCATGTTAAGGAGTATATAGGAATTCAGACGGCAATACGTATTACTATGGCCGAACCGTGTCCCGGGGAAAGATGTAAATCTCATTGAGGGAAACAAGCAGCGCCGAATGAGCGCGATTATGTCTTTACTGCGCCACTAGAAGTGCCGGTTAATTGACTCGGTTGTTAACCGCGACACGCATTTGACAAACTGCTCACGTTTCTAGACTGGAGATATAATAAGGCTGATATAAAAAGTAGCACGTATACCTTTGTGAACGCGAATGGATGCGAAACTGGCACAGAAAAATATCTATGCATCGTTATAAATGATATTCGACGATAACAGCTTATAGGTGTAACTAATTAATTTGGATTATGAGAATATAATTTCGAGTTGATCTTTTAGAGAATTCATGCCTTTTTTTGTAATTATTTATTATATAAAATATATGTTTTTTCCTTGCTCACTGACACTAGCGAGTATTTATTTTAGACAAATATCCACTTTCAAACTGAGGCGTATATGTGTAATTAATTATTATATTTTAAACAATTCGTGTTACATTTATAAGAGTAATCTACATAAATTTCTGCTTCAGCTCGAGAACAGACGAGTTTTTGCGGCAATTTGGCAAGCATTGTTAACTTATTCAGTTTTGCAGAAACCTTCCTCACGCTTGTTGCAAAATCATGAAATTCGGGATCAACCGTGTATATCCTCACTATCCCACACCGGCTGTATTATTTCAGATCTACAGAAATATTCATGAGGATACTCGGAAGGAACCACGCAGATCGAGTTGAACCTTTTAAGCCTGTTTACAGCGAGATTCTCGGCTTGTTCTATAAGACTCGCAAAAAAAAGTGAGCAAACAATGGAGTATACGCGAGGAATACTAAATTGACAAAAGCGATATTTATATTGGCCGTCCTATTGTCTGTAGCTTGACAACCACCAATTATATTTTCTGTCCTTACACGACTTTCCTAGAGTCACAATTTCCACGGACGTTCAGTACGCGTCACAGCGCAATAACGTGGATTGTTCAAAAACCCACTTCATATGCAAAATATAGAAAAAGATCAATTTTACGCAGTAATACATTTCAGCCAAATCCACTTACCATGCGAGCACCTCGTAAATCTGAGACTGCGCAAAAAATCTTAATGACACGGTTACTCAAGGACAAAACCTCTATCCACATAGGTAAAACCCACCATGACTCTCGATCATTGTCATCATCTTTAACAATCATCTACGGTACCTGTCCGACCGGATAAAAGAACTAGAAAGAATCGTAGATATAAAGCGAGACTAAACGCAGGATTTTCGAACGGCAGATTGTCACTCCAGACCCGAACAGAACTCCAATAAATCATTGACTTTACCTGAGCATCAAAAAATCTCCGTAAAATTTATTTTCCTAGTGTTCAAATCGAATCTTACAATTTTTTTCCAAATGAACCACGTGCAACATCAATATTGCACGCTTAAAGCAAAGAGAAAAAATTCTAAAGTTACTTGTTATGCTAACTTCAAATAATTAACAATCGACATCTTATCCATATATGCGATTCAATATCATATACGATCGATACAAAAGAAAGACGGTTCGAGTTGGCATTCGCAGCCCGCCGTGTCCTATAAGCAAAAGCTACGGATCGATGGCTGCGCCTCGCTTTCATAATCAGCGACTTGCACTCACCCTCGCTACTCCGTCTCCTCCCTACTGCCAGGCAGCAGACATACTCACGCAGAAATGTACGTAGGGTTGAGAAGTGGGGTACGGAGGGGCTGCATGAGCACACTTCGCATCGAGTACGTTCACCCTCTGTATTTCTCTGTGTTCACTCTCTGTATATCTTCACCACTGTGCCTCGCCGTGTTCTACGGTATTTCCCCCCCGCTACATATATATACAGGGAACCAAAGAAATATAGCCATACATACAGTATAGCATACACCTAGAAGTCCTGCAGGATCACACGAGCATACCCTGCCATTTTTTCAAGCCTCTTTCTATCTCCCTCTCTCCTAACTGAAAAATTCTTTCCCTATCTTCCTTGTCTACTCCTTCATCTCAGCGTGCCAGTGCAATCATTTACTTTCGAGCACGGATACGGACCTCCAACGCAGGAGGCCTTGTGGTCCTGGCGTAAATCACATTACGTAAGAAAAACTTCACTTGGCCAAGGGGTGGTCTTGGATACATAATAACAAGTATCGTCGCATCAGTTCTGCGTTGAAAGCGCATAAATAATAAATGTTCCTTGTGACAGTGACAGCATAGAGCTTACGCGGGAAAACAATTTGCCCTAGTTGACGGGGCGAAAAATAAAAAAGTGCTGAGTGCGAGAATTGCGCCTACAAATTCTCTCCTTGTAACGCAGTTATATAACAGAGCGTTGGCTCACCCTGGTGGCTTTTAAAATAGAGAGCCCAAGTCCAAATGTAAACTTTTATATTTGCTTTGGAATAATGTTCCAAAGGCATCCGTACAGTGGCAACTTGAAATGACACTATGGATATATATCAAGTTATATACCTGACTGTACAATAATATACATATACGGCAAGTATACTGCGATTGTAAATCGAGTCTAATACAATCTTGCCGAATATAATAAGAGGCTTAGGGGCTTTGTTTGTATATAATTGGTTTAATGCGCACGTATGGATGTAATACGTTGACAGCACTCGGTCGAATTCTGTAACGAGCTATGTGTGATAGTCTCCCTTCGCAACAACCCCTATACCACCCTCTGCCATTCTTTATAAAACACGCAGGTAGTTACCATTGCGACAAGGACAATGGGAATTTGCGGAAGACTGAGCTTAAATCGTTGCTTGGATTCCGTTACTGCGAGTGAAAGAGAAATTACGCGAATCCATGTTACTGCAGCAAAGAGAGAGAAATAGAAGAGTGAGACCAATAGTGAAGGACGCGGCCAAAAGGATCCGGAGAGCTGTGATATATATATATATATATGTATATAGGACGACTTTAACGGAGACCCAGGTCCACACTCGATATGTACACTGCAAAAACAATTGTGTTGTTTACCTATCATTTCTAGGATAGTCACTTTTGACCACTTACAAGTGTGTTATTTTAACTTTGGAATATATGGGAATAACAACACACTTCTAGGCATGTAAAAAGTGACTACCATAGATTTGCAGTGTACGATCACAACTTGATTTACATTCCAGATAGGGACTTTATTGAAGGTAATGATATTCTACGTTCAGGGACGTACATATTTCAGTGGCTTGTCGTGAAAATTTATCACATGAATAACGTAGGGCATGCTGAGTACATCGGCAAGGCTGCGTGATCGAGTTATTGCTCGACTAGATTTCCCACCGTGCTGCATGTACAAGTATATTAATGGATGTATAGAGGAAGAACTAGCATAATGTAAACCCTATGAAAAACGTTGAATTTGGCACCGTCGAGAATATAAAAATTCATTCGATTATTACCGTGATGTTACCTCAACACTGTGCTAGTCGTAGATCCAAGCATATCGTATTAAGCACGTAGAGGGTTAGATCTCTATTGGATACTAACAGAGCTTTACGTTCTACAGTTTGTAACTTCTAAGTTAATAGAGATCTTGGCTACCAGGTTGGTAAACCAGTCTGTTCCTCTTGGCAATTCAAATATCTATGGTAATAATTATTGATAACTGCAAATTAAGGTGAGATAGACTCGATCTGACTCGAACCACTTTATACGTTTATAACAGACTGGAAGAGTATTTTCGCGTTGCAGGAAAAATAGTATTCGTGAAAATAAATCTTTGAGAAATTTTCTTTAGAGAAATAATTCGAAATAAAAAAATTACGGTATAATAAATATACGTACACGTACGGAGTATTCATATCGCTGGAAAATAATCGTCTCGGTATATCTAATTTTCTATATTCCGAGGTAGACGAAAGGAATCAGCTGGTGAATTGAAATATGGAAGTCAAGGCGATGCTGCGCGATAGCCGCAAATCGTAACTGTGTACGATGTTGGCGCTATAAATTAGAGGAGGAGCAAACGATATTCCTGAGAGGTTTGTGGATCCAACCGTAACCAGGTGTCCTCCTCGCGGTAGGAAGTCGTCGACGAGTTGCACGCTCGAAACGTGGAACTAGGCGACATAATGGTTTTGTCAATATCCGCCGGTTAGCCGCGCGACCATTACTGTAAATCACTCGGAGAGCCGAGCGCCACTCCTTATCGCTGGTAAAAGCGAAAGCTCATGAGGCTTGTCAAACGAGGTATGTATGTATATACTCAATTCTTTTTTAAAGGAAACAATTAAAAACGAAAGAGTCAATTAATTATCGATAAAAATATATTATATGAAAGAATGTGACCTTCGCGAAAGGCCTGGTACGACACGATGTTGCAACGATCAATTGCGTAGTCGGTCAAGCGTAAAAATAATCTCTGATGACGAGCCAGTCGTTACCCGACAGAATTCACTAGGCACGCTGGTATAAAATGAGCTATTTTCTTGTCCGCGACCTTCGCAATATACCTTTCGCTTAAAAATATTTTACTCGTTTCAACGCTATAGGGAAAAATTTGAGCGAGCTTTTTTTGCTCGATCTCTCTTCAGGTGAAAAAAAAGCAGATGATATTTCCATGAGAAATGTTTCTCTTCGCAAAGACAATGCATATGCATCTACATTTATTATAATGTTTTCATGTAAACAGTTGAAATCATGTTTGCGCACTGTATATATGTATTTTCATAGAAAAGAAATTGAACATCAAAGAAATGCCAGTACTTTCGATAAATGTATTTTACCAGCGAGTAGAGGAATATTAAAAGGACTCGAGTTAACCAGGGGAGCAAAATAAAACTACTAAGGAAACAAGCAACTGACTTATCGTTCAACGAGAAGAATTGCGCTGAAAAGCTCGTGAGGGTAGAAGAAAAAAAGGAAAGCCCCAACAAAAAGGATTCGAACTATGGCGTCGGTGCAATGCATCCAAGCGAAACTACGGCTCTGCCATCAGAGAAATTAGTTTGCTCGCCATTTAGCGGCAGCTGCAGAAATGCAAATAGAAAATGTGACTCTTCCTTCCAAGGAGTTAGAAAGACTGACAGAGATGTGGAATACCGAGCGAGACATATATAAAATTAAGATATCATCCAGCGACGACAAGCAGGAGAAAATATTCGAATCTTTCTCCAGTAAAGATATTTCAATGCATCGACTTGACAATGAGAAAAAGAAATACGAGGGACACTGTTATTCCAATACTAAAATCGTCGATGAGAACGACTCGTACACAAAATCTCCTATAGAAATTTCACAAGAGCAGATGCAGATCCACTTCTTCCAGTTCAGTATTTTCACTAGCAAAGTCAAGCAACAAAATGAAGCAAGTTTTCTATTAGCAGGAAGATATTAATAGCCCACAGCCTCCCACTTTCAGCTCGATTAGCAGATACACGAAAGAAAACTAGAAAGCAGTTGTATGGCATCCCGTCGGAGCGTAACACGAGGGTGGACCAAGGGCAACTAAAGATCCCGAAAATAACTAGGAAGAAGAGAAAGACCAGCGCGCTACTAAAATTGAGAAGTTACTAATATCGGGTAGTAAAAAAGTTGAGAAATCCAGGAAATTTGATATTCATACGACAGGAATCAACAGTTTATTTATATATTCGTGACATTTCAGTATTTGATCGTAACGTTTGTCGAAAGTTCGCGGATCGCTCGGAGGCTTCGTTACTCATAGGAATTGAGTTGTCGAAGTTCAACGGACGAAAATACCGAATATCATGGTAAACCTCCATGTAACTTTGAATCGTTCACAGATTCGTTACCGACGTCATGTACCACAGCTTTCCATGTCATTAGCATAAAAGCACATATGTATCTTACATACTCAGATGCGAGTACTGGGAAAACCTGTATATCTATGTATGTCCAATGCGTATCCTCGTGCATACTGATAATGAGTTTATAGCAATTTCCAATTTCTCGGTTTATTGGCACAAGTTAACGTAAACTCTTAAGGAATAGGAAGCGATCATATAAGTAACATATGTAACCCATATATATGTATATATGTATCTACTCGCTAACTTTATCAAAGATTTACTCTTGATATCCATCTAGGAAGTTTCCTAAAAAGCATATGTACGTATTAGGTGTATGTTTAACGATCCGTGTGTAATATAGGACCCTGATGTACAAAAGGCCGTATTAACTTTTCCAGTCCCGAGTCATTAACGGTATTGACCACACAATATGTATTTCTATGCCCTGCGCTATATACAACGTGTGCCACACTGCGATAATTGCTCCGCTCTGCTGCTCGCACTTGTTCGTGTCGTGACTCATGAAAATATATAAAATCCCCCCTCGAATGAATTGCACTCCAATAAATCTAAAGAATTCGACGATACTCGGATTTAATGGAATTGAGCTCGACTCCCCGCGATGCAACGTGACTCGCAGAATCTCTTTAACGACTTTGCAGTTTCGCGCTTTTGACTTCTCTTAAAGCTATACTCTATAGCCGAGGTTCGCATGAGTATCCGGTATACTCGTACGTACACATGACTCAGTATACGACATGTTCAAGTAAAACAGCTTGTTACACATTCACTGACTCGTGTCATTCGCCGACTTACCTGTTTTCTCGTTAAGCACGCAGCCGTGTTAACGATTCAACAGGTGTTGCACATGCAGGAGCGGATCTGTCGGAGTCAATTTTTTATATATTTTTCTATACCATCTAAGATCAAATGATGAATCCGAGATGATAGATAAGCCGATACAGATATAATTGGTCACGACTGCTCCTCCGTGTTTAGCTGCAACATTGTGCACGCAAGTAGGTGGGCAGGCAGCGTGTCGGATATACTGAACATCGAACAGGGGAGATACGAGCACTGGAAAAAAAAGGTTAAGGATACGTCATATTATGCGTACGAGGAAAAAAATTCGAATCAGTAAATCGCTACACGAATTTTATTATTCGAATCGACGAATCGAGAACATCGATTGAATGCTTTATGATTTACATTTATTGAGCACGTGAGCATTGGTCCATGAAGGGACTTTGCCAAAATATATTGACAGTTATGCGTCCTCGAATTAATCAGCCATCGAAGACACGCCTTGGAAGGTGCGAAAGGAATCGAAGAACGAACAGGAGACAAAAACAAAAGTTGTCGTCAAGTATGACGAAATTTTCTAAGGGTTGGTGAAGCCGATTTAATAAATTTGCGCAGGAGTAAAGTTTTTATGCGGTTATTAAGCACGTCTTAACTGACAGATGTTCGACTATCCTTGCTAGTCGTTGTGTCGCTGGTGCAACTAAAAGTTTAAGACAATTCCTACTAGCATACAGATTAATGTCTCTTTTCGTCGATAAGAAAAGGACGAGGACGAAAATAAGGGAGAAAGTGTCGACTGAGTAATACGACTATCGGCCAATATCGAGCACGATCTCCCTCGTCGTTTTTGTTTGCATAAGGACAACCCCCAAATCGGCGACGAGGACAATCCCACTTTTCGTCACGAGCCGTTTTTCCTTGAGAGTGAAGTGAATAGCGAGCCAATGATGTTTCCCTGGTCGCCCACGGATTAAAGCGCTCCATTAATTCACGATAACGGCAGGCAAATCACGGATGGAAGGAAGAAACTCGACAGTATATATATACAGTATAAATCTTCGAAAAGTTGTTCGTTTACATGAAAATCAATCAATAAGTTAGATTGGATTCGCTTGAATACATTAAGAGGGATTCGTAAAAAAAATATCTCTGATCTGCTTAACGCGACGGGAAACTTACGTGAATACTCGCCTTACGACTTTCACATGTATCATACAATAATACATTATCGTACAGATGTAATACATAGACAGAGCACAAGTATTATTTGAAAATCGTAAATAAAGTGGGGAATGGCACAGTTTGACCTTTCGATGACGTGCACCATGTACCTACGCTACCCTTTTTCCATCTTGAGCATCAACAAGTCAATGGACCCAGCCACCGAGCGTGAATAGCGAATGTGGTTATTTGCATATCCCTACGGCTATAAAGGGTCTTCTATTCGCTATATGTATCTCCTAGTATCATACTTTTTTTTTCAGCAAACTCCTTCGCTCTACCCGTTTCTCTTACCCGCCGTCTCTTACTACTCTTCGCGTTTCTTTTGACAACTTTACTTTCCATCCCGCTTACTCTCGCCCCTCCGACATGATTGAAACGTCAAGCGAACTGTTACTTATCGCGCGTATCCGCCGAGTTAAATCCCTTTTGGGTTCCCGGCACAGAAAAAAGACTATTGCTATGATACTGAATGAAATTGATATGCTCCCATCTAGTAGCGCACACGAAGATTTCGTGGTACGACAGAATTGATACCGCGGAGGTCACGAAACAGAATGTAAGGTCCCAAAGGGGAATATATATATATATACATGTCACAGACACACACACACACAAATCACGATGTTCCACAGTGCCATACCTATAGTATATGCTATTGTATTGCCGTACACGTCATATATAATTAAACGTATCTGATAGCATATATTAAAACGCTCACCGCAAAAAGCAAAGGTCATGGATGCCTGCTGCACATGAGTATCCAGAAAGTAAAGGTGAATGACTAATACCTCAGGCGCAAATAAACGAAGGTGCCGAGTGAGATTATAAAGGAGATATAACGTGTAAGAAAAAGTCATAGCAAGATACTAATATAAACATACGAGAGTCTGATCTGAGCAAAGAATCAGCTTCTTGAAATTTCGTATCCCCAACGATCTAAGATACGACTGTAATCAGTAAGCACAGATAAATGAGTATCGTTTATTTCCGTAATAGCGCAAAAGAAAAAAAAAACCAAGGATTTCGCCAGAGACAAATTTACGAAAAGCACATATCCGTCAGAAACAGTCGGCAATGTGTTACCAAAGAGGCAATCGTTACATGCTAGCTATGAATAGGGTTCCCGCGTAATTTCATTACGAACCAATCTGACCGTCGCAGACAGCTGTTACAAAGGAAGCTGAATTACGCCTAGAACTCATGGCAATTCCCACATTGCACCACGTGAATATAGGAAAAAAATTACCATCATCTTATAAGATTCGATCGATCCATATATTATCGATAGAATCTAAGAGTCACGCCCGATCGAAGTTCGGCACGGTTTATACGATCGATACTGATTCGAATCGAATTCGATTATTTTATTCCGTCGACAAGTTACACGGCAAAGAAACTGTCTCCGTCATCCTGTAACGCGAGAGCAAGCTGAAGGGGGGATCCGTTTACATGGAGCGACATTGTCATCGAGTACCGTGTATACAAAGCCAATTGCGTAACGTGTGTTGTGATGACTCGATAGAGGAAAAATGTTTATCGGTTGATGTATACCAACCAACCCAGCGAGAATTCTTAGTCGCCCGCTCTATTGGGAACTCTGTGTATCCATGGATAGAAGTTTCGGCCCGCGTTATATGTACATTATACATATGTCCGCGATAAAATAAGCGAGATAGGTCGCCACGATAAAACCTTATGAATCATTATACTACCGTGCCGATCGGAGTGGCATTTAGCTGAATGCTATTTATGTAACATGGTTATTTGCATAAACCGTTTGCTTGAAAAGGGAAAGTAGAGAGGAGTATGGAAGCTGTGAAGATGAACGTCGTTTGGAAATTGTTTAACAGATTTTCAAGGCACGTGCTTACGATCGTATACGCTACATGAAGATCGATTTATGGAGATTTAATCCGAGATTTAACGATCGGTTCGCAAGGTATCTCTATCCGTTTGCATGAGCGCGCGGGTACGTGGGTCTTTTTTTCTTTCCCATTGTGGCAGTCTCTTCGCGGCGGGAAGATTTGAAAATTTTTAAGCATTGACGCCCGTCGACTGGGGGGGGGGGGGGGGCCTGACTCGACATCGGTAGAGTTAACGTATAGCGCCGCCGAATATGGAGGGAATATAATTCATTTAAATACACACGCAGCTTGATATAATATCGTGCGGAGGATAATTTAAATTCAATGTGCTCGAGCAGCAGTGCTTTCCGTGCTGTACGAGGGACTACGTATACATGATACATAACAGCCTGTATCAACCGATATATGGATTTATTATTTATTTATTCAACCTGCATGGATACGCGACGGCAATCTCCTGTGTTTCGCTATTTCACCTTAATACTCTCGCGTTATTACTTGTTGCGAGTGGATGATTATTATGGTTAGACTTATTCAACGTACATATGTACTCTGTATACATATATATGTGTATATATGCCTGGTTGATATCGTTATAAATCACCATCGAAATTTACAGATGAATCGAGGAAAATGTAAATGGGAGATATCCAGACACCATATATAGTAAAGGATCCCAGACGATTTCTGGAAGCTTCATAAAATAGCGATGGGTACGGGGAGGGGCTGGAGTAGCAAAAAATAAGCAGGGACTGAAATCGTCTATCTCGAAATGACAAAACCCTTTTCGGCGAGAGTCGTTCCACGTAAAACGAAGTTATAAAGCTGAAGGTGAAAGGTGAAAGCCTACGTGAAGGATCCGTTCGTGGATTCATTATCGCTTCAATTCTCTGAAGCGCGTGTAGCGTCCTGAAATCTGTCGTACATAAGGGTGTCAGACAAACGAGAAGCTCGCCACTTGGTCAAAACAAAGGAAAGAGAAGACGAGAGGTAGCTGGAGAGATATAAAAGAAAAAAGGAAGAGAGAGAGAGAGAGAAAGGATTCCGTTAGCGAGAGAAAGCAATCGTGGGAGAGTATAAGCCACAAGGCGATCCTCAAGATTAACGCCACTCGTTTCCCGGATTATTTCGCAAGTGACTCTCGCTTTGGGCGATCGGCCAAAGTGTAAAAGACAATTAGTTATCAACTTATCAATATCACGTGATTATATCTAAATTCGATATCTCGTCGTACTCCGTTACGCAAGTAAATATCAAAAGGGGACAGTTTATAAAAAAAAAAACTCTTACCAGTATTGTTACTCAATCACAAGTGCATTACGTATAATTTTCTCAATTGACTCTCGCTCACTATTTCATATACCTATTTACCATAGGAAATCACAAGAAATACAATACGCAGCTTCTCCAGTCACTATATCACTTACCTTGACAAGACCCATGCCTTCGTCTACTTCGTCATTCCCATAGCTTTGACGATCAATGTCTTATCCGTCATGAAAATAAGCCACCTACGTGTGTATATACCCGAACGCCAAATTCATCTACTCTCGAAAGGCGTCAGGCCTTTGAATTATTAACAGGAGAGGAGCTGAGCAAAATTCAGGAAATTTGAAAAGATATTTCGTTGGAAAGGCATCGGATATTATTTTTTTTCTCAATAACTACATTCACGGGTAAGCAATACGTTTTTACATTATCAGCTGTATATAGTCTTGTTACAACTGTCAAACGCGCGTGTCGCATTTTCATAATTTCATTCTGCTAACTCCAGAGTCTCGTTTACAAAGACAGAAAATCGAGTACGACAATGAGCCTGATTAAATAATGCAAACGTTCGCTCATGATATCCCGTCGTACCGCCGACGTCGTAACGCAATTGTGAAATCCCTGACAATGAGTTACATGTATGATTTATCGCTGCAGCCAGCAAGATACGGATAACTGCTGTTTCCTATTATCAACGTGTTTCGCGCTCGTTCGCGAAGCCGTGCGATTACGAAGTTTCAAGGTCGTGAAAACAACGGAGGGTGCACAAGAGTGCCACGCGCACCTGCAGCCATGTTCTGCAGCCTTCACGACAGCTACGGCCGGGCTTCGACCTTGTCCCCTGGATGCAACATTGCGCAATCCGTAGCGCGAGATGGGTTTAAGGTCATGTCTCAGATCGTTCCCGACGTCGCTGACGTGGATTCGTGTGGCGATAACGAAAAGGTCGTGGTGCATATACGTGCGCGTGGAAAATGTCAGGAGCGTATGAGAGAGCTGTGGCTAATTCCATTCCAACGATACCGCGACATAACGTTTGTCGCGCGAGAATAAAAAACGGCATTCTGACCTATGCACTTATTTTTCATTGCGGTTCGACGCTCGTGTCTGAAAGCATACAAAGGTCTTCATGCGTGCAAGGCGTTTCAACATTTCGTACATACGACGTACGTAAATAATTTATATACGATATATCTTTCAGCTAGTCAAATATTCGCGGCTGTACTTTTTAATTATGTAAAAAAAAATGAAAAATAATTCTTCGCGAACATCGGTAATCATTTAAGCCAAGTTTATAGACGTTCTGGCCCGTTTGAAGAGGGTAACGTGATAAGGGGCTAATATAAGTGAAAAGCCCAGTGTTAATATGTGGCGCGGAGCGGCGTGGCTCGACGAGAAGAGGGATGCTTAATGGCCGTCGAGCACGCGATTTCAACGTGCCTTTTCTTCCCTTTACAATGTGCGTGAGTTTTGCGCCACGTTCCCTCTACACGCGGGTACTGCAGTGTGTGCGTGCCACTGGTAAAACTACCGCGACGGCACGAGAAGAAGAAATAATGTGCTATTAGTAATTCGAAAAGTTGCCGTAAAGTATTACCCGTCTGAAAGGCCGAGCGAGAAGGCTGGTGCGTTTCGCACGGCGTTGAAATACCTTTATCTTCAATTTCTCTCGATGTCACGATATACCACAAGACATAAAAAGATTTATCGGCCTCATTCTGCACTACCCTTCTCCACTCAGGTGCCGATGGGAACGTGTTCCACGTGTACTGCTGGAAATGGCCTTACTAATCGAAAGTCATCGTGCGTGCCGCTTGAGATGTGTCAGAATGGGTACAGTGCTTTTAAAAGGTAACGCGAACCCGAGCAGATGATAAAAAAATTTTGAAATTTTAGTTAACTCTTAGATGCCGTTAAGTTTTTTATTTTTAAAGGAAACTGTATACACGGTATAGTGCATCCCTTTGTGTTTGCTCTCCATTTTCTCGATATTCCAAGCGGACGATGCAGATGGAGTAACCAGTGTATTGATCATACGAAGCGATCGATATGCTCTTAAATGCATTACGCATGCCATATATAATTGAGCGCATGCACTGTAGTCGGAACGCAGAGGGGTAGCGCGTGCGATTTATGAGCTAGCTATGCAGAAAATGTTTCATAATTAACGAAGCCGCGGATTGCGCGCTACGTAGAGACCAAGGGTAGCGCGATTCGTTTGAAAATTTACTACTGTCAGAATTTTATTTACATTCGATATTTATCGATTAAGAATTTTCTTCGATTCGCTACCAGCTAACCTAGCCACACTACCACAGTAGTAGTAATGGCAGTAATGCTAGTAGTAGTGGCAGTAATGCTAGTATCCACGCACGTATGACTCCTCGATCGATCTTCCCGATTCTACGCTCAGAATATTCAACGAGTTTTCTTCTCTCAGGATCCGCAAGAAGTAAAAGTTACGAGAAGTCCCTAAAAAGAAAAGAGTTCCTCCTCGACGTATCCTCTCTCATTAGTCGTTTCGGATCATCCATCCCCGTCCGCATTCCGCGGCTTCGTCGAAAAACTAGGGATGCACGTTGCTCTTCATACTCGTCCTCATCCGTTGGTCGACCCTTTGGCAAACACGAAAATTCAGAGAGCACCACAATTTTCTTAGATACGTAAAACCTTGGATTGAAAAACAAAAACACTGCGTCGTGTACGCCGAGCTCACGTCACCAGAATGCATTGGATGTATTCCATGCAAATAGAAAAAAACTAAAACTACCCTCCGATATACACTTGACTGACTCGTAATTACTATCGCCTAAACTCTGACATTTGCTAAGTTCATGGGATTCAAATTATAGCTGCCCACCTACCTACCAATGTCCAAAGTCTCACTCTGAACTTTCTCAATTTCCCAATCTCGTAGAGTCTGCCTACGGTCGCGTAATTCAGGGCTCGACCTTTCTCACGTGGTAAGTCCTCATCCTCGTAAAGTGTGAACTCAGAACATATATA
>JAYRCB010000207.1:146759-177265 GCA_036026315.1 Trachelus stipa
TATATATATGTATGTATGTATGTTATACACTAATACTATCTATCTAGTACAACCCTCCATTGGTGACACTCTCCTAATGATACCAGCAAGTGCGATGGCTTCATTCTACTGAAGTGTGTATAGACATAGCAGACACAGAGGAAATTATCACTGAAAGGATCATTGGAAATCCTTCCGAGTCCAGGTCACGCGAAAGCGTGATAGCGTATTAGACGAAAGGACACGATCTTTAACGTGGCATCGATCAAGTATACCATAGTAGAGGGTGACCATACAACAGGCAAGTATAGCGAGAAGAGTGTAGGTTTCAACGTCTATATACCTTCGGAGCTCAGAAACTCGGGACTCCCAATCAATAGGCCTATCCGCTATCGGGTCTTCGCAAACGGGCCGAGCAATGGGCTGCATGTGTTTGCTTCGGCACACATAACATGACCGGGCGCACCGTGATTCCACGCCACATAGTTTTTACGGCAAAGCCCACTTTACACAATATCGGGAGCCGATACTGAAACATCGGGTGGTGACCACTCTCGATCGTTCGTTCAGCTGAAAATTCGCTCTTCGTTCACTTGCCGGATAAATGAGCTTCGGTACGTACAGAAGGTTCGATGGTAGCTATGATTACCGCCATGTTTGTTTGTTGCGTTGGACGAATCGATTTTCAATAACAATGAACGTATTTACTGCTGTTCATTGCGCATCTCTGTCTCCCTCTCTCTCCCTCTCTGTATACCTATATATTCTGTTATCGATACGCTAATGTTTTTGCCGCTTCAACTGCTTTTATCGATGGTTACGTACAACGTTAAGACGCTCGCGGAAGCGCCAAGATTGGAAAGTCTCCGAGCGAGTTTCTCGTCTCTGAGAACGAGAGCGCTTCTCGAATTACACGGGCGGGTATCCGGCGCAACGTGAAATTAGTCGATTTCCTCGGGGTTTTGTCGGGAGCCTAAGCGAGGGAAAGTGGAATCCGCGATGTAAAGAAGTCGAGTCCCAGCGTTAATGGCTAAATTCTATCCCGCGAAGCCGGTGACACGTATAGCAGAGAAAACGATATTAAAAGCGCGAAAAAAGAAAGAAATGAGAAGAGAAACGCAGGTAGACGATGTCGAAGCGACCTAGAGGTCGACGATGGCGAATAGCACTGTCCTTGGAATATCCATGAGTGCAGTCTCGCATGAGTGAGAAGTTCCGTTCGAAGGTACGCCGTCGAAGGAAACCACGAAGAGATGAGACGGGAAGGATACGCGTTACAGATTGCACTGTCAGAACGGAGCAATCGATTACGCCGTTAGTCACGCACAGGTATTATAAGTTACACACAGGCGATCACCTGTACGCTAATCAGATGATTATCCAGTCGAGTAATGAAGTTTCCGTAAACACATGACTCCGTTAGTTATATCTATAACATCCAAGGATACCAACCTACCTTGCTTAGCACACACGCAAGATAGACTTTCCGTAGGTAACCCAGAGGCTGGCGCATCCAAGGTCTCAAGTTCTCAAGAGCATAAACTCCTGGAGGCAAAGTCGCTAGATATACTCCGTAGCGCAAAACAGAAACTCTATTCTCCAATTACCGTAGCCCATCCTTGTCCCTTCCCAGCAAAGCGCAGCCAGTCGTGGCACATATAGATAGGTTTGGATATTGCGACGTGCAAAGTGAGCTTAAGGGTACGCGTGTGTCTGCTGAATACCTATCCACCCACTGAACAGAGTAGGATGAACCCTCTCCGATCAATGCAGCACCCCCAACGCCCAACAATCCCAACAGACCAGGCAACCAGGTCCGTTGCGAAAGCGTTCGACTTCCGTTAGCTACTGTGTACGCTCCCCTCGCCAATTCACAGCGTGCTCGGCTGAACGCCAACGCGGCATACGGGGTCACGGTTTTTCATAGGAATTCACGCACGTGCTGCACGCGAGCGAAAGGTCAATCGGATCTGAAACGTTATCTACTCTGAATATACAACAGCAACGCTAAGTTCCCCTTACGGTAAACGCATAGTGTAAAGCTTCCACGGAGGATACATTCAAGACGTTCCGTATTTTCTATAGAATTCAAATTGGCCATCCTGGTCCTTCCGGTACGGTCAAAGCCAAAATGATCCTCGACGCTCCTAAACCCAGAAGGCTCACCGAGACGGCGAATATTCAGTACGCGAAGCTTTTGACGCAAACGCTTTACCAAGCGGTCCGTCTCAACAACTCGTTTACTTTGGTTCAAGGCTTATAATTACTCGACCTGCAAGTAGGTCGCTTTCTCCTCGCCACTTTGCGCCACAGTCTCGCCTCCGGGGCCTTAGTCCGCGAATCTCCGCTCCTGCCAGCTAGGAAATCCTTAATCGCGTACCGAGACGTCCTATCGATCGTACCTCCTAGCAGCTCTCCTCCCGTATAATCAACGGAAGCGGATACAAATGATTTCCCTTAGAGCCATACGTAGAGAAGTGAATGGGCTACTGGTTGCCGGATATACCGTTGCTACCGTGAGGTCGATCGATCTCAAGACGATTCACGTGAGCTGCATGTGTGCACAGCCGATATAACGTTGTACACAAGGATCTGCGCTATACGCATGTGGATTCGAGTACAGTGATTTAGATTGCTAAGAAGAGACGCGACAGGTACGTGGTTGAACGTCACGTTGTAACTAACCGCACAGGACTTTTTTCTTTGTGGCCTAGAGAATAGAGATGTATCTGTCCGTGTCAAAATCTCGGAAGATAAATAGATATAGAAAGTAGCATAGCACGCCAGAGAATCTAACGATCGCACGTTTGTCTGTGTGATGATCGCTGAGCAATGTTTCTAATGCAAATTATTATATCACAAGTGGCTCGCTGAGCACGCCGGTTCCAATGCCGCATAAGTAGCTGTATAGCTTATATGCTATATGTACCGACGGGACACCAATGTGGCAACACGACCGCAGTCTCCACTGTAATTACACGGTGCACCTAACAGATATTCCGCCTGTGGTATTTATGCAAACTAAATCATTCAGGATTGACACGGTAATCATTTCAGGCGCTAAAACTACTATCTATATGAAACCGCTGCCGTTAACGATATCGCTATGGGGGATTCTTGGATTACGCGTATACATATATGTATTAGGGTAACTCGAAAGAGTAAAAAATAACGAAAGTTAAACGTTCGTAAACCCCGATGAAGACTTAACATTCCGGAACCGTGCCAGGAGACTAACTAGTTCCGCGCTGGCATTGATAGAAAAGTAATTTAATCAAATCAATCTTCCTATTTCTTCTATTAACTTCCAACGACGTTTGCAACGTCATGAGGCGCGAAAGGTCGCTCGCGAGAAGAAATTTAATCATCCCTTTTTGCTCTCTTAGAAAGAAAGGGTTGATAACGAGGTCCTACATTCAAAGGGGGGGGGGGGGGGGATACCCAGACACCTTTGAAATCACTTCACGAGGGGATTGAAAAAAAGAACCACTGAATTCACTGATATAAAATATAACGTAAAAGCAGCTGGAGTAAATACACATAAGGGCTGTGTAAGAATTGTATTTATCTACCTGTGAAACACTTGGGGATACAAAGGGGTTGGGAGTGAACTTTTTTTAATTCTTTCTCCCAATGAACTTGCCTTTTTTTCAAAGAGTCTCTAACGCAAGTGGATGCCTCAGTATGCTGACATTGAACGAAGGGAACATTGACACCTCGAGTCTCAACCACAAAGACGCGGCTCGCAAGGGTATCGATTCGACACAACACAAATACCCTTGCGATTCCATTAACGTCGCTCGCTCTCTTCGTTCGCTCGCCCGACGTCTGAGACTCGGCGAGTATCCTTCACAGTCGCGCCCTGCAACCCCCTCTTGGTTGGTAGAACCACCCTCTAACCTACCCCACCGTCGGCTTTTACCTTCTAGCCCATGGCCGTGCCACCACCTACCGTAGCACCGACGTCGACCTGAACCCACCGCCACCACCCAACCCCAATCTGACGTGGTGCTTTCTTTGTGAAGGCTCTTGCCCGCCGCCATCGCCACCCCTATTCCCCCCTCGCCATAAAGCATCAGCTCCATAAATCTCACGATATAAACACGCTCGAAATACGGTCTGGATAAAAACGTAATAAACCGGAGCAAGGAGTTAGCGGCAAGGCGTGTCGCACGACGATATCGGTAATACGTCTGCGCGTCTCGATCTTTACGCGAATCGGTGATTGAAGACTTGATGACGATTGGGCGGGTTGGGATTGGTATATTCGAAAGTAGGGGTTTTACAACACGGAGAAACTAGGCGAATGTGAAAGTCGGACTGATTTTGGGGAGGATGAAATCGTTAGAAGACAGAGAGGATATCCGGAGTCGTTCGATGCCGTTCGCAGTTAAGAATTTGAAGATTCTCACGACTTTAGGCGAAGCACGACAGGCATTGAATTTCAGTGGTAGGTGTTCGGGAGATGCTCGGGTGAATTGACGAGTAGGATGATCGTGTAGGAAATTGTGAAAAAAAAATGTAATAGAGAGGACAGAACCAGATCCAGGGAGCAAAGGCGTGAGATGAAGCAGAGCCGAGGTAAGATGCCAGGAGCCTGGAAATAGGGGTACTTAAGCAGGGTCCTGACCAGTGACGCCCATAACCACCCTTAAGGAAACTAACTGCTGGCTCTCTTGGAACGGAGTTAAACGTCCCTGGTATAAGTTACTGCAAATTATGCTACCCTACCGCTGCTGTCTTTCCAGCAGTGTTTAAACCACCACCCTAATGACTCTTTAGTAAACATTTCGATTGGCCAAGTTCTGCCTTCTAAATCCGGGAGATGTCCTTAAGATTCGCCTCGGATTTCGCGCTTCGTAATCACACCTTAAGGAGATAAATATATCCCTTTCCATTTGCACCGGCAGTTTCTCGGCTGCTATATTTTGCCGAAGGGAATCATTTTTTTTTTCTCTAGACTGGTAATACGCATCGGTAATCGACCGTCATACCTACCCCTGTAACCCAAATCAAATGTTCCTTAATTCGGACAAGAAGTCGTATCGATCCTAAAGTCGCGTAATGCGCTAGAGAGTACGTAATAGTGGCAACGTGCGTTTGTCGCATATCTAGAAACTGGTCTTGTAGTTTGTCCACAATATGAAGCCACCTATCTGTAGTCGCATACCTATATAAAGTATAAGTATACTTACACTATACTATACCGTGGACTAAGATTGTGCGACTACAATCGAAGCGTATAAAAAGAAATTGACAAGGTCTAGCACGGCGCTCTCCACAGGGAGCAACTTACTCAAGAAATTCACCAGGAGAGATTCTCCTCCATATAAGTATGTATAGCCACTGTGTGTGAAAACACGATTAAAGGTAGTATTGGAACAATAGAAATCCTCGTACTAAACGAGAGTGTTTATTATCGACATACATTAAGAGAGAAAAGCATTTACAAAGTTAGCACTTGAGGTATGCGCTACTAAAAAGAAACGATATATCCCTGTACAATCCATTCATGGAAATACTACCGAATTAACTTTCGACTTCCGGCCAGTGAAGGTAATTCTATTGAAATAGCATGTACTTTGAATCTCAACGATTGGATTCGCCAGCTTCGAGTTTTGGCTATTTTCCAGCACGAAATTTTTCTGTGATACGCTTCAAGATTCTTCCGATAATTTCCATGGTATGTCACAAACGCATGTACCAACGTATAAGTACGTAATGTCTTATCGCGTAATACTATACTCTATTCAATGTTATCGCACGACTATCTTAGCCACGCAGCAGTTCAAATCGAATACTGTTACTAAGACTTTTACTTAAAAATTCAATGTCCCGGACACGTTAGACAGTCCAACCGTTACGCAACCCGGGTTCCCTTATCGTAAATCGAGGAAGCGATTAGTCGTAACTGTAATAATTATCCGACAGCCAGAAGAGGACTGTTCGCCATCGTTATTGGAACATGCTGGTGTCATCGAGTAGTTCATCAGGAAATGATCGCATGCAAGGCAATCGTTACCACACACGGTCACATCACCAGAAGTACCCATAAAATCCCTTTCAATGATCAACGACCTGACAGTTGCCAAAAACCGCACGACCATTCCAGACACCGTAAACATACATTTTCGAATCACATCCCACAAGCACCCACGACCCCACATACTATATCTACTCGATCCAAACATTCAAATTACCCGTTACCCAATATATAGTCAAAAAACGTTGACTTATTTTCTTTGCCAAAAAAAAGAACAGCAAAAGAATAGTATCGGTATTGGAGTGACAGTGCATCATTTGGCAAATGCCATCCGGTGCTTCGTATTACATATTCGTTACCTCGTAAGGAACTGCTGACCTACACGGACTACTTTAATTTCGGCGTTGAATTCGTTGCTTTTTCATTGACAAAGGATAGCCGCTCAATTTCGTAGTTTACCCGTTTTTCACAAATTTTCTCATTCCCTCATGATACTGCGTCTTGCTGTTCTGGTCACGAGCAGGAACGCGTAAACAGAAACAGCTTGTGTATCGAATCAGCCAAGCAATATGCACATGCATCGCGCGTAGGCACATACTTGAGCACGCGTGACTATAGGGACACTCGTATGTCTCGTATGTATATCTTGTTAGTGTGTCGTGCAGTGACTGTCGCGAGCGCTAGCAGCATATGTAGGTATGTAAATTGTATGCGGCCTTGACATCCCAGTTGGTAGATGCTAACTCGAGTCGCGAGCTCGCGGTACGCTGCGAAATTGTGTTTCGCAAGAGTATCCCCCACCCTCGTCTCAGCCACTAAACATTCGCGCATAATTTTGCAAGTCTGTAATGCCCGGTCGGTAGTCAAAGGAGCATATGGTCACGTCATTGGAATTCCAGGTAGAATCTGCATACCTGAATTGAAATCGTACAAAGCGTTTGGTTTGGTATCATGGGAACCAAAGCGGCGGCAGGTTTGCTCTGTTAATACCTGCATTAATAGGACCAGTGAAACGTATATTCACGAAAGTATAGATTGAGGTAGGTTATACGATCGTACGTATCCAAAGGTCAGTTAACGTAGAGTATTACAAACGTGTGTTAGATTAAATCGATAATTCTCACGACTCGAATCTGTGATTCCTGATACTAATCGAGTAATCGCGTTTACCGATTATCGTTCTTCTTGCACAAGCAATGAAAATGATATATAGGACCGAGGAAGGAACCGAAAATATCAACGACCGTGAAATAAACGAAACTGACGTCATTCCGATTTAATTTGACCGAGGAGTTATCGGTGCGCGATAACGACGGCTGTTATACTCCATTTTATTATTTCCCATTATCTGGGCTGGGACGTTGCTTCTCTCTTTCTCTCTCTCTCTCTCTCTCTCTCTCTCTCTCTCTCTCTCTCTCTCTCTCTCTCTCTCTCTCTCTCTCTCTCTTTGTTTCTCTCTTTCTCTCTCTCTCTCTCTCTCTCTCTCTCTCTCTCTCTCTCTCTCTCTCTCTCTCTCTCTCTCTCATTGATTATATACGATTCTCTATTTTTTCTCATCCCGAATCCTTTCGCATCGTCTCGCACTTTCTTCCCACCCATCCTGCACGCTCCGCTCTCCCCTCCGTTGAGTTTTGTGCTCTGTTTAGAAGCGGTCAGGTATATATTTAGCGACATTTGTAGAGCGGATGCTGCCGTTGGCCCGAGTCCAACGGACTCGAGATTACATGCAGCTTCTCCTGCTCCCTATCCTTGGTACTCTCTTCTCCCCTCCATGTCCCCTTCCACCCCTCTTAACTCGGCCCATTGCCTCTCATCCACCCGTTCTCTCTATGTTACTGTTTCTCTCTCTCTCTTTCTCCCTTTGGCTCTCTGGCTCTTCGTACTCACGTACTCACGTATGGAATGATCGTACACACGTGTGGCCGCATATCCAATGCATCTGACTGTGTTTTCCAAGCAGTTATGTGGTCTAGTTACTGGTCCCAGGTCTCCCAGGAAACACTGTCTCCATATGCCACGCTGCCGTTTCTCCTCGTACAGCAGTGCACACCTCGATTTCAAACTTGTGGTCTCGAACGCCCTTCCTTCTCATTTATAGGGTCAGGAGTTACACTTTCCCTACGTGACGACGTACGCGATGAGAATTCCGAAAGATTACTATTCAATGTTGCTACGCAATCACTGTTCTATGTAGATATACGTGTGTGTATATAATCATATACAAAGTATAGTTTGAAGACCCAGACGATTAAGGGGCATTTATAATAGCAAGCTGATGTTCTTTTTTAGCTAATACCTTGGGGCACCACAGCATTGAAATTCTAACCTAACCCAAAGAGACATTTTCAAAGCCCATCACAACTTCGGATGTCTAGCATTAAAAAAAAATAAACAAGTTTGATGTGACAGTCGCTTTATGGTCCTCAAAATAGTCATTACGCTAGAAAATCTTTGAGGACGGTTCCCAAAACAGCCGTTTGTCCTGAAAATAGCGAGTCATAAATGAAATCGTCCCCAAAGTATCCCTTAGCAACAAATATATGTATATATACATGAATAAAGTATACTTTGGGAACAATCTCAGTAATACAGCCGCTAGTTTGTGGACAAGTGTACAGTTTGGGGTGGAACCTCAAAGTTTTTTCAACATGATGACGACATTAGCTTGCTATTGTGAACGCCCCTTGATTTTTCGTTTTCCCAAAGTATCTCTTTCGCAAACGTATATACATATATACGCGTATATAATTAAATTATAACGGCAACCTTTGTGTTTCTATAGCGATATACATAGTGGGCGTTACATATTTAGAATTTGATTGGAGGCTAATAAAAAGACGCGAATCTAGCTAATAAAGCATCGGATGAAAACGCAATACATCAGAAATATGCAAAGCGCTACGGTAAAGGGTGGCAAGTGCCGATTTAGCTAGCGCTTGCGAGGCACGTTGAAGATAGATGAAAGCAGAGCCAAAAAAAATTGAAAGAAAAGACACGTGGCAATGCTCGACTAAAAATAAAGATCGGCGAAAACTCGCGGCGCGCCGAGTTTTTCGATGGTTCTTGTATAGTAAATCCCAACTCACCGCACTCCCACGCGTCTCTCGAAATACCCGAGGGCGATGCATTTTCGCCGTAGGAACCGCTGAACCGTGCTCTAATTCTTGCCATGAATAAGCTATTAATATGGAAGCCCGTCGCAAATCAAACTGGACGTAAAGCATGCTTGGAATGGCATGCGCTCTCCTTCTGCTCTTTCTATACGCTCTCATTCCCTGCCTCCGACTCCCTTTCTCTCCTGAAATCCCTCTTTCGTCACGCCAAGAGGGCTTTTACCGTTTACACTGCTTATGCCAGTGGACTGATGCCCGGCCTGACCAGTCTGTGCAAACCCAATGCCCTACCTATATAGAGACTATATGCATCAACACGAGTTTACGATTTGTTGTTACGAGCCAGTTCTGCCGAGTTCCGTTTAGCCAAACGCGTTCCATTCCGCCGTGAGAAGCTTTTTACTGCGAGATTGTCTCGAGAACAGAAAAAAAAGTTTCACGGACGAAATGCATTAACACGCTAGACGCTTAGCGACTGTACTTGTCCCTGTACAGCCTCTTGCTTTAGGTACGATTTTTCGTGCCTGATCGCTTCCGCGTGTACGGAATACATCTTCGTCTTAACACTGACCATTCGTCCTGAATAAGAAGTATATACTTATTCCTGAGTGCTATTATTTTTATGATATTTTTTTTTACGATCTCAACTTAGCGATTGCTTAGGAAATAAAATATTCAAAATCCCGATCCAGTCTCGCAGAGACTTTTGACGCATACTCGTGTCACTGTAAAGTAAAGAAGGGTATCCTTCCTGGGCTGGAGGGTCGAAAGGTCTTATGGAACAGTGGCAAAGGGAAGGCGCCACCTTTATCCCCTTCACTCTTGGATAGCAAAGTTAAAGGATGACACGAGGTTACCGAAGAGGGATGATCCGGAATCCCAGGAAATACTGTGCTGCGTTTACGACCCTTTGAAATTCGAACGACGGCAACTCCTATGGGAGCATAGTGGGGATGATATCGTAGAATAACGAAATATTCAATGTAATATACGTAAGAGGAAAAACTTGTAACTGATTCAGCAACGGCATATACGTTCCTCACTAATTGAATAAATTGCTGAAAAATCAGTTAGTCAAGCACCTATGCATTACCGTACGATTCTACCTTGCACACACCTGATAACGCCTCCTTGTATTCTAATCCATCGTTCCTCGCAGAAACGGCAGTAAAACTCACCTAAAACAAAAAGAAACAAAATATCCATTACTTCATCGCTACTAATTTATAACCATAATCGTTAAAGCTACTTGCTACAAAAGTGTACAATGGATCTAGCATTTAGGAATTTCCATAGTATTACAAACGATTGCCATCGAACGGTGAATATGGCTATATTTTATACATGAAAAAAATATAAACAAACATAAATAATACATAAAAAAATCATAAATAAAAAATACAGTCATACTTCATGTAAATTCAATTTCGTTGATATAACGTATTGCTACTGTAGCGTTAGAAAGTAAAATGACAATGAAATCAATAACGAAATTTTATTATGTGGGCAGAAGAATATATTTGCAAATTCAATTCCCCGTTCGTCATACAGGAATAAAAGCGATCGTAATCGTTATATAGAGACAATATGAATATAGTATAAAGTCGATGTCGACAAACGTCAGGATAAAATAAAAGGATTTAACTTTCAGTGCAGTTTCAATTCATTCCATGTAGTCGAGGTAGACAGAGTGAAAGGAAAAAATAAAATAAAATAACAATGAAAACATGGCAAAACGTTTTCGTGAATCCGTAAACGATTGTGTAAGCGAGTGTTATTTGATCTATGGCCGAGGGATCAGATCGTCCCAGGAAAGGTCACGATGTCCAAAAACATCCCTAGAACAGGATCCAATCCTCGCTCCTATCTGAATGGATTTCAACTTTCGTACCAGCGACTAGGTAGGAGACCTTGGAAACAATAAATAAAATAAAAATGTGGAAGATTAAAAAAATCGCTAATATATTCAAATACCGATACCCACTATGTATATGTATGTATGTCCAAAATTATCCAAAACTATCAAACTTTACGAACGGCACAACCCGAAATTGCATAACTACGCGTAGACTGTTAAGTCCTACGGTATTATACATATGGAATTTAACATGGAAATGTTAATAGATTCTATAAGGCCATCCCATGAAGAACGTTGACATTCTCATTTATAACCGATAGAAGAGACTGGGAGTGACTTATATACACGTTACATAGAAAGGGTACGTTTGACATAATACGTCACCGGCTGTTTACAGAGAGAAAAATAAATAGGCTGGCGACGATCTCCTATACGTCTGGGAATAACGTTGACCGCCAATTACCAGGAAATAAACGAGCGACTTGTGCACGGGGGGTTCATGGGATTGTTATCTATGATTCTACGGACGGTAGAGAGATGTGTACGGATAGTGGAGATATGTATAGAATGGTACGACGAGTACATGGAACGTATGTGTGTACAAGGAAAAAAAATCGGGCGTGACAAACGCCGCTTTAATGAATAATCAGTCGTCAGCATTGTCCTCGATGGACTTTGCGTTCCAGTTTTGAGCTTTCAGCCGTCGACGTGTTAGGATGTGAATATATATATATATATATATATATATATATATATATAAACTATAGTCTCTGTCGCATGGGATAGAGAGAAAAAGAGAGAGAGAGAGAGGAGGATAGGTAGATGAAATAAAATTGTGCACGTCCGTGTTAAACGCCCACACTGAAATGCTATCCAGTTGCAGAGAGCTAGACGCTTCACGTTTATCACGGAACGACTTATTAAAAGCAATTTGTATTCCCTGTGGTAACAAAACGTGGTAAAACCCGCCCTCGCGTACAAGTTGGGTTCATGAGACGAGTATTTCTTTCGTTTATCTTTTATTATAATTTTTTTTCTTCAAATATTTTTATTCTGCTTTTCTTCTCTTTATTCACCTGACGATGAAAAGATACCGAGAAGCCACCGTTATCGAGGACTTATCTTTTTCCTTTTCCATTGATGCCAGACACCTGCAGCTATAAGTATTCTCACGGTTTGTTTATAATACAGTGAAAAG
Source organism: Trachelus stipa (assembly GCA_036026315.1). NCBI lineage: Eukaryota > Metazoa > Arthropoda > Insecta > Hymenoptera > Cephidae > Trachelus > Trachelus stipa. The sequence continues at coordinate 158,891 of JAYRCB010000207.1, forward strand.
CGTCCTACCTAGTTTTTTAGAGCTTTCATCGGTAAAATATCGGCGAGGATGATTGCAAAAAAGAATCGACGTCGTAGGCTGACAATCGATTAAATAATCTTTGTCAACGTGGTCCGTTCAATTTTCCGTGACCTTGGTCTCTTACAGGAGCCATACGCCGGCCTGCATGCCTCACCTCGCAAGAGGGTGAACGACAAACGAAGAATGAAATTTTAAAAAACATACCAACCCCAAAGCTTTTCTTGTCGAAAAACAGAAGACACCCCACCTGCAAGATACCAGGGACATCTTACTCGTTCAATTATACGAGAAAGACATTAGGATTCGTTGTTTTGCAGTAAAAGAAAAAAGATGTGCTTAGTACAGTGCCAAGAGAAGCGGCCAGCCTTGGTTATATTTGCATCCGGTAATTGGTAAGATACGCCACAACATCCGGCAGTGCACAATTCGTCTGGGTGAAAATGCACTGTTGCGGTAGACGCGTTATATAAACAGCATTACCCTGTATGGTATACGTATACATGTATATTACTGTAAGATAATGCTGCGGGGTGAAGGGGGTAGTTTAATGCTAAACTGTACTCGGAGTAGAGACGCGCTAATTATAGGTCCTTGATTGCAACGCCCTCAATACCGTTAAACCCTCCGAAATTACTCTGCACTCGTCAACAGAGCCAGGAATATGGCTGCGAGATCAACGGCACCAATAGACTGTGCCTTCTATATACATACACATATACATGCAATACACCACAAAGCGTAAGACACGTAACAGTTCCACGACGTGACGTGGACCTTCGGTGTAGCCACGCGCGAGACATGAGTTTTCAGGTTAGGCTGCTCCTGGACACTAGGACGATCAATATACGAACGCCGTGTTCTACGAGGTAGACGGAGGGGAGGAGGCGCTCGCGCTACTAGGACTCGAGTGGTTCAGGATATTTCGAGGAGTTCAACGGTGGATAAAGCTTGTATCGCATCAAAGGAAAACCCATTATTGCTAGGTACCCAACCTGGGGGATTCCAGGATCAGAAGGCGAATGATACCTTTCGTACGGTCGGACGAGAATGACCTTTCCCCTCTCTACTATCCTTGTCCCATCGTCCATCGCGAAAATTCTCTCCTTCTAACCACGACCCACTTCGGTCGCCACTCGGTCAGGAATTTCGAGGTTCGCCTTCGTCCTTACTCTCCTCTTCAACTCTGCGCGGAATCGTCAACTTCGTCCACGAGTATACCTTGTTATTTTAGGTACTGCCGCTGCCGAGGATCTGCAGAGTGGACTTTCGCAGACTAGAAACAACCCTTCGTCCTGTGCCAGCATACACGCTTGGGACGCTACCAAAGTCCCAATGTCAAACATTGAAAGCATTTGTATTCCGAGTAAGTACCACGGGAGACCGGCTCTTATGAAGCACTAAAAAAAATTCAAAAAGTACTACTCTATACCTGGAATATATTACACGGTAAGGTATATGGCGGTAAAGATACTACGTTTCAAATTTTACTAAATTTCGTTGATTTACCTCGAGACAGCGAAAATCCTAAGAGACGCTGTGATGCTAAACTAAAAGACTTTGATGTATACCGGAGTCGAATGGTTTGTCGTAAAATGAAAGAATCCCAGGGAAAAGGATCGCTATGGTGTAACGGCGCAGTGATTGATGGTGCAATCAAGAGACGCTCAAAAAGGAAGGCAGTACTTTGCCAGAACTTATCACTCTGTGTTGTTCTGGAACATCAATTTCGCGACTTTTTGAAACCGGACGTGCATAAAATCCTCGTCAGTCCTTTAGCTAGCCACTGAACCAGTGTATCTAATAATTTCAGACAACTAAGAGCTTTCGCGATTAAACTTTCTCCCGTTGCCTCAAATGTCATTCGAAAAATTGTTTCAACGTAAAAAAAATTTCCTCGAGACACTCCGCACCTTCTCCACTTATTTCTCGCCGATTATCCCTAACGCGTCGCAGCTGCACACACATGGGTTTTGAGGTGATGATTAAAAGCTTGGTGAAAATGTGATGAATGATGAGCTCTGATCAATGGTAAGGGGATAAAAGTCATGAAAATTACCACCAGTCATTAATATTCTTTCAAAGAGTGTCGTACGCCACAGTGAAGACACATTGCTGACTGATGGAATCATCGTGATATCCAATTATAAGGGTAAGTGGCGAAGCGGTATAGTCATTACGGAACGCGCACCGTGAAGACTGTAACGAAACGTTATGATATGAAAAGATAAAAGAGTGCCGAGACGATTGCAACACCTTGCTGGAAAGATTTTCACGGAGATGTTAAGAAAGAGAGGCGGCGCTGCTCCTTTCCCGTAGCCTCGATCGTAAATAACCGCTGTAAACCGTCCCAGTTCCCGCAGCACGAAATGGTGTCGGCACGGCTAACTTTTCCGCAACAAACGAAACGATCTAAAAGAAATACACTTATCCCGAAAAACTAGTTCAGTCACTTTCAACGACCGCGTTACTTCGTATAAATTTCAGCGACAAGCGCCACTACATTATTGCCCTGTGTGTTAATCCCTAATACACTAAAAATAAAACGTATAACCACACGGATACTGCAGTATATCTAGTACGTATAAAAATCATTGCGCACTTTATAAATTACACAGTCTAGACTAGAAAAAGTGTTATCGTTCATAGAAACCCTCCTTTGAGATTCTACGTCGTTCTACCACGTGTTCTCTCGTGGAATTCCACACATGGACCTGTGATGAGAAAAAGAAAAAAAAACGAAAGATGAGAGAAAAAAGGGTGTTTGATTTTTCCAAAATGACTCTTGAAGATGAACAAAAATGAAGAGTGACGCGTAGCACTTCCAGTTCCTGCGAGGAGGGATGGGCAGGGGGTGAGGGGTAAATACGGCGTTCGATCGTGGCAGGAATGCCTGATTTTCAGGCTTCTCTTTCTCTCTGTCTCTCTCGTGGCTAATACGGACTCTCCAAGTACCTACGTATACAGAATTACAGAATGGTACCGTTACCGTTAGTCGAAGCCTCGGGTTACCATGCGGATGCGGCTTGATTCAAAAGAGGCACGAACGACGTTCACTCTCTATACGAGGATAGGTGTACATATTTATCATACGCGTACAGGTAGTGTAAAAGCAGGCATTTGATCCGTATGGCTTGTGCCAATGGTGATGCTTCCTTTCCTGCCAAATGCTTTTTCCCTGTTATACAAAGTGTGAGTACGGGTGCAGCCGTAATCGAATGCAACGTGTGATTGCAATTCGTACGCTTTATTAGGAGTTTTCGATTGCTCTCCATACTGTAAAAACAGGGCAGCACGGTCAATGCACGCCTCTGAAAAGTACCAGAGGTAAAATGGGAACGTGATCAAAAAGAAGAAAAGTAGCAAAACATTATATGTTAAATCCCTTTGATAAATTCTCCTAATGAATTTTACAAGCAGAGTCTGATAAATGCGCTCTGATATTCTTTTCTACCGATTACGTATTCCTTGGCGTGGCCAAGCGTGACGTGACCTATAGGGCACGAGTGACGCTTCGATTTTTCCACTTTGCTCGTCGTTTAGACGGATTATAGACAAGACTCATCCATTATCCTGGCGGAACTGCCGCCCTGCTCTCCCTCGTAAACGATTAATTCAACGAGGTATTTTCGACTCAACTGGAACGATCCTTCTTCGCCGTTATGCATGCGGATATAGGAGTATCATAGGAGCATAAATTTTAATCGATTGCTATGTTTTCTGAAAAAGACAAGTCAGCCCGAGGCTGAAGAATAAAAAAATATAGCAAGCTCTCGTACAACCTACAGAAAATTCGAGCTAACCAGGTACCCATTGTAATGCAACTGGAAGGATTAATATCAATGAACGCTGTACCCTCTGTGTACTGCAAATCCTATTTCGTTCATGCTTTATTGCCACCAACGCCCGAGGAGCCAATTCGATTGCGTAGCGATATTTCAATGATAGGTAGCGGCACAATGCGAATGCGTAATATCGCCACGCAAAATAGGAGCACGATTCTCTCACGGTGCGAATACATGAGAGTCAGTCAGGAGACAACACATCTCGTTTCCTCTTCTTGTATAGATGCTCAGTCGGATGCTGAACGTGATGGGCATGCGTAATAACGCACGCATACCATGGTCTATGCGCCTATATATCCGGACTCGACCAGACAGAACCCCAAGGCTAATATTATTTTCCAATTGCACGAGAATCTTTTTACGAAAACAAGCCAACTGTTAATGATAATAATTTTAGTGATACGGAAGAGACGTTAGCGGATGACACGAAATTTCTTTTTTTTTCATTTAAAAAAAAACTTTTTGAATCCGAAAAATACAGCAGGCATATAACAGGTTTTTTATATTTCAGGTAAAATGATACAGCAGCAGACTCAATTAAGATACAATTTCGTATGACTGCGTACGAGTGAATGTCTACGGAGTAATGTCCGCTGTCACGCAGGAGGATAACGCTGCCTCGGGCAAAAATAGCAAGGATTGCCATACGATTCCCAGAAGGTCATAAAATAAAATTGAAGAGCCTTGCCGAGCGATAGCGGCGAAACTCGTATGCGGAGGGACGAGCCGAATGCCCGGACAGGCCAAATGAAATATCGAGGTACGTCGGACGCAAACTGGTTTCCGGGAAAGAGAAAGAGCGCGCGCAATAACTGCGATACGGAGGGAGAGGAATGATCGAACTGACGCTTTATACGCGGCGAATTAATAGGAATTCCGAACATAGTGTCGAAATAGTTTCAATCGGACAAATTGAGGCAATCCATTTCTCCACTCGTTGTTGACACACGCCGATTTAGGATTGTCGATCGCTAATGTCAATTTAATTTACATGTTTATAATTAACGCAATAACGTTAATTAGCGTATCGGTAAAACGACTGTATAAAGCAAGGCAAACGTTACGTTCCGATAACCAAACGAGAGTACGCGAACAGCCATGGTAGTTTAATGAAAACTTTATCAAACCTACAAGCTTCCTGCGTACAATTTCTCATATTGCCTTCGCCCCACTGACCTACCTACATCCGCATATCCTAAATACCCAGAAATTGCAAATATATTCGCAGGACCCCTATCGATACACGTGAATTTCTTTGAAGGTCCATTGTAATACGTCATGATCTTGACCTAACATCCGGACGAATGATTCAATCGATGACGTTACACCTGATAATTAATCGCTCCGCCACTACGGTAGTCATCGATAAATCGCAATATACGATGCTCCCGTCACCATATCAATATCGACCTGGACGTGCGCGATCAATTCCCGCGGCAAATTGTACACAAAAATTGGAATCTAATTACCATCGAGACAGTACTGCGCACACCTCCGTATCTGACGCGCTAATTAACTCGTCATTAAATGACATTCAGGCCATTATCTACCATGCGGATATAATACACGAGGGCTCAGGACGCGTCGTAACCATCAGTGGAACACTGGAACACGACAGGGAACCACAGCACAGACCGTTCGTGCAACGGCACTTGCTACCCTCTCTCTCACTCTTCCATCCACCTGAGGACGAGAGTAGTTAGCGACGTCATACATGCATGTGAGTAATGTACGCGTATAATGTATATGCACGAGAGTCAACGTGGCTGTATCGTTAACTTGGAATATGACGTGTATGATGAAGCTTCTGGAAAAGGAGGGAGAGACGGAGAGGAGTAGGAAGGGTTGAAAGGGGATAGCCGAAGCTGGTAGTCAGAACGAGAATGGGTGATGGGATCAAGGAGCGCAGGATGTGGGAGGCTGAAGGGAAAGGGTGTAAAGCTATTGCATTATACGTGCGAGAGAGAGAAAGACAGAGAGAGAGAAGTGACGCGTCACTCGCGGACTCGCTCCAAGTGGACTCCTGGATCGCGTTAATATGTGTGCAGTGCCTACCCACGGAAGAGAATGAGGGAGTGACAGAGTGAGAAATAGTAAAGAGGGACATAGCGCGAGTTGGCGAGGGAGAAGGACGAAAGAGGTATTATCGATCCTGGTATCACGGACATGCCTCGGCAGACACTATCGCATGGTTGCGGTGCACGTGCCTACGTATATGTATAGCCGTCCCATCAGCTCCTATAGCATAGCCGCTGTATTTTAGATACCTATTCTAGTAGTTCCGGTGGCCGGAGGGAGATGACGGTAAATACGGCTCAGCCGAGTGCTAGCCGATTCCCATAAATTTTATTCATAGCGCCGCGACGGCACATCCTCGAGAGTTAATTTCCATGTCGCTCTGGCCCAAGGCGTTTTGCGCACGCCTGAACGCGATCTGGCTAATTCGCGTGATCGCAGTTAGTGCCACTGTATGGCAGACTATTATGATTTTTTTTTCCTTATAAACCTTATAGCTATAAATACGGCAATCGCGAGGTTCGTATAATAAACGCCATTATTATGGAGGAGCCTTGGACGTAAGTCTAATGTGTCCAGGGTCAGGTTTCCCACGTCGAAGGAAAGTCGCTTAGTCACGGAGTCACATCTCCAATCGGGCCCCGCACAAAGAGAGGACACGTTGATGCAGCCGGAGCCGTCGTCTATCCTGCCGACACGGATCACGCCGACGTTGGCGTCGCTGCCGCCCGATGGTGAAAAAGAGACTCGTTAAAATCCTCAGGCATCCCGCGGTGATCGCTCTTTCCCGGGACAATCTTATTTTGCAATGTTCGCTTCCGACTTTTGGATATCCGTGGAATTACTTGGCTAACGTAATGACACCTGATAATTTATAGTAGAGTGCATTCGAACGTACGTTATACCTGTACGTGGTGATTCGTAGAAGCAAGACTTAATACGCTTTGCTTCTTAATGCAGAGTTGAGACTCGCGCCTTTCTCGCCTCAGCACAATGAACAATCTCGGTTACGCGTATAAAGATCCAATTACCGCGAATTCTCGTAGGATAAAGGCGGCGAGGTTAAAATCGGGACTGCGGTATTCGCGGTGTTTCGCGAGCTGAGAAAATAAAAGGAATAAAACGAAAAAAAAGGGGGAGTCCAGCTGCTACTCGTAAACTCAGTACGAATGTCCCGCGAGTAAAAATATACTGGTGGAGCGCTCGGTCCATATGCTCTATGTTCACGTGGGTATGCTACAATAATTATACGAAGTAACGACAATGTCGATTTTACGTGAAATACTGTTTTTTTTCTGCGAGAGCATAATGGAGTATCGCGATGAGAAGAAGGAAATGTGTTTGTTGATAACGATTCGTAATATACAAAATAGCCCGTTTTTGATGTCTGTATCTAAACCGCGTTCATACGGTCACTGAGAATTTATAATGGATCGTTACTGTATACGCAAGACGACTATTCACGTGCAGGCTAAGTACGTCACTATGATTTATTTCGGTCGAAGCATCAAAACACGGAGACACTACTAGCAACCAATTAGCAACACTCAGAATTCCACACATGAGTTCGACCATACGAAGCGAGTTTTGAAAGTTGGCTTGCAGATTAAATGGTATTGGTATGGGAAGTTGGTTACACAAATATACATATATATGTATATGTATTGCCTCATTGCGTTATACACAGAATGGAACGACGAAGGGACCCACTGGCCATGACCGCTTTACGGGCCTTCTTGGCCTCCTGCCTGAGGCCCATGGTGTACATAGGAGGACCCCAGGGGATCGGGGGATCCCGAACAAAACCACTTGTCCGACTGCTGTTCGTCAAAGCGATTACACGTCTCGTACTTTTCCACGAGTGCACGACCAGCACACTCTTAGTGATGTTCTGCGCAGTCTTCTTCGCGCTCTGGTCCAGGATGAAAAATATTCTCTTTTTTTTTTCTTATATCCAAGAACCAGAACTCTCATGGACGGGACGACCAAGTCGAATTCTCGACGATGTGCAGTATCGCGCGAGGCGAAGGTCTCTTTAAAGGTACTACAGGATTTATTTTTGGGCGCGTGCACGTTACAAAAACAAACAGCGAGACAGGAGGGAGGCGTCGAGGCGAGAAGTTGGCAGAGTCTGTTGGTATCTATGGTACAGCTAGAGAGATTGAGATAATATGAGAGAGTGAGAGAGTGAGAATACCGCGGCAGATGATCACTCGAAAGTTTATTCCGCTCGGCCAAGTATATCCCGCTGTACATTTATTAACGATTCACGTCTTACGATTTAATTGGATGCTCAAGGAGCGCGGGCAAGGGGTGCAATGAGACTTCCTTGCTCTACAATTCGTGAGCTCGTTTGCTTCGCTTATCCGAGTGGAAAACTCGCAAGGTGGGGAGGTTTCACTGTGAGGAGAGCAGGAAATGGGAAAATAAAATAGCTGGCCGAGACACGAGGAAGGGTTTCTATCCATTTCTTTTTTTCTTTGTCTTTTTCTGGTAAATGGCTTCCATCGCGAATAAGAGAAGTCGTACTTATCGCTGAAATCGCTGGATGTACAGTTAGGAAGAGTCGGATCGATAATGTGGCCTTAGTATATGTATAGCCGGGACAAGTGAGCGGTTCCTGGGCATTGTGATGGGTTTCGGTTAGAAACAGGTCACAGCCTAGATCATGCAACGACCCGTAGATCGAGGTCACGACTAAAGCACCGCTTAACCGTTTCCCAGATCGATAATTCATCCTCGTACGATAGCCGATCGGCGATGGTTCGTGGGAGTTTAATGATCGGGAATGAAGAAACAACAGGCGATCAGGCCGATCGATAAACTCTTCGATAGGATGAATCAATCGCGAGAGAACGTCGCGAGGTAATATAAAAATAAAAGAAATTCGCATGGTGGGGATACTTGGCTGAGAAAATAAAGAAAACCAGTCCCCCTTCTCACGGTCACCTTAGCGCCGTGAAAGTAACGCGCATCCGTCGGATCGAAAAGATCGGGAACTCGGTCGAAGAAGAAAATTTTTCCAACGAGAGACGCTCAGGGCCGGTGGCAAAGTAGGTTTTGCCGGGTCTAAAGGAGGACTGGCAAGTGGCCAAGATATCTCGAATGAAGCACTTTAATTTGTTAATGCACGTCTTTATTGGGTATTTCCTGCTTGGGATTCCGTGATTCAATTTAATTAGAGTAGCGAAGGAAGGAAGGCTCGTTATGGTTGTATCGCGAGATGTAGATTGCTCTGCCTTTTTATTTTTCCTTCCCCCTTATTTCGCTATTCATAGCGATAATTAAATATGACACCGAGAGAACCTTGTCCCATATTCGAGCAGCCGCTCGTTACTCATTAATACACTGTTACGAATTTAATTGACCAGGAGACACCAAGCGGTAAGAGATACAAGGGAGCGCGCGCCCCCAATTGCTTGCTAACACGAGACGAATTCGGGTATCTCCACGAGGAGGGACGTGCAATATAAATACACAGCCGGAGGTGTCTGTATGCATAGGAAAGACGTGTGAGAGATAGAGAGAGGGTGGTATGCGCGAGAGAAAGCGAAAAGAGAAAGGAAAGTACACCCACTCCTCTCAGAATTCATCACGTTAAGCGGCCAGCCTTTTTCGGGGTTACGCGTAATTGGGTATTTTTAGAGCGCGTATACAGCGGCGCGTTTCTTCTCCCAAAGTGGCGGGCCTTAACGACACCTAGGGGTCCAAGACCGCCCGTGGACAGGGATAATCACGAGTTAACGGCTTTAGCAGAGTCTCGCCTACATACTTATATCTACGTTCCCTATGTATTTTTAGCATCTCGAGAAACGCGCGCCCGCCACTATCCTGACACTCCGTTCGTTTCCCACGATCGATAAACACGGGCCACGTGGTTCTCGTTGCACGAGATAAAAATGACAACTTTTGTCTTCGGTGCGTACTACGGTTCGACGATCTCTAAAGTCGGAAAGTACCACACCACTAGGAAGTTCTGTATACGTTTTATAAGGACGTTAGACGTAAAGTAAAAAAGATGGCGACATAAGAGAACCATCAGAATTAACGAGTGGACTACGTTGACTTGAGCGTAAAGTTAATCCAGCGATTCGTCGCGACTTCTCCGACGGTCGTTAATATGAACCTTGTTTTTTTTTCCTATCCTCAACGTATCTGCCGAGGAACCGTAAAAAAGACCGGGTGGCTTTACGAGAGCTCGGGACGTCTTGGCGTATCTATTTTTTATAGCGTTGCCCTCGAATCTCCCCGGGCCGTGCGTGTCTTACATTAGCAAAAAGCGTTCGTCTACCTGAAGATAAGAACGAAAGGGACGCGAAGGCCACGTCGAGGATGCTTCTTGTTTACAACGTATCGACGATGAACGCGTCACACGCTAATCAGTAGAAATCACGAAGAAATGACACCCCGATCATTGAGGAGATTTGATGGAGAATCAATCGATTATAAAATATTACCTCAACCTTGTGGCCGTAGACGAGACTAATAAAATCTTATAGAATCCACGAGTAACGGTTGATCGTGCGAATTAGATTATTCGCCAATCTATTTGCGCCTCTAATGACGTCCCGACGCCCATAAACGACGACCTACCCCGAAGAAAGACGATTCGCGTGTTTGCCACGGGCACCGTGTCGCACGCAGTTTCGCATAACGACGCGGCGCAGTTAACACAGCAAAGACCGCAATATATTCGCAGGTCGCGAAAGGCTTCTCAAGGACATAAATTTAGACAGTCGATATTCGCGAATGGCGCCCGGCACTTTCGCGAAGACCGTGTGCCTCGTCGCGTCGTTATAAGCCAGTGGGACGCATTACACACAATATAATATGTAAGCCGAGCGTATATCTACGAAGTAGAAGCGAGTGAGTAAACCGTATGAACTTATGGAAGAGGTGCAGAGTGTCCTTGCTTTCTAATTGTCGTATAATTACGGTATGCGTATACCCGCGTGTCTGTACAGCTCGGAGCCGAGACTCTCGTCTATATTTATCTTTTGTTTGAACGAAGTGGCAGGTCGTGCTGCCAACCTAGAAGAAGCAAAAGAGTTGCATAAGATAATCGTGCGAAAAAGCGTCGCAAGAGACAACACATCAGGAATCGTTAGTTTTGGCACGCGTAACCGTGTCAAGTCTGCATGAGATATCGAGCGCAGAAGAGAGGCAGAGTTTACAAAAATAAAATAGCCAGCAATAAATATATTCCGAATAATTATGTAATTTCCTATAATTTAATTATCGTCCGTATAATTTGCAATAAATATACTGCGATCGGGACGCATTAAAATTTTCGATTGGATGTATCATATATAATTACAGAATAATATTAAACAGCGAGAGCGCACCGATACCCACGCTCTTGCCTACGAGGCCGAGACACATATAGCAACGACGTACCCCGTCCGTCTAGCCTGAGTAAATGACGGGCAATCAATGCCAAGATCGGGGAACGCTCGATGGAAGCCCGCAAAATGTGATTTATGTAGGGTCGAGATCGCGGAATTTGTTTGCCAGAAAGAGAGGAGCGAAGGAAGAGATGTATTCGAGGCAGGCGGACGGAGCAGAGACTGAACAAGGGGAAACCCGTAGGGTAGAGATAGAGAGAGAAAGAGTGATAGTGAAAGGGAGAAAGTAAGAGAGAGTTATACCAGGAGAAGACGGACTAGCCCTTGGTGGTAAGAAGGACGCAACAATCTGATATAATGATTGTTCGGCAACAATCCGACCGTAAGGCCAAGATCAAGCCAGGGCTTACGCACAAGAGGGGATCCCGATACGAGTTACGTGCTAATTAAATGGCAGGGAGGGACTGTGAAAGCAAAAGCTGCCTTTGGTTAGCGGTATCGGCGCTTCGGTACTACATGGATTCTCCTCTCTCTCTCTCTCTCTGTCTCCTCTCTCGCTCGCTCCTTTCACTCTCTCCTTCGTTCGTCTATCCACTCTCGGATTCCACCTGACTATGATCTCCATCGTCGAACACACTCACGGTAGCCACTACCGACGTCGTGTTCAGGTGAATTAATTATGTGGCTATTCAAGGAAGTGCTGACTTCATATACGAAAGTCAATATCGTGACCGGGACAATATCAATGTCAGCCAATAACTCATACGAGTTAACTTTATTGATACTTTAATGCGGAACTCCAACGACGTCGCGGCGCCATGCTTTCACCGTGAATATGGCACTTCGCAACGTGCCAGGCGTACGGGGAGTTTGGGAAAGTGAGTAGAGAAATTGGGGTTGATAAAAGGGCATCCCCGGTACGGAGAAAGGAGAAAGTCAAGGAGGGTGAGCACCGGGACGATAAGGCCTCCGTAGAATTTGTTGAGTCGAAAATATTTTCGCGAATATCCGTATAAGAAGAATCTCTTCGCGATTTTTGAATATGTACGACCTTTTAGCAAGGGAGATGAACTCGGCTTCTTTATTAGAGCATAGATAGTGTATACTTGTCGCAGTTCACTTCAACGAAAAGCGATCGGTCGTGTGTGATTTTTTTTTAACTAACGTGCAATACGATTAAAACGTTTACATATAAGTATAGCCAAATACAATGGGGGGTACTGCGGTACACTAATGGCGGCTGACCACTCGGCATTATCGGCAATGCTAACAATAAAAGCCAGGGCGTGACCGACTCGGGGACTCCAGCGGGGCAAGTTTATCACGAACGAGGATGCAGCGATAAATTACCCTCGACTTTAGAGTTTACAGCTGCAATAAGCCGGTAATCATAGTATTTACTATGTAACGAGTAATTACGAGTAATAGGTCTTGTGAGTAGAGACGAACTAACAACACGTACGTGCGTTTAACGTTGTTGATTATTATAAGAAAAACCCTTCGACTTTATGTATTTCGTACGTAGCAGCGTAACTGACATTGAACGTAGAACTGAAGGAAAGCAGTCGTTGATATGATTATAGCTGTGCTATGAGAAAAATTTTAATTGAAAATTTTCATGTGAATAAAGAAAAATTCACCACCACCAAAATCCACAATGCGTATCCGTCTATTGAGAGTGGTGATACTAAATAAATACTTAACGCGTCTAGTGCGTGACACGTAGATAAGAATCCTCCAACACATGCAGTGTGCGGTTTCTGGTGAAATCACGTGCAGACCGTGATAACGAGCGATGTAGTTATCGTATAAAGCGACCAAGTGCAATTTTCAGTACTCGTCCGTTCGGGCAAGATAAACGTCTACTGGAAGGCAGTCACGTTTCGGACCTCCTTTAAGTTAGCATTGCTACAAGTTTTTCATTTTCCTTTTTTTTTATTAAAAAACAACATTAAATCCGATAGCAAAGTATTAAATGCGGCTAAAACAAGCCCTTAATTATGACGAACGTCTCTTTTTTTCAATTTTCTGATATAGTGACGTCAGGTTGAAGGAGGTATACGCATTTCGACTGTGAACAGGAGACAGTTTCGCGCATATCAGAATTCCATAAAGGTTCCCAACAGAGGGAATGGGTCTCGAGGGATCTATATACGGAACATCTAGAAATTTGATCTTCCGCTCTGTAATATAATCCACACATACAGGTGATAGCATGGCGTTAATTACTCCATATCAATATATCCAAACGTATCCAGCTACATTAGGACCTGTCGAACGGTCGGAGCGTGTCCAAGTAGGTTACATAGAAATCGTATACGGTGACCCTCTGGAAATCGTAGATAAAATTTGCCGCGGGTAATAATGCTCCCTCCGGTCTGAGGGGCGTAGACACGAAATGGAAAGGCAAGTCGAGTAACGGGAGTGGCGGTAGCAGTAAGCTAGGGTGCCAAAGCAGGGGATGAGAAAGAGAGCCGAGGATCGTCGTCAAGGGAAGAAGAAGTGAGTGAGAATACGCTGAGTAAGGGTGAGCACGTGTTGCACAGCGGTGCACGCTCGAGCGTTTGTTGTGTGCGCCTACTAAGTCGATGACCTTAGCGCTATGCCAGTCGGGGAGGGCCACCACGAGTACGCGATGAACACGAGTACACTGACGGCCATGCACATATTTTAACCCCTCCATGTGTAGCCGCCACTCGATCCGGACTAAAGTCGACGCATCGGCATAAATCTGACACCGTTAAACACCCCGCGCAATAAATATCGACAGGCAAAGGCTGCTGGCCGTGAGTTGTCCAGGGGGTAGACGCCCCACGACCGTTCCCGAGTTAGCGCTTTAGAAAGCTGGAGCGGTTCACAGATTCCTGAATATTCATTCGACGTTCACTCTCGCCCCCTTAACTATCTCTCATCGTTTCATCCCCCTGGATAGCTTCTATTATCCAGCTGTGGCCGATAGAGAGCGCATCGACGTCCTCGAATCGAACGTGAGTATACCTGCTTCGTGACGTAGTGAATCGTGCGTGTCTATATACAATCGACAAGGAAGCGTGCCAATTCCCAGGAAATAACATGAAGTTGAAACCAGCCTGTATTTGGCCTACGGAGTCGTGATGCAGCTACGATTTTTCGTCCTGTCGTAAACAAACGTTCTTCGTATATAACCGACGTCTAGCGTCTGGCCCCTCGGTCCCATGCATTATACTCTCATATATCGGCAGGGACGATCTCGTCGGCCGTCTATCTTCCTACAGCCAAGGAGAGCAGTAAGGTACTACTTCGGTCGGCGACTCGATAGTTGCGCGCGACAGAACCTATTTCACGTTTTCTATATACACGTGTATATAGTCCACACCGTACTCTGCTCTATTCCATTCTACTACCGTGAACCGACTATACGTAAGCTCGGCATACTACAGTACCATTATCATGAATAACCACTACTGTATCATCAGGACCTACGTCTGCGAGACTATTCCCCACCCGGTTTGCGCGACCGCGCACGGGCCGATATAGCACAATAATATTGTGCTCGGTGTGCATGTTCGCGCTAGACTCAGAGACGCAGGCGCGGTGCCATGCGCCGTGCCACATGGCCGCCACCTTGGCAATGCGTTGACCCTAAAGTAGCGCGCTGCTACTGCTGGCTACGGGCACAAGCCCACAGCCAGACTATATATTCCATACGAATAAGAAGGGAGTGAGGGGGGGCGGGGCGCGATGAGGGGTATACTGCAGAGTGGGAGATAGCGTGGAGAGAGAGGGGGGAAAGAGAGAGGAGGCCTCTGCCAGCAAGATTGCTGCCAATTTATGTGCGATTATATTGTGAACGGCGCGAGAGAGAAGGACAGAAGATCGGGGCTTCTACCACAAAATGCTTAGCGGCCCGAGAGCAGCCACTTCATTACGTTAAATCCCCGTGTCGTAAATCGCGTTATTTATACACGCCGAAATAAATCCGTGTTATCGCCTCGACGATTCACCCTACGATGTCTTCCTACGTGGCAATCGAAAGGACAACCGGCTGCGGGGTAAACGCGACTTTGAGATATCGTCTCGTCTCAAGTTAAGTATTTTCTTTAAATTCGTAGCCATCGCGCGTTAATGAAATTATCTGATCCCAAAAGTAATACAGCAGTGCCGGAATAATAAGGGGGCTAATATTTCGGCGCTCCGATAAAAAATATTATTAACGATGCCGTGGCAGTTCTATCTGGTTGTCTACGAAAATTCGAAAAAGAAAATCCCTAGAACTCATAACCGTTCTTATCTGCTGGCCACGGAGTATCTTCAATGTTTACAGATCGCAGATAAGATTACCTTGAGACAGGAAGGCTGACGCGGGAGACGTAATCGCTACTATATCTAAACTTGGACGAAACACAATATGCCGTGCCTATCTTTTTAACGAGTCCCACCGAAATTTGGCCTACACTCTTATCTGACGAGAGAGACAGAAAATAAAGTTACTTTCTACCGTTTCCCGTGAATTGTACGGTTCCTGTCAGATGGATACACAATTTTGGCCCCCCCGAAAGTGAATAGGCGACCAAGAGTCTTGAAAACTTCTAAAAATGCGGCAACACGGCATTCGGGTTAATTGGTTCGGCGGCTCAAGCCTCTATATAATTACAGTACAGCACCGAGTGGCTAAAAGTCTATACCGCAGAAATTCGAACTCGTTTTCTCCGTGTTAATCGCACAGGGGGCATTAAACGAAGTGTAAACTCGTGCGTCAGGCCTTATCCATTAATTGAATAAATCAAGCAGTAATAATCCATGCACGGCAATAAATCACGTTACAAGCGTACCCGTAAGAATGACGAACAGAGGCATAAGAAAAATAATAATTAATTAGGTCGTCTCCATATGACGTCATTAAGAAAAAAATTCATACGTATAACCAACATAAGCGATTCGCAAGCATCGCTAAATCATTGAGACAGTCGATTGCAATGACATTGAGAAACGTGTTTCCATGTCTTATCCGTCGGCAACCTGAACGACCGTGAAAACATGACACGAACGAATCTTATCGCCAGTCCGCCGACTTCCGTCTTCTCTTCGAAACATTAATTGAATATCCTTCCTCCGTCTGTTACTAATTAATACTGTCAGCAAGTAAAATTTAGCAGCGGCATCAAATCAGTCACAGAACCAGGCAGCACAGTCTCTGCCGTAAAAATGATTTCACGTGAACGACATGCACGAAAACGAAAATAATAATAACAACAATCCAGGAGGCAACGGAGTAAATGAAAGAGCAGCCGATTGCATGGAAGCAACAAGAGGGTCATGCCGTTCAAACTGGAACATATGTTGAACGTATGGCACACATAGATCGAGCAAAGAACAAATACATAATAGGGAGAAACACCCTGTATAGAGAAAGGGCGACGAAAAAGAAAAAAAATGAATATAGGAAAAGAAGGGAACGGAGGGAAGTCTAAAGAAAAGTAAAATCCCGTCGCATAGGAGCCACGTGCGTGTACACGCGCGACAAACAATACAAGTCCGAATATTTTTTGTATTTATGTATTTGGCCCTTTTCAATATTTCTCTCACCAACTCGATCCTCCCTCGCATGCATTATTCATTGTACGCGTCACAGGACTCATTATGCCTGACGTTCATGACGAAGGTGTCAGATGCTACCGTGTCTCGCAACCTCTCAACATATATAACATACGATCCTGACATACTTGGTTGCCTGTAGATGACGCGATTGTACTAAAGACACGTGAACCAGTGTGACTATACACGTCACGTATATATATATATACTATCCAATAACTATCGAACGTTCGATCTATCGATCGGAAAAGAACCGATCAGCCCCAAGGAACCGTGACTAAGCACGGTCGTTTACTTCGACCCTGCGATCGATCCGAATCCTTCGACAGGATCGCCTGTCTCGATGGCTACCAGACACATTGGGAAGATAAAGTCGCTAGAGAGAGACAATTTTTTTTATATGATAGACTGATTTTAATACGTTGCCCAGAATCAGCCGCGATTCACGGATCTGAATGGTGGAAGCAAATCCGTGACAAGTAGAGCGTCGCGATGCCAATGATTTCTCCTTCGTCACGCGTCCGGCACACGTGTAGGCGAATAGATAGTCAGTAGACGGTTTGGAGGTGAGAAAAACGTGTGCCTTGGCGTTGGGTAAACCCGTAAAGGATACTTGGAGGGTATACCTGCGGAGAATTTAATAGACTGGCAAGGTCGGGATGACTGCGAGAAGCTGAGTAACGTCATATGTATTGTAAAGTACATATTTTGTTGACTGGACACCAATAGTGAAAAGCCTTGAACTAACCTGCGTCATCTTAGGCCGTCTACCCTTCCTCCGTGCATCCACATGCCAGGCGAACGGCTGCTAATTCTTTTTTCACCGGGATCTGACGTGCCGGTATGACCTGGGAGTGGGTGGATTAGTTTTAAGTCAGCTACGACAAAACGAGAGCTCTGACAAAACCTATAAGGAAAGACGATAGTTTAACGCATCGTGTGGATTTTTTGGGACGCGAAAAATCGAGAAAATCAACCGTAGGCGCTGAGAAACGCAACTGGACACACGAACAGAAGCGAACGGTTACGGAAATGGCCGACCGCTCAAGTTGTTAGGTTGAGGTGGAGAGGTAAATAGTGCGGGAAACAGAGATTAATCGATAGAGAACGCAACGGAAAGAATCGAAGCTATAAAATCGAAATCCCTTCAGCAATTAATAAATTGAGAATCCTCACGGGAGCTGGTTCAGCTGATCCGTGAAGGCCGAGAACTGTATCAAGGGGACACTTAAATGGGCACTGCAACACAGCATTGCACCTCCGAAGCACGAGCAGAAAATCGCTAGGATTTTTTGGATATTGCGAGAACTGCACGAGCGAGAACTTTCCATACCTTGTAGGAAACGGATTAAAAAACTCAACCGAGGACCGCGAACGACCTCGAGACATTTCGATCGATGACCCAAGACAGACTGCTTTGGCAATAATCAAATTCGAGAACTAATAATTCCGATTGTTCGAAGTCCTTACAGCCGATAACTCTTATCCTTTCCCTCCAGCCGGCCGTTTAAACTAAATCGAGAGCGTTCCTTAACGAATCGGTACGTGACTCTCGGAGTTCCTCCACGGACGCTTCC